>JARFYF010000074.1:80862235-80873751 GCA_030265395.1 Rhina ancylostomus | reverse complement strand
GTAATGAAAAAAAATGAAAAGTGTGGGTGAAAGACACAAAGCCATGTCTTGCTTTGATTAATTTAACAAATTGGGGAACAGAGAGCCACAGGAAGATGGCAAGGACAAGGATAATGGGTTGGCATGCCAATGGCTTTCAGGAGGGAGGTGGTAATGTTTTGAATTAATTGCAGATTCACAGTATGAGCTTGCTTTGTAAGACAGCTAACTGAAGTAATAGTGAAACAGTTAACTTTACCATAAACCTCAACCAGACATCTCAAATTCAGAGAGACGAGCAGACGGTTTGGATTTAATTGTTTCAGTTGTGAATACAGAGAACAGATTTGAAGGAAGTAGAATGAGGTAGACTTCCTTCAAGATGAAGATAACTTTTTTGACAAAAAAAGCAATTTAAGTGTATAAGAGCCCTTGCAGAACCAATCTATTTGACTGCATTGACTTTATCAGTTCTAGCATTCCCAATATTCTTATTCAGAAAAGCTAGAAGAATGGAGAATCTATTCAGTTAATGAAAACACTGTGCATATTCTCTTCCAAAGTAATTAAGGTTCATTGAGCGTCTAATTTTCAGGTATTTGAAAAAAATCATATATTTCAGTGACCTGAGAATCCAAATTAAAGTGAAGAATTAATTTGGCCTATTTTGCTTTATTCTTCTAGATCACCAACTCACGGTCTGTCATCATGGCTTTAATGTCTACTTGAGGAGGGAGACGAAATCGTTTAAGTTTAATTCAAAAGATAACCCCTCTGACAATGGAAGATGTTTTCAGTGTAATACTGGAGTATCAAACTCAATACCTAAAACTCCTTTTAGTGTTAAATTCAGCACCTTTTTGAATGAGGGTAGGTGAACTAGAAATTCAGCCAGCTTGACGCATGGCACAAACAATCAAAAAACATGTGGCTGAGACGTATTTGTAAAGAAACTGGGTCAGAATTTGTTGTTGCAGGGCTTCAAATAGCATGTGTCATTTGTTCAATTTACATTTAACTATGCATCCGTTCCACGCCTGCAGCTGCATTGCTATCTATGTATAAATAATGACAAGCTTCATTAACTTCCTTTCTGCCAACAAAGTCCAATCCATTCATCTTTAACTTACTGTAGCAGGGAACCTATGGCATGTTTAAATTTTAAAATATTTTTGTTGCCTGATTACTGGAAGTCTCAATGACAATGTTATGGTGAAGAAAACAGAATATCTTGGGATTGGAGTAACCAATAAAATTGTAGAATTGAGAGGTAAACAGTGCAAGGACTGAGCAGGAGATGCAAATTACATTTGATGAATTCAATATCTAAATAGATGTGGAAAGAGAGGTCAAAAGGAAATAAAATACATGAATGGAAATGAAAAAGTAAAAGGTAATAATCAAATTTTGCATTGTTATAATCTTCAACAATTACAGCTTGAGGGAATAAAAGTCTACATTTTTAATGCAAAATAAAAACAGAAAATGCTGGAAACACACTACAGGTCAGACAGTGTTTGCTGTTTTTATCTCAGAATTCTAGCATCTGATTTGCATCAAATTCTTTGATTTTCAGTTGTAATATAACAACTCTTTAATGTCATAAAGGTCAGTTTGATTGCAGTTTATGTTAAAAGCTCACTTTGACATAGGCCAAATTAAATTTTATGTGGCAAGCTTGTCGTTTCTTATGTGCAAATACAAAAACTTTGTGCTTTCCAATGCAGTTTACTGATGAGCCAGACAGAGTGATCAGTACCATTGAGGCTTGCAGAGTTATAATTCTCATTCAATCACACACCAGAAAGTGAGCACTCCTTTAAAATGCTGCCACTGTTATTTTAAATGACTGACACAGGAGAGTGATAATTGTGCTTAATGCAAATAAGGAGTACCCTTATTTTGTTCTCTCCCTTTTCACTCAACTGTCAGATTGGAGTTGGAGTATTATTGATGCAACATAAAAAGGCCAGAGGTCAGTGACTAGCAGTAAGCAGCAATGCGAGTGTCAAAGATGACAAAACTAAATAACAAAAAGCCTCTCTACCAAACACTCTCCTTACATTTAATTTCAGATAACACTCCATGAGATTTTTCTGTGCTTCCTGTAAATGCACTAACTATGTAAGGCTGTGACACATATGCTGAAATATTCATATTTATCAAACATATTTTGATGTAGAGATTGTTCAGATGTTTGCAGTTATGTTGGAAGTGGATTTTACTGAGGTGCAAATGGAGATTGGCTCAACTGAAATGCCCTAAATAGCTAAGTAGCTTGCTGGCACATTATCTTGGTTTGCACATGAATAATGACTTGTTAGTTAAAGTATGGACACAATCACTTCAATGTTGAAATAGTCCATCCCATAATTACATTAGAACCGTTTAACAGAAGTTGAGTAATTCCAAATGTGGATTGAATGCAAAGCAAAGTGTTCTGTACACCAGTGTTCCTTCCCAGAAGCATAAAACAGAAAATTGCAGGGAGCTGGTAAATGGATGGGGCTCCTATCTAATACAATGATGTAAAGAAGCATTTGGGATTGCAATACGCATAGCTTAGTGTCCAATGATGAGCCTGCTGAATCCCTGACGGTGTTTGGTAGGCCAGCCCTGTGGTGCATTTCACGTCACTCTTTTCATTTCTATGAGGCATGGGGGGAGTTTGGTGTGGGGAAGTGAGGAGAGGAGCATGTGCCTCAGGTGATTGGCAGGGGAGTGGAATGTGATCTCCTATCTGCCCATCTTCCAACAAAAAAAACAACTGAGAAATGTTGTCAGGCCATTTATTTCAATCACTTGGGAGGAAGCAGGAGTGGGAAAGACTTAAAAAAATAAAATTTAAGCTAAAAATGGCCATTGTTTGTGGCTTGTTGCTCCAAATATATCAATAACATTCCCCCAATCCTTCCTCAACTTCAGGAGTCCTAGAATGAGCTCGAGGCAATGTGGTAAGGCACTGGCTTCATTTGTGAGAGGACAGTCAACAGATGGCCTGTTTGGTGATTGTCAACCACACCTGTGATCTGGCACCTTCCGAACAGACACAAAGGTGAGTTACTCCCATACTTCTGCATCTATTGTGCTACTTGGAGCAATAACTTCAGGTCCTGCAAGCAGCATGTTCCTAGTTCACAGCTCAATCAACGGGAATAGATATGTTGTGGGATGGAATTTTCTCTTCATTTTCACCCAGATGCATATAATGCAAGATAAATACCGAGTGCAAGAAGTGAAGGAACCTGAGCACAATTCCTGAACTGGCATCTTTAGGCGATACCACCAATCTAGTTCTAATGTTGGTAACTTGGTTGAGAAATAAGAATAGGAAAGGCAATTCAGCTTGGTGGAAAATAAGCTCCAAATTGCCTTTGGCCAATTTTCCAGCACTGATGTTGTCCAATTCACCCCTGAAACTTGGAATGATGGTTAGCTAACATGAGAAATGTTCTTATTAAAGAAGGAATAAGTGATAGGAATTGTTCCTGCCCAAATTGGTGACAGTGATTTCTGCTTGTTTGTACTGATAACAATGAAAAAAAAAATTGGCAAAATAGGTGCACAATGGATGTCATTTTGATCGTAACTTCCTGATCACCCCACAAAAGATTTCAATCCAGAGGTGACAGTAATCAGCATAGCTGGATCCTGTGATCCATATTTGGATGCCATAATTGATCCTGCAGGTAAGAATTTGAAAGTAGTAGTAATCTTTAGTGTTCTCTTGCTTTTGCTGACCAGGTAGAGGTACAGTTTATTTATAACCTCCATTGAACTTAGATTCCTTCAGTACTTTTCCTCCACTTTACACAAGTGATGATTGTTGCAACCTATCTGTTGTCTTCAATGGATCTAACATCCCTTGTCATCTTTGTGGCTAATTAGCAGTTGTCTTCTGCTCAACAATACTCTCTGATGGAAAAATCATTCCACTCTACCCCAAGCAGTCATTAATATGGCACACTGAACTCCATCCCAATGAAGACAATCACTTATCCTAAGCCCGTTCAAGAAAAAATACTGACTTTATGTCTGATTTGATGCTGCAGCCACTGAATGCATAGCATGTAAATTTTAGTTACACATTAAAGAGAAATTAAAACACTTTTCTCTTCCTGATTTCCCAGGTTGCCAGTTCTGTTTACTGCAGGATTACCAAAGTATAGAATTATGCAAAATGCAGCAAAATTATCCACTGAGGCTTTATCCTGACATCATATCACTTTTTATTCATACTAGGGTCTTTTGCTCAAGCTAAATTGTAAATGTTGGCTCCCAAGTTTCCAAATGATGAGAAGTGCTATCAGTGGATTACCATGGTGAAGGCTTCTTGTGTTCTACAGATTGATTTCCCTCTATTACTTTAAATCGTCGGCACGGCTGGTGTCATTCACAGTTCTGCATGAGAGCAGTTGGTTCAGTGCAGTATAAAATTAAAAGGAAAGATCCATTGCAAAGTTTCAAATTAATTCCCACAGTAACTGATTGACATGGCAATTTCTTTAAATGCTGACTTTTATTACATAGATAAAGTAATTACAGTATTTGATTGGCAATGATTAATGAAAAAAATTCCACTGCAATTATTAATATACTTTTGCTTGATGAGCAATCATTGTGTTATAACATGCACTGGACAGCGAATTTACTGGTAATCAGCTATAGATTTCCATCTTGATAAGCTTGCAGTGATGGCGTCACAGCTGTTAATCCACTTGTGAATGTCATCATGTTGCACAGGCAGTGAGGGCAAAGACAGCCACTGTCATTCCAACATCGAAGCAAAACCAACATAGAGAATGGAGAAGGGTAATTACAAATTATTGAAATAAAAATGAAGCAGATAACACCAAGTAATTTCAATGTCATAATCTAATTCTGGGACTCAGAAATTGGATATAAAGTGGGTCAGGCCTGCTCTGATTGGCAGCTCAAATTGCAATGCTGCCGTGTTATTGCATTTGGCACTGATGACCAGTCAGATAGCTAAAAGTAAATGTCTGGGATTCACTGAGTCTGGGAACAATGAAACCAAAATGTGCGAGTCCAATTCTTGGTCACACTTAATCAGCATAGTTTATTTTGGCTTTGACACTCACAGCAAAGAATCCCTGCTGGTGCCACTAACAGCACCTTAGCTGATATAACAGCTTGTTATGGCAGGATAAGTCTTTGGTTGGCTACAAGTCATGACACCCCAAACACATTGTTTAAATGCAGCCTTTGAGAGCATAACCAATAGCTACCAGAGTACAGATTTCCCCTCTGTTCACATGATTTAAGCTCCTCGATCAGACAACAGCTTTGTAGATTATCCACATCATAACAATGTGAAGATAGCCTCAACAAACAATCCCATATCAAGAAACTAAAAATTCAATTACTGGCCTCATTTAAAATCCAAACACCAGCACTGGAATAGGCAACTCTTGCAGAATTGTGCCCAACTCAGCATTCATTTTACTTTGTTCTATGTACTTTCTGATTTGTCTTCTGTGAGAATTCTTCATCTAAGATAACTGATAACATCACTATTATTGGATGGCAGCAATCCACTGGAGCTGACACCTGATGGGCAAGGTGAAACTCATACCACAGAAATTACAAGGTCTTTCCCTGAAGTTTGGATTAAATTCTGTTGCTCAATGTACATTTCGGGCTCTTGTAAATTCAATTGTATGACAAATTATTCAACACCTGGTACATGAATTGTATTGCTTCCCACTGATGTGATTTGTAAAGATTAGATTAGATTAGTTCTTGTCATATACACCAGGGTGCAATGAAATTCCTTGTTTGCATGAAGCTCACAGAGTAAACAGTATACCTGGGAATAATACATGGTGCTCTTTGCCAGAGTTTTTCAATACTCCCGCAATGGTTACCTGCACAAAAGGACATGCATCTCCACTAATAACCACTATTTGATATTTTATTTACATTTTAGTGGGCAAACAAAAGGCCATTTAACGAATCCTTTTACATCATAAAAAAATCTTATATCTGTTTCTGAGTGGCCTGAACAAACTTATTGGCAAATAACGATTGTCAAACTTATTGACGATAACGCTCTTATAGGCAAATGGAAAAAAAGCTCCCTGCATCTTATTCGTCAAGCCAATGGTACATTTGGAATGTAACTGTGCAGTCAAATTGGCACAAAATAAGACTACCAGGGATGCTTCAATTTGCTCCAAAAGATAATGCTGTTGGAAAATACTGTATATATTACCATACAGCTGATCCTTAAACTCCAGTTGAACAAGAACTACAACCATGACTAATGTTCCAAGATGGTGATCAAGAAGCAAAGATCCTTGAATTTACAGACTAAGGAAGAGTAACTCTGGGAAGTTGACTTAATTTCTGCCAAATTAATAGTGTATGAAAATTAGATAGTAGAAAATAAGACACTTAAGGTTCAAAGATTTGTATGGAGATTGAACCATAGATTATGATATATTTATTCACAGAATCTTGCAAATGAATCCAAATGTTATATGCTGGACAAACAAATTTTAGTAATCTGCAATCCATACAAAATAGTAGGTGAGCTTATTGAAATTCAAGATTCGAAAACATGCCTCTTCAGGCTTCCAATTTATACACATCAGCAGACTAGTCTGCACCGTGGAAAGGAAAATAGAACCATTATGGGAAAGTAATGGTTCAAGGTATTTCAACATAATTATTAAGACATGAAACTTACAGGGCTCAGTTGGAAATATGATTAAGCAATGACAACCTAAATCCTTCAAGGCAGTGGAAAATATTCACAGGAGAACTATATAAGATAATGCTGGCCACATCCATTTGTTCTGAAGCTGGTATGAGTTCCTTTAAAAGACCAATGTACATTTATCCAAAAAAAAGCAGGACAAATCCAAGTCTGCTAATCATTCTACTATCAATCCACTCAATTATCAGCAAACTGATGGAACTTGTCATCAAGAGCTGTCAAGCAGAATTTACCATAACTTTCTCGATGATGCTCAGTCTGGGCTTTACCTTCTGACCAAAGGTGAGGTGAGTTTGATTCCCTTTGAAATCAAGGCAGCATTTTATCAAGTGTGGCATCAAAGAGCCCTTGTAAAACAGACCAATTGAAATCAAAGAAAGGCTTTTTAATTAGATGGAGATGCAACGAGCACAAAAGTTGTGGCTGCTTATTGTAATCACCCAGCCCCAACATATCACTGAATAACTTCTTCAGAACATTGTCCAACTCAGAACCACATTACCTGCTTCATCAATGAGCTTCCCTAGATCCTACAGCGGCACAGCTAGTTGCCTCACAGATCCAATGACCTAGGTTTAATCCTGACCTCCGTGCTACCTGTGTGAATTTGCACTCTCTCCCTGTGACCATACAGGTTCGTTTCAGGTGCTCTGGTTGCCTTCCACATTCCAAAGATGCATGAATTGCTAAATTAATTGGCCACTGTAAATTGCCCTTGGTGTGGGTGAGTGGGAGAAAATGGGGTGAGGAGGAGGGGAGAATGTGTGGAGAATAAAATGAGATTAGTATAGAATTCATGATGGTCAGCACAGACTCCATGGGTCAAAAGGCCAATTTCCGTGCAGAATGACTCTATGACAAGGTCAGAGAGGAGGCATTCACTGAAGATTGCTCAGTGTTCAGTTCCATTTGCCTCCTTCACATAATGAAGCAGGTTACACCCACATGCAGCAAGACATTGACAACATTCAGATGTGGGCTGGTAAGTGACAAGCAACATTTTCACCAAATATGTGTCAGACAATAACTGTCTCTAACAAGTGAGAGTCTGCATTCATTGGCTTTTTTCTAAATGTCAGATCAGAGGCTGGTTATCCTGTGTCAACTGATTCACATCCTGATTCTGCAAAGCCTTTCTACCATTTACAAGGCATGAATCAGAAGAGTGATGGACTACTTTCCACTTTCCGGAATCATAACACCATGCAGGATAAAGAAGCCCACCTGACTGGCAATCCGTCTACTGCCCTCCACGACTGGCACACTGTATTTGAAGTGTGTGCCATCCACAAAAGGTAAGCCAGCATTGTCAAGATTTCTTCAACAACAATTCTTCGACCTCTATTGTCACACACAAGGACAAAAGTACCAGGGCATAGGAACGACACCATCATATGGTCTTTCTCCATCAAACAATATCCTGACTTGAAAATAGCTTGGCACCCTTTCATCAATGTTCAACCAAAGTCCTGGAACTCCCTACCAAACAGCATTGTGGAACAATCTTCACTGTACCAGCAGGTCCAGCTGTTCACCTTGACCTACTCAAGGTCATTAGGGATAGGCATGAAATATCAGTCTTACAAGTGATACCCACCTCCCATGGATAAATTAAAATATTACTATATCACCAACTTAGTAGCCATTATCTTTAGTTCAGAGAAGCATCATGATGACACATTATGAAAAGCTCCATTTGTCTTTTTCTTCTTGTCAAGTACCAACTATTACTAATACTGATCCTCTTCACAATTTTATTGGCTGCTCTGCTTGAATTACACAAATAATGTATCAGGTTCAAATTTAAAAATGCTTCACTTCAAGGAGACTTCAAGAAGTTGAAATAAGATGTTTGCTTTTAAAGGAGAAAACAACCAAAATTGCGGTTTACTTCTGAATCGTGACACAAAAAGCATTTTGGGAATACAACATACAATTTGAAATTGTTCATTTTCACTTTTACACCTGTAGGTTTTGCCTTATAAGTTTTCCAGATCTGTCTCCTCCAGTCAAAGGAAGGACATTACTAATTCGAAGGTATTTATCAAGAATGGAAACATATCGGATATCCCCAACATCCAGGCCATGCTATCTTCTCGCAGCTATCATTGGGCAGAATGTACAGAAGCCTGGAGTCCCACATCACCAGGTTTCAGAACAGCCACTTCCCTTCAATCCTATGACCACTTCGATCACTTTGCACTCAAATTGACTTTGTATTTTTTTCTAATTATGTTCTTTCTTGTTAAAATTGTGTATAATTTATGGTTTATTTTCTTGTGAATGCTGCTTATGTCAAATGATGCCATGTGCCTGTGATGCTGCTGCAATTAAGTTTTTCATTGTACTTGTGCTTCCATGAACTTGTGCATATGACAATAAACATTCCTCAACAGAGTCATATTTCTGTCTTGTGTGTGAGTCTTTAGCATGATGATTCGGCACTCAGTTGTAATCACTGCCAAACAGGTCCAATATAATCACATAGAGAACTTAACCACTGCAGTTGTTCAGAGAGCTGAAAGACCAAATGCTGATGAACAAATTGTCAGAAAAAGCAGCAAACATTTTCATGGCATTATGTCTGTGAAAAGTGCCAAATAAAATTCACTTTTATGGTCTGTTCTGAATAACAAGAACATCTTTTTCTGCTTTTATATTGGAGCAACTGTTATTCATACAGTACAAAGATCTCCTGGGAGGCCAAAATGTATTTACTTTCCATCAATATTTTTTGCAAATCTAAAACTATTACTAGGAAACTAATGTCTGTGATTGTGAAAGGAACACATTGATAGCAAATGGAACACACTGGAGACACTGGAAGTGACTAATACGATAAAGTGTTAGCTGCACATGGGTGTTTACTTTGAAGTAAAAGATAAATCAAAACAACTTCAGTTCTCTTCATGTCTGTAAGGTCAAGCACTGGACAAGAAATGGCCTTCACGTAAGAAAAAACATACTTTCCTTTTAAGAGAATTGTCAACAATTTTGAGAGTTAAGGTTGAGCTTGATGCTAAGCCCCGATATAGAGTCACACAGCAGAAAAACATGCCATTTAGCCCACAGATTCCACGTCACCAACCAAGCACCCATTTGCACTAATCCTACGCCAATCCCATTTTCTTCTGCCCACATTCCCATCAACTGTCCCTAGATTCTACCACTCACCTATGTATTACGGACAATTTACAGAGGCAATTAACCAACCAACCCAAGATGTGGGAGGGAATCAAAGGACCTGGAGGAAATCCACGTGATCACAGGCAGAATGTGAAAATTCCATACACAGACAGCACCAGAAGTCAGGATTGAACCCGAATCACCGGAGTCATGAGGCAGCAGCTCTACTAACAGTGTAACTGGGCCAATACAATTTAGACTTTCCAATTGACCCCGCATTTCAAGTATTTCAAAATGTTTCTCCAGGATTTTATATTTATTCATTTTAATTTGCAGAATGAGCCTTACTCTGCTAACTTAATGACTCCTAGAACAAAAATGCCAATTATTGCAATACCACAGATAAGAAATTGTTTTAATTGGGATCTTACAAGATTGAAATCTGCAAAATTCTGGTAGATGAGTTAGTTGCCATGGTAAGTGGCTGACAGTTATGATATGAGGAGATCTGAATTCAAGCAAGATTAATGCAACAATTTATATGTTTATCCTATTTGAACCAACCATTTGCTAACTATCATTATTAAAAACATCAAGTGACATGAAAAACAGTAAGACACAAAGTGAGGCTTTACCTTGAGACTCCCATTTACTAACAGTCACTATTTCTCACACTGTAGACATAACAGGGATCTGTAGATACTAGAAGAATGCTCATAGAAACCAACAGCAGAGTTTGCAGAAGCAGAAAAGAAAGTTAATTGAAAAGTATATTTTGAGGAACAGAACACAAATCACAGAAGGTGCTAATGAGTCTATAGAAGACGCTGTCATGATTGCACTGTGGTTAAATCTGATTCGAGAAGGATACACAGGCACTGAAGGAAGTGATAATGTATTTTGAGGCAACAGGCTCTAAGAAAACATTGAAACATCCAAAGATGTTTACTCTGGAGAAGTGGTGGCTCAGGAGATAAGATTAAGTGTAAATTTCTTTCAGAGATTGGATAAGTTGTTTCTTTATTACATCCAAACAGTCATAAAATGGGGACCAGGGGTTTGAGATTTGATGAGGAAAACAGAGTTTAGATTCAACCATGCAGAACAGATGGAGAATGTCAACCAGAGAGTACCAGTCGAGGAGATGCAAGATTTTGTTATTTAAATAAAAGGATGTTACCTGAAATTGGTAAATTACAAGGACTGCAATATCTCCAGATGGCAGATGAAGTTGTTCAAGCTTACATGACTTATTGCTGGAGCAATGGAAGAGGCCAAAGACAGAGAGGTGAGATTGGGATTGGGAAAATGACAAGTGACCAGAAGCTCAGGGTTGAATGAACATGTTTTTCAGAGACGTCACTCAATTTTTGTTTCATTTCTGAATATATATGAGACCACATAATGGGCACAGAATGTAATATACTCAGTTGGAAGTGTCATGGTTCTGAGTTCTGGCCCTCATTGGGTTCCATTGATGCCTTGTTGTCCGGCGCATGGATTCCATGCTGGACTGATTGCATGGAGGTGCACCTGGGCCCCATCGGGGGCCTAGAATGGGTGCCTGTGTTTCTCTGGCGCTGGTGGCCAGAGTATTGGACTACCTTTAGGTATACTTTGGTTCCAGTTGCTTAGAGTGGTTTACACTAGAGCAGTCCGGTGTTATCTA
>JARFYF010000074.1:80742774-80752992 GCA_030265395.1 Rhina ancylostomus | reverse complement strand
TCTAACGGCACATTATCATACTCGTAAGGAAAAATGAGAGGCCAGCAACACAGATCTGTTCTTGCACGACTTCCATGGCAGAGGTAAGAGAGCCATTTCTGGTCCTGCCAGCTGTGAGCAAAGCAAAGAAGATCGTGAGATAGGTCTGGAGAAAAATCTCAAGAGCATAACAGTCTCATCTCCAATTACAAACCAGATTGAATAGGTAACGCAAGACGCAGAGCTGCTGCATTTCCTATTTCTACATTAGATTGAGCTGCCCTCCTATGCTCCCTTTCACCAATGCAGTATGCTCATGGATGCCTCAGGATGTTTCTGCGATTATTTGCCATTTTGCCAGCAGCAAAAGTACAATTAAACTGGAGTTTTTGAATAAAATAAAGATTGATCAATTCACCTTGAGCATATGTTTGATTTGGCACCTGACGACATGTAAATGCAGTGAGTTATTGAACCCCTTGAAGCTCTATTTGCCAATTTACACATGGCCTAAACTAACAACTGCAGTCACAATTAGGCAGGGCTGGGCGGTGTACATGTGGTGTGCAATGCTTTATCTATTAAATAGACAATATTCCTTCTCTGTAAAAGGCAGATAATTCAATAACTTTCAGAAATCTAGTCCTCATTCAGAATCCGACCTGACCTATGAATTCTCATTCAGTGACAGGTGATCAAATTACAAATCCCCCATGCCCAATTAAATCCAATTGTTGTGGGCTAGGAAATGCTTGGAGGTTAAGAAATAGTACATCCCCATTGCACAGTGATTAAATGTGTTTCCTTCTCCATTTTTATAAGATATCCTCAGCTTTATTTTTGGTTATAATTAGGGTTAACAAGTTGCGACAGCTGACCCACAGATTTAAGGTCACTTGGCATCTCCTCTGTTTTATTTGTTTTGTGCTTCATTATGAAAAGAGGAAAGAAGAGCTTCCCTGGGGAAGGGAGAGGAGGCAGGGTTGATGAAATCTGATATGCTGAAGCTCATCCCATTTCTGCAACAACTTTACATTGTTAAACATGTTGTACAGAAGTAACTCTGTTCAAGTCTCCGGCCAAGAGAGGTGAAAACCATCTCAACAAAATGCAGAGGTATAGTATTTACACTTTAAAATGTACAATTTCTTACTTATCTACATCTTATTCTCACAAGTTTACCTAGTGTTAGCTGTGACTCAATTCTCACTCCAGAAACTGAAGCACAAAATTTCAGGCCAACACCCAACTGCAGCACTGAGGGATTAATTCTGTATTGGAGATGCTGGCCCGAGACATTGTGGTGCACCCAGAGGTGTGGGGTAGACGGCACTGCTGCAGGGCACCCATGTTCATTTCAGCCAGAAATCAATCACGAGGCTGAGTTCAGTGTCATATGTCATCCATACTTATGTAGGTCTGATTGGGTCTGTGGTGTGGTTTGGTGTTGGGGGAGGGAATAAGGAACAGCCATCAATACTGTGTGCTGACATTGCTCCACAGGTGTGTTTATATGTGAGTGACATGGGAGGAGTGTTGGGGAATAGAGGAAGAAGCATGGAAGCCTAGTGTTCCCACTAAGAGGTGCTGGGGGAGTGGGGCAGGTGTATGTGGGAGAGTACAAGGATTCAGAACTTTGCCCTGTGTTGTAGTTGAGGGTATGAAGGGGATTTGGGTCATCTAGAGAGGGGTAAGCATCCCAGAAGGGTCAGGCTGAGGGTCAAATATGTGTTAGCAGGGAGAACAAGACCTTTACTGGTGGCATTAGTACAGCATTGAGGCTGGAGTGCCTGGGGACAGGAGCAGTCCTTGGAAGAATGACAAGACCAGAGAGTTGGGATGGTGAGAGGAGGATGGTGCACAGCAAGCAAGAGTGAGATGATTATTGCCCAAAGAATGAACAAAGGACAAAGCCAATAGGGCTCCAGTCACTTGGAAGACCGCAATATCCTGAAAGGACAGTGAATTATCTCCTGCATCCTGCACCATATTTATTCTTCAATCTTCATTAAAAAGAACAGAACACCTAATCATCATACTGTCAACTATGGGAATATGCTGTGTGCAAAAGTGATGCTAAATTCCAACAGGGACCACACTTCACAAGTATTAAACTGAAAACAGAAAATACTGGAAACACTCAGCAGTTCAAGAAGCATCTGTGGAAAGTACTTCATACATGGCTTTAAAGAGCTTTGGGAAATACTGTGATGGTGAAAAGTGCTACATAAATCCAAGCCCTTTGCTTTTGTTGACCAGTATTTTTAACTTGTCTAAAAAGACATCTTAATGACCTTCTGCTACTGCAAGAATTTATCAGTCCAAAGTGGCTTGTAAGCTTTGTCTAATTCACTGAATCTTCCAGCCTTCCAAGATGTCTGAACCCCACTCTTTGACAACTGGGCTGAGATGAGACAGATCTTCTCAAGGAACAAGGAGAAAGCAGAATCCTATGATACATCACTGCACTGCGCATCATATCTCTGGTGCACTGCACTATTTTTGCTTTCATTACAATTTACTCTGCTGTTGAAAGATTTCCTTTTTGAGGTATTGCAAGCAACTCAACATCGCTGGCTGATGAAATCTGAATGTCATGATTTGTCTTAAAATGAAAATATATAAGTTAAAAAGGCGTAGCAGCCAAAGTGCATATCTGAACAATTCACTAAGACCTCCACAGACCTTTAGATACAGAATCCTGTTCAATATGGTGGTGTTGTTACTGCTGAAAGCTTTTAATGAGGGGTTGCTTCTTCTGTGTCTCCATTTCAAAAAGCAACAAGTCCAAATACCACCTGCAGATGGAGCCAGAGCGTCAGTCTTCATCCAGCGCACATTTCCACAAAACACAAATTTATCATACTTTCAACAGCAATTCAACAATTGCTAATTGTTAGTCAACATTTCACCCGAGGACTAAAAGAGCACTCTTTTTAAAAATGTATGGGGTGGAATATGTGTACACTTTGTGTACAGATGATGGGTGGATAAAATGCTACACTTTGTATGAATAACCACTTTGATTTTCAGACCAGATACACTCCCAGATCGTAGAAAGCCAAGAAAAGAGTGATGATTAACTATCGGCAAATTTGTGGGTGGACAATGTGGTTATCAGCAAATTATCAGCCATTATAAATGCTATTTAGCAGGAGAAGGTCAGTAAAAGCCATTAGAAACCATAACCTAATAATTTTATGCTTTTTGATGCAATCACATTTTTTTAAAGGGTAACAGAGGTGAAATCGCAAATGTGCACTTCTGGAAGCATTCACACCTTGCTGGTTACATTGGCCATAATTTGTGTGCCACAATCCCACATGTCATCTTGCACTGCTAACTTGTTTTCAAGTCTGAAGCACAGGGCTCATTGCAGCTGACAATCCAGCACCACTCAGAACTGTCCTGTATCTTTGCTGCAATCACCGGAGCACATGATTTGCACTCTCTCTTTGTTATTGCAGGAATCTATTCCTGGGTGCAGCTCTTATCCTTTAAAATGCAAAATGTAATTGACACACAACTGAAATGCTAGACCTTATTCTGTTAAGGTTTTCTCATCGAGTTTCTATTTCTGATCTGCTCCACAGTGATGCAGATGCCGAATGATGCACGGATTGAGTTCTCCAGGCATAGACAGGCTGCCGCCAGCTCACCTAAGTGGCCTTTATTTATGAGAAAACATAAAATATCAGAGCTTTTGATTAAATGGCAAGATCATGCATTAAAATTAATTGTACTTTTTAAAGTTAATTTACCAGAACCTAATCACAATATCGAAGTGCTGGAAGGTTCTTTAAATATCATGGTTGTGGGAATGATAAGAAACAGGCAAATGCAATGACTCATAAATAAGATTCTGTTTCACAATGATTATCAAAATCTAAGTTTTAGTCATGGCAACCACAGATTTAAAAGAAAAATTGACAGGATCTGACACTAAATCTATAGTTCACCTGTCTTTACTGAGTGCTGCATAAACTGCTGCATTTACACTTTTGCATGAAGTGTACAGAACCGCAGTACAGCACATTATATATGGGTATCAACCATGGCCATTCAATCATGAACAAAGTTACTTAAAACTGGATCTCACCAGCATTTTAGGACTAGAATAGTAAAGCAACAAAACTTTAGCAAAGGTGCATTGTCATCTGGGATTGCAGAATTTCAGACAACTGAACCAGATGAATACCCAAGTTCCAAACTGAATGAAATTGATGTCAGCCACATAAGTAAATCTGAAAGAGGTTAATTAGTACATTCAACAAATTGGCATACTTGTTCAGATTCAATACAAGAAAGCAGCTATTATACAAGGGTCCACACTTGATAGTGACCGCAGAGCCAACTGCCAGAAGTAATTACATGCCATGCTGGTTAAGTGATTGCAATGGTTGATGACTATTATGGGCTTAGCTGTGTGGAAAACTGTGGCACGAACTATGCAAAAAGTAAGCTCCAGATTGAGTGGTAAGAGCAGAATAATTTTTTTCAAGGATGTATCATTCTCAGAATTTGAAGAGAAATACTTCAGTTGCTGTCTGGCACGAGTTGGAAACAAATTATCATGGCTCAGAGGCTCCAAAACAAAGTAGATTGCACCCACCCATGTAAGTTTTTTGTTTGTCTGATGTTGAATCCTCAGTGGGACTCAAGCCACTTAACCCAGCTGAAAATGATGTTCTTACCAAAACCACAGAAAATTACAACAGTGGATTAACTAGCTAAAATTAGACAGTTTACTCACAGAGAGCATCAGTAATATTGCTGTTGATTACCCAGTCAGAACACTCTTGCCTTCAGCATTGTGATAGGTTCCTCTTTCAGATTGCTGTGACAGGCTTAATGCAGCAACTGCAGCCTCAGGCCAGAATGAGTATCAGCTCAAAGTTTAAAATAAACAACTCAAACTTAAATCACAACATATACTAAACTTTGACAATAGAGTGTGTGTTGGGTGGTGAGGAGGGGATGTTTGCAATAGGAAGTGCTGCAGGAGGGATTGATCTTCTGAGTTTGGACCAGCAGTATTCTGAATGTTTCTAACTAGATTTCATGCATTGCAAATTTCATGTTGCACCTCAGCTACCAGGCCACAAGTTGTGCAAGTCAAGGACGAACACAGCTCTCTGGTACTTCTGGTGATTTGGCCAGTGAGGAGTGGAAGGGTCATCCTTCACAGTATTGAATGTACCTCCCCTTTAACGTGGTGCTTGGATTCAGATCCACCTCTCACCATGACACAATTTTGCTGCAGCACATCCTTAGCATAATTTGCAGCACTATCATCAAACATATTTCAGAGGACACCATTTGCTTTCCAGCAACAACTTTTGTTGAGGCAGCATGCGGCAAAACCACCTGAGGAGCATTATCAAACAGGACCGTAACCCATACATCAAGACTGATAACTAAAGTCTCTGTCAAAGATGGAGCTTTTACAGAGCATCCTAAAAGAAAGAAGTTGTGACGGAAAGTCATAGGGAAGGAATTCTGGACTTCATGTCTTGGCAGTTGGAGGCAGGGTTGCCAATGTTGGAGTTACTAAAATGTGGGATGTGCACTAGCCCAAAATTGGAAGAGTACGATAGCTCTTGGAAGTTATACAGTTGGAGAAGGTTCCAGAGATAGGGGCACACTAATGTAGAGATTTAAAAACAAGAATGATAATTTGAAATGGAGGCATTATAAAACTGTGAACATTATAAAACTGTCAGCACACCCAGGGCTAATGCCTGAGCAGGACTTTGTGAAGTAGGACACAGTAGAGTTTTAGATGACTTTTTTATTTCTGGACTTGACTATTCCAGCCAGGAATGAGCTGGAATAGTCAAGTCTGGAGGTAACAAAAGGCACAATGAGGGTTTCATCAGCAGGTGAGCTGAGGTAGGGGCACAGTTGGGCAACATTACAGAGGGAGAATATTAGTGATAGCACAGGTAGAAGGGCAGAAACTCAACCTGGATTCAAATGTGACAGTGAGGTTACAAGTAGGTCTCATACTTCCCAATAAGATGGATGGAAGCCATTGAAGTCTATCAAATTTATGTCAGATCTCAGAGCAATCCCATCATTCACTTTCCCCCACATATTTCCCATGTGCTCCCTGTCACATGGCCATCACTTCACCTCACCCATCCCAACCCCAAATTCTCCCACCACCCACCACATTCAGAATAGTTTAGAATAGCCAGTTAATTTACCAAACAGATTGTCACTGGGACAAGGGAGGAAAACCAGAGCACCTGGGGGAAACCCATGTCATCACAGGAAGAATGTACAACATTTCAAACAGGCAGAACTGGTGGTTAAACATGGGCTGCTGGAGCTGTGGGACATCAGCATCATGTGCTGCACTCTCCTTTCTGTGGTCTGAGATCCCCACCTGCTTCAAGATGGCATCAATGTACCAGAGCCCAAGAAGAGCAAGGTGACCTGCCTCAATGATACCATCCGGTAGTGCTTACACCCATTGTAATAAAGTGCTTTGAGAGGGTGGTTATGGCTCGAATCAACTCCTGCCTCAGTAAGGATCTGGTCCCACTCCAATTCAACTATCTCCAAAATAGGCCGACAGCAGACGTTATCTCACTAGCACTCCACTCTGCTTTGGACCAACTGGACAATCGGAACTCGTACTTCAGACTGTTATTCATCTAGCGCCAAGACCAGGGCCTCTGTGCCATCCTCTGCAATTGGATCTTCAATTTCCTCAGGAGGAGATCGCAATCAGTGCGGATCAGAAACCTCATCTCCTCCTCATTGACTATCAATACAGGTAAACCTCAGGGCTGCGTGCTTAGCCCCCTGCCCTTCTCTCTCTGCACCTGCGACCGTGTCGCTAAAACATATCTCCACTGCCATCTGCATATTTGCCGATGACACCATTGTTGTTGACACAATCACGTATGGTGACAAGATGGCGTACAGGAGAGAGATAGGTCACCTGGTTGAGTTCTGTCATAACAGCAATCTTGCGCTCAGCATCAGCAAAACTGAGGACCTGATTGTGGATTTTTGGAAGGAGAAGTCAGGTGAAAACACACACCGTTCCTCATTTAAAGGTCCACAGTGGAATGGGTGAGCAGCTTCAAGTTCCCAGGTGTTAACATCTCGAAGGACCTATCCTGGGACTCTGACAAATTTCTACAGATGTACGGCAGAAAGCATTCTGACTTGTTGCATCACAGCCTAATATAGAAAATCCAATGCAGAGAAATGTAAGCGGCTACAGAGAGTGGTAGACTCAGCCAGTTCCATCATGGGGACAGCTCTTCCCCACCACTGAGGACATCTACAAGAGGTGATGTCTCAGGAAGGTGACATTCATCATCAGGCACTCCCAACATCTGGGCCATGCCCTCTTCTCAATGCTGCCATTAGGCAGCAGGTACAGGAGCCTGAAGACCCACACCTCAAGGTTCAACAACAGCTTCTTCCCCACTCTCATCAGGTTCTTGAACTGACCTGAAAAACCCTAACACTAGCTCAGACTATATTTCTTTTTCTCGCTCTCAACTTGCACCAATGTCATGACGCTTACTTTGCCGTGTAAGTCATGCATAATTTATGTTTGTCATGTTCATTGTCATGTCTGTAATGAACTGCGCTGCTGCAAGTAAACCTAATTTTCATGGCGCTTATACCTTGTGCATATCTGCCTATGACAATAAACTTGAACTACGCCATCCACAATAGTCTCTTCAGTTTCAGGGAACTAAGAGGAAGAAGACTGAAGTCAGTGACAAGAGAACAGAAATGATTATGACAAATGAGACCATCTGAATAATTAAATGGAGGAAGTTCTGCTCATTCAGTCTGAGAAATTAGACAAAAAGTCTGACAATTAAAGGCCAGTGGTGGAGACTATAGTGATGGAAGGATGGTAAAACGCTGGATGTGGGGCAACTGCTTTTATTAGGAATTCTTGCTCAATGGGAAAAGGTGGACCAGAGATGGGTGGGTTAAGGATAGATCTTTGTGGAACTTACCTCCCAAAATGTTCCAGGTTTTCAGAATTCACTTCATGATTTGGCAACTAACCTGGCAATTTGAGGCACATTAACATGCATGGAGTTGTGATACATCAATGCAAATGTTCTGAAAATATCTCCATTTCCAAATTACTTCTGTGATTTCAACCAAGATCTAGAAAAAATTCTCAATCATTTTGAGGACAATAAATACGTATCTTTTATTCTGAATGCCGATGCCTTATTCTCAGAAAGCTTGGAACAGTAATGTAGTTTAAAAAGATAAAGTGCAATAACCCTATAACAACCTCTGACTTATTGAAATTTGCACCTAACAATTTTCAGTTAGGCCCATGCTCAGAAAATACACAGAGTGTGAGGTTATTGATCTTGTCCTGAGATGTTATTCTGTCTTCTCTTTACAATTGTCAATGCACCTATGTTTCCAGATTTTTGTTTTGTTTTTATTTCAAATTGCCAACATTTACAGTTTTCTATTTCTATCTGTTCAGCCATCAATCTCTCTAAAACCTGGTATCCAGTGTGCCTCCATTGCATGACAGCTTTCAAAATGTTAACAGTACTAAAGGCATGAAAGATGTTTCTTCCTGACCCTGAAAGTCAGCCTCTCCACATTCCATGTGTCAGTCACTGTGAGCAGCACAGTAAGATTAATGGGTAATAATGAAAAATAATAATAGCATTTATCTAACTTCTCAACAACAAATATCTCCTTGTGAGTCAAGTAAAGAATGCGATGACTTATTTTGTAGGACATACATTTCTGCTGTCCTTGTTACTGTCCGCTTTGTTCTCCATTTCTTATATTGTATCCTTGTTACCATGTGGTTCCCATATTCCTGAACACTGCAAATGATTTCTCAGGTTAATCTTATGATTGCACTGAGATATTTTGATTTTTGGTTCAAAACAATGCACTTCCCTGTGACCTCCAACAAAAATGGTGGAGATCTCAATGTGTTTTTCCCCTTCTGTTGATGAGATGACCAACCTACATTACTCAAAAGCACCTTCTTTGCAAAGGTAGTACCATTGGGTCTTTTGTGTTCTTCAAGTTAATTTCAATTAGAGGCATTTAAAAGGGCATATACTTATTACAACATACCATACTACAGAAGGTAACCATGCAATCCATTGGTTCTGTTCTGGTTCTCTAGTAGAGCGATCCAATTACTTTCATTCCAATGCTCTTTCCCCACAGCTATGTTTGTTTTCCTTTAAGTGTTTATCCAATTCTCCTCTGAATATCATTCAGCATTACTTTGTCGCACTACATTCAAGATTATAATGATGTTGTGGAAAGTCATTGCTGTGATGTACCCATTCTACGCATTTCTGAGGAGGAAAAACTGAAGTAAGTACAATCCAATGTTTATAAGTTTTTTGGTTGAAGATTGCTTCCAAATCATGTCTGCAGCAACAACATTGGTTTGGTAATATTGTGTGCATCCAGCCAAATCGGAAACCAGGATGCAGGAGCAGGAAACACTGCTTCACTGCAAGATAATTTCCTGTTTAGTTGCTGTTCACATCATAATGGTATTCAGAGAATTCAAGGTATATTGAGGAAAAAAAAGCATGCAACATCAGTGCAAAATGATTTTATTGAAGCTAATTTCAGAGAGAGTAGGTCACCTTAGAGATCAGCAGGGCCGCCTATGTCTTGAGAGCAGGAGATGGGTGGGATTTTTAACAAATATTTCTCCTCCATGTTTACTGAGGAAAAAGTCACAGTTGCTCAAGAGATAAGGGAAACTAGTGGAGATGTTTTGGAGGAAAATCATTTTACCAGGGAGGAGGTAATTGCAGCCTTACAGCACATTAAGGTAGATAACTCCTGAGGGCCTGACCAAGTGCATCCTCAGAATTTGTGGGAGGCTAGAGAAGAAATTGTGGCGGCCCTTGTGGGGACATTTGATTCATCATTGGCCACTAGTGAAGTTCCCAAAGTACGGAAGGTGGCTAATGATATTCTGTTGTTTAACAAGGGTAGCAAGGACAAGCCAGGGAACTAGAGGCTGGTCAGCCTGACATCAGTGTTAGGGAAGTTACTGGAGGGAATTCTGAGGGACAGGACCAAACCTCACTTGGATAGACAGAGTTTAATTAGGAAGAGTCAGCATGGCTTTGTGTGTGGAAAGTTGTGTGTGACGAACCTTTTAGAGTTTTTTGAAGAGGTAATCAAAAAGGGAGATGAGGGTAGGGCAGTGGATGTTGTCTATTTGAACTTTAGCAAGGC
>JARFYF010000074.1:80576834-80588050 GCA_030265395.1 Rhina ancylostomus | reverse complement strand
TGGTGGAGGCTGATACATTGGTCAAGTTCAAGAGATTGTTCAATTAACATATGGAGGAATTTAAAATATTGGGATATGTGGGAGGAAGGGGTTAGATAGTCTTAGGTGTGGTTTGAAGGTTGGCACAACATGGTAGGCCGAAGGGCCTGTATTGTTCGATGGAGTCCTTAACAAACTTCAAGGCTGAGATAAAGAGATTTTAATCTGTGGAGGAAACAGGCAGGAAAATGGAATTTTGGCCAAGATCAGATCATCTAGGGCTTTTAAGTAAAAGGATGATCTGGCATTTAATTTTTTTTAAATGATCTTTATAGAGAACTTTAAAATTATGAAAGGTTTTGACATACACCAAGCAAGCAATTCAATTGATAAGAAGAATAAAACTAAAGGTCATCAATGTAAGGTTATAAGAAAAAAATGAATAGCAAATTTGCAAGAATGTCTTTTCAACGAGAATGAAGAGATTGCAGAGCCTGTTACCATAAGAAGTGGCTGAGGTGAGTATATGTATTTAAGAGAAAGCTGAATAAGCATCAAAGGAAGAATGGAGTGGAGGAGAATGAGTTAGATAAGGAAGGGTAAGAAAATGGACCAATACTAGTATGGATCGGTTGGAACAAGCAGCTCAATTCAGCACTCTATTCCATAGAAAATAAGAATCAGTGGCAATATTTTTTTAAAAAGCTCCATTTAGTGATTTATACTAAAGTCAATAACGTAGAAGTACGTTCTGGCACTCAAGTTCCATGATTCACCTCAATTTAATTAACTTGCTGCAAAAAGAGTTATACTTTGTCTGGAAAAATCTGGTTCATTTTTCTGTCCCAACAATTCAATTTTTAAAGACTGATCTTAATTTATTTTGCATTCTTATCCTGCTGAATCAAATTGTTAATAGGGGAAACAATTCCGTCAAACTAACAGGTACGATTTCAGAGCTCATATTCTTCACCAGGTTAACAGCAAAGCTACTAATGACTCCAAATTAGGATGGACAGAATGCAACTGATTCAAATGGTAGATTTTAAAAACATTTAAATTATTTTGAACTCCTAAAGATAAGGTATAACAATAATGTAGAGAACAATAGTTTTCCCAGTTCGACATCCAGTAACAATGAGGAAAGTTTTCTGTCTAAATGGGACGTGGGAATTGTAGTGGACAATAAAGTTCACATAGGCACTTTCTGAGGTCCCTACCTTCACAGATGCCATTCCCCAACACATCCATTGAGAAGCAGCAGGTCTACTGAACACACTAAACACCCTTGACAACATACAGAAATTGTGCTGAGGAACAGAAATAACTACTTTCATTGCCAAGCTATTTGAGTATAACAATGAGATAGACATTAACCCATGATTGTAGATTGCCCAGGTATGCCTTCCCCACAGAACAAATGAGAAGCATTATAATGCCTCCATTTAACAGTCAATTTTCTCCCAAATGTGACACAATAACTGCATTCTACTATGACAGCTATTGCTTCTGCCATGGACATGAGAGCTTACAATCAGAGAGACAAGGTTCTTGCTTTTAACATTAAGGCAAGTCATCATTATTGTAGGACATCAGCATTTCTTTTGTTTACTTCTTCATTCCATTCAAGTTCCAGTGTCTCATTAGTGACTTTCCCTCTATTTTTAGGTTTAGGGCACCTCCCTCAGAATTTCATGGTTTTGATTGGTTGGCAACATTGCTTTAAATGAAAGAGTTCATATCAACTTCTACCAGGTTGGGATAATGTTCAGGCTTAGCTTGACAAATGGAGGTAATATCTGTGGTACTTAAATGCCAGGGAAAGGCCTCATTTAAGTCTGTCATCTTCCCTTATTTTGTAATAGATTATCTGTATGGTCAGTAATACAGTACTCTGTTAACATGATTGCTTTTAACATGGATCTGTTTTATAAAAAATACAATAATATTTCCTGAAATTTATTTCTCGGTCGAGGTTTCGATTTAATTTCCAAAGGGCACGTCTTCCTCATTTGCTTTGTTTACTGCCCATTTGCTCTTGGTTGTCCACCGAAATGAATCCAGAATAATTAATGAAGATAATTTATGGTCATTATGGTAATAAATCAATATAATTGAAAATTGGATTTCTTAAGTTGCTGTTGCCAGCATATTTATAATCAATAGTAAACATTCACCAATTGCAACCTTGAAAAAAAAATCACCATTTATGCATTTATGTCACCTGCTTATCAGTTTCACCATTTAATATTTAATTTCAAGGGACCGGAGAAAAGGATAACTAATTTTAAAGCACTCTCTGTGATGTTAATGTGTATGCAACTCCAGTGACATTTGCTGCAAATAATTCTGATTAAAAACAAAATGTAATGGAATCTCATCATGGTTCTCAACATCTTCACTGTTAATCACTTCCAGGTGGCCAGAAAAACAACACAATCCCACTTATGTATACCATTATTTTGGAACCAAATATAAACTGGTGAAAACCAGTCATCTCACACCTTTTGATTTCAGCTTCTTCTGTAGCCCAAACCCTGTGGTACACTCTCAATGGGGTCAGCAAAGTTTCACTATACTGGTTCCTAGGAGGGTGAGTCTGTCATGAGGAGAGACTATGTCAGCAAGGCATCTTTTCTCTAGCATTTCGAAGGATGAGAACTGACCAAATTGAACACAGAAAATCCTCAGAGGCCTTGACAAAGTAGAAGTGGGGAGAATGTCTCCCCTGGCTGAGGAGTCCAGAATGATGGGTCACAGCTGCTAAACCGGAGACTGAATTTAGAAATCTTCACCAAGAGGGTGTTGAACCTTTAGAATTCTCTCCTCTAGACTGCTATTGAAATTAAGTCATTAGCTCATTGCAAGCAGAGATATAGATTTTTGGATATTGGAGGAATCAAGAGATAAGGGAATTTTACTGGAAAATGGTATTGGGAGAACAGATCAGTGATGATCTTGTTCATCCTGCAGGCTTGGAGAGCTGAATGGCTCACTTTTAATTTTTTGTGTTTTGCATTCTCAAAATACTGTATCCATCTTCTGTTTTCCAAAACAAAAATCCATGTCAGTCAATGAATAAGGTAGACCAGCATTTTGTAACATCAGACAGAAGACTTATAAAATGCAATGTCACCTTTTTCAACTGGAATAATTTTAAGTACTTGTGCTGAAGACCATCATAATAAAATAACCTCAAATGTCAAATTCTTGCAAAATGTTGTTGAGAAGTTGCACATATTTGGAATAGTAAATAGTAATCAAGGAAGATATAAATGAAAAACAACTAAACTATTTCCCATCTACCATTTATTTGCTGGGATTACAGAAGAGTGCTGCAACCATCTCTTTGTTTGGATTTAAAACCTCATGAGTTTACCAGACAAGACAACACTGGATGGAGGATCTGCAATGATGGTTGTGAGCAAATACCATTCATACGCCCTTCACATTTCAGTTTGAAGACAAATATTTTGACTTTCTATTTTGATCAGAAACATCGCTTAGTTGACTCATCTGCTTCCACTGACATTCTCTCACTTGGTCACAGCTGCTACACAAGCCAGCAGAATCATAAATGCCTCTGCCAATGAAGGAGATCTGTGGTTCACCACAGTATATATTGGGCACAAGCCAGAGAAATAACAAATACACAGTTAGCCTTTCACCTTCAATACATGGAGTAAGCAAGCTGGTATTCAGTAATCCAGTCCCAGAAAATGCTTTATGTCATCTGGCACAGAACCATATGTTGAAGACCTGATTAGTATTCAGATTAAGTGTTTACACATACCCTTATTATCTGTCTCTTTCCACCCACCATTACACTTTCTGACATTTTTCCCCATCAAACTGCCTAAAGCCAGTTTTCCCTGTTAACGTTGCATGTTCTGAGCTGTCATTTCTCCACCCACCTTTTGAAATATATTTCGATAGAGAGCAGAAAGGAACAGAACATTGAATAAATAGTACAGTTCTAAAGAGTGTACATGGAAAACGAAATCTGAGTTTGTGTGTGCATTAATCCTTGATAGTGAAAGGGCACATTGAGGGAGAGGTCAGTAAAACATTTCGGCAGATACATTAGGGACATTTAAGAGAATCTTAGATAGACACATGAATGATAGAAAAATAGGGGGCTACGTGGGAGGTAAGGGTTAGACAGATCTTTGAGCAGGATAAAATGTTGGCACAACATTGTGGGCCGAAGGGCCTGTACTGTGCTGTAGCGTTCTATGTTCTCTCCTGTGATGCATAAACAGAGGCGTGGACAACAAATGTGGGGAAGAGTTGAACCTGTTTAAAACACCGGCACGGCCATAACCACATCCACTTGAGATCACCTCACTTTCAGCTGTGAAAGTTTGAGAGAAGGGTACAGAAAAGATTTACTTGAATGATTCCAGAGAAGTGGGATGACTGTGAGAAGGGTTAGACTGGAATCATGAGGGTTATTCTTCTTGGAGCAAAGTTCAGAAAGGTACACGATCACAATTGGTTGTGATAAGCTCCTCAGAAGAGGACCCGTTTCCACAAACATACAGCTCAAGGTCAGATCTAAAACTTTTGGTAAAAGTGGAATGACATTGAACTCTTTCTTTACTCAGAGTAGTTAGGATTTGGAAATCACTGGCTGCACAAGTGATGGAAACAAAAAAAAACAGGGCATCACAAGGGTATTGTAACACCGCTGGACAGAAAGCAGCTTGCAGGAACATCGAAAGACCATGAGCAGTGGGCCCAATGGGATCATTTCATTTGGAGCTGGCATAGATTGAATGGGCCTCTTCCAGTGCCATTACAATTCTATTTTTCTTTTGCTCTTTCCTTCTTACTTTGACCACCTCCTTTCCATATCTTTGCTCAGCTTTTCCCACTTCTTTCACTGTTTTCCCTCTCAACCTTCTCTCTCCATTTACTCATGTTCAATGTACTGAAACGAATATAAAAAGAAACAAAATATTACATTATACACAGCAGTTGTACAAGACATTGGTGCTGCCGCACTTGGAGTATTGTGTCCTTGTCATAGGAAAGAATTCATTAACCTGGAAAGAGTGAAGAGAAGGTTTATGAGAATGTTGCCAGGACTTGAAGGTCTGAGTTATCTGGAGAGCTTCGGCAGGCTAGGACTTTATCCCTTGAAGCATAGGAGAGATGACCTTAGAGGTATAAAAAATCATGAGGGGCAGAGATCAGGTGAATTCCCTTTCCCACCCTTTTTCCCCAGGGAAAGGGAATCAAAAACTAGAGGGCATAGGTTTAAAGTAGGCAAAAAGGGAAAGATTTAGAAAAGTGACTTGAGGACCAACTTCTTCACACGGAGGGTGGTGCAGATATAGAACGAGCTGCAAGAGCAATGGTTGAAGCAGGTACAAAAGCAACATTCAAAGGATATTTGGAATGGTATATGGATAAGAAAGTTTAAGGGATAGGAGCCCAATGGGATTAGCCTAGGTCGGCAGCTTGCTCGACACGGCCTGTTTCCATCCTGTATTACTCCTTGACTCGATACGTCTAAAGTGATACATTTTGGCAGGGCAAACAATAAGATACAAGAAGATCTGGCAGGGCTCCAGGAAGGATTGAGCCTTGGGTACAGGGACCTTGGGTGCAAGGCCATAAATCTCTGACAGTGGTATCACAGGTGGACAGAATGGTGAAGGCGGCATGTGGGATGCTTGCCTTCATTAGTCATGGCATAGAATACAGGGGCTGGGAGAACATGTTAAAAACAGGAAGAATGTGTTATGGTGGAGAGGATGCAGAGAAGATTCACCAGAATGTTGCTTGGATTAAAGAATTTCAACTATAAGAGATTGAATAGGCTGGGTTTGTTTTCACTGGAGTAGGGGAGGCTGAGGGGTGACCTGATAGAGATATTCAAAATTATGAAGTGATAGATAACGTAGATAGTAAGAACCTTTTCCCCACTGTGGGGATATCAAAGACAAGCAGTGAAAGGTAGGAGGTTTGGAGGGGAATTTGTTCATACAGAAAGTAGTTGGAATCTGGAAAGCACTGCCTGAGGTGGTGGTGAAGACACTCTCACAACATTTCAGAAGCATCCAGACAATTACTTGAAACACCAAGGCATAGAACGCTAAAACAGGTAAATAGGATACATATAGATGGGTGCAATGGTCAGCATGGAGTTGGTGGGCCAAAGCCCTGTTTCTGAGCTGTAAAACTCTGTGACTATCTGTTCACGCCACCTGGAATGCAAAATTCATGATGCCAGGTGAGTCTATTAGGCAGGTGAGAAACAGAGCAGACACATTTTAACTCCAAAGGATTAGTTACCCAATGGCAGTTTACAACCATCTAAGCAACTGGTCAAGGGTCTCTGTTCTCTACTTTGAATGGTGTTCGGCATGAAGGCAAACAAGAAAATGGAAAAGTGGAAAGGAAATCTATTACTGCGGATGAAGGATAAAAGCTGCTCTTTATTCAGGAGCTGTCTTTTTCTAAGATCCCAATGGATGAAGGGGGGATATTGTACTGATACATTCAGCTGGATCTAAATGTAAAGTCAACCATGCATGATCCGTTCTGCTCTTCTCAGCACATGTCAGCTTGGATAGAGTGAATGAAATCAATAAACATCTTCTCTTCATATTATATTGCATGGTTCTCCTTTAAAAATAGCCTTCATACCCAGGTATCAGGTATGAAAATTAACTGATGACTCAGTTTGACGTCTACTGCACAGAATCATGAAATGGTTACAATAAAAGTGAGCCATTCAGTTCATCAAGTCCATTGGTGCTCTGCATAGGAGCAACCCAGCTAGCCCTACTCCCATTATCTCCCTCAATATCCTTGGAGAGTTATTCAGTTTCATTTTGGACACTACAATTGAATCTGCCTCCATCCCCTACTTGTGCATTCTAGTTGCTAAGTGCACATTGTTTAAGAATTACCTTATGGCTCTTTTAGCTCCTTTGCTAATCATCTTCATTCTATATCCTTTAGCTAGTTAGGTAGACTATGGCCAGGGGTTCTGCTATTTCTTCTTCCACTTCTTTCAGCGGCATTGAATGCCTCCATCTGGTCTAGGTGATTCATCCACTTAGGTGCAGCTAGCCTTTCTGGTACCTCCTCCCCATCAATTTTTAGCTCCTCCAAAATTTCAATTGCATCTTTGCTGAGATTTCAGCAGCACCTTCTCCTTTGATGAGGACCAATGTAAACCCCATCCCTGTTCTTGTGTTTATTGAATATTCTTGGTTTTTTTTTAATGTTCATAACTAGTCTTTTTGCAAACTCTCATTTTACCTCTTATTTCCTTTTTTAGCTTGCCCTCTGAACCTTCTGCAATCAGCCCAGTCCCCACGTGTTAATAACCTGGCATCTGTCATATACTCTTTTTTGCACACTATTTTGTTCTCTAGCTTTTTGGTCATCCACGAAGCACTGCCTTTAATTTCCCTATCTTTCTTCCTCAAGGGAATGTGCCTACACCACAGCTGAAACATTCCCACTTAAGTAGCCTCAACTGTTCTACTGCCTGCTAAGCTTTGATTCCAATGCACCCAGGCAAGGTCCACGCCCACCAAAATTGGCCCTTTGTCAATCAATGACTTTGCAATGGATTAACCTGTAGCTTTTTCCTGAGCTGTTCTAAACCTTCTAATATTAGGGTGTAGTCCAATACTGTCAGATCCAACTGACGTTATATCCCAAAAATATCGATGGTGAGGGAACTCTGTATCTCAAACCCTTAGTACATGCCTGACTTCACACCGTGTAACAATAACTCACTCTTGTCAGTTTATCACCACAATGCAGAATGGAGGAATTCAGCCATTTCATTTGTCAAAATCTATCCAAGCCTTTAACAAGGTCACTGGCCAACCAGGTAAAATAATTGATGTTTCCCTGGCGGTGGGAGGTTATAAGAGGGGAGAAAAAAGAAAATAATTTCAATTGACGCAAACAAGGCTTCTGGAAGCCTCTTAAGATGACTTGAAGGTTATTAATGATTTTGTATCTTCCTGCTGACAAAATTGAACACCTTGGCAATTATTTCACCAAGGTGTTGTTCTTTAAATCAGTGAGTTGAGAAAACATGAAAAATGGACTAAGATGAACTGACAGTTTTACCGTAGTTCATCTGATGTGTCATATATCTCTTAAACTATAAAATTTTAAATGTATAACTTTCTAATATTCATTCACAGTATTTATAATATGTCAGCAAGGCTCATAAAAGAGATTACAGTTGAAGCCTAAGATGAAATGAAGTGAACTGCAATATCATTGGCCTGTAAAATATGTGATGCCTCTTGGGCTTCAAAAGGTAAACAACCATTCACGTTCTCCTGATATGTCCACAAATACAGTGTGCAGTTGAGTGGAACATACACAGAGCTGAAATCAAAAGCTGTTGCTTTATTTTATAATTATCTTATGGAGTAGAAGTTGGTCAAATTCTGCCAATCTTTCAGACATAAAGTGAATATATACAGATTAATTTTGTAACAAGGCAGCCTGCAGGCAATCTGCTCTGGCTCTGTTACCACTGGCAAACCTGTGGGGCCTTTTTTAAACCAATTACATTTATTGCAAGGTAAATTACTCCTGGCGTAGGTGAGTGGCAGAAGAATCAGGGCAGGGTTGATTGGCATGCAAGTCTAAGTTACAAGAAAAAATAAGCAGGCAAATGGGATTGATGGGAGCCGACATACACAGCATGAAATAATATGGAAAAAAAGGAAAATAAATTAAGCAGAGCAGAAAATGGAAAACACAAAGCAAGAAAGTCATTGCTTTTCCATTTGAGGGATTATGTGCTCCTGTCAAATTACTCTGTCCACCAGTGCAATGGTGGCAAAAATAACTGAACACCCTGGTTGCAATAATTAACAAAGAATTTGATTAAATATTGAGCACTTATACAAAGCACCAATTAACATTTTCACTTGGTGGAGAATTGGAATAAAAATAAAGATCTAAAGATTAAAAATCAAGAAGCTGCGGGCAGAACTCATTGTTGAATATTTTAACCAAAGAACTGATTAATTATCCAATGGGATTGCTAATGATGTCAGTGGCCTTATCATTCATAACAATAGGGATGGTCACGCCAAATTTGGAACTACATCAGAGACACCAATCTCAAGTAAGAGTGTCACATTCCATTTTTACAAGTAAATTCTCTGCAATTTTTCCCTGTGTTCTGGAGATTGAATTCCATAATTCTATTATTCTGTGAAGAATGTAAACTGATATGTATTCAGTTTTTATCCCTTATTATTTTAAGATCAGACAATACACAATTACATTATGTAAGGTGCATTAACTGGAAGATAGCTGCTTAGTTGTTTGCTTCTCAGTGTTTAGTTGAGAGTTCGAGTCTCTATCTTAGAGATTACTGACCTATCCAGAGCCTAACACATTCACAAATCGGTTGTTAAAAACTGGAAAAAATGCATGTACTGGTTTTCTGAAACAAAACCAAAAGATACTGGAAACACTCAATGCAGAGTGGAGAGCATTCTGACTGGTTGCATTACCGCCTGATATGCAGGCTCCATTGCGCAGGATCAAAAGAGGCTGCAGAGGGCTGTAGACTCAGCCAGCTCCATCAAGGACACAATGCTCCCCGCCATTAAGGATATCTTTAAGAGGTGGTGCCTCAAGAAGGCAACATCCATCATTAAGGACCCTCACCACCTGGGACATGCCCTCTTCACATTACTACGATCGGGGAGGAGATACAGGAGCTTGAACACCTACACTCAATGTCTCAGGAACAGCTTCTTCCCTTCTGCCATCAGAATTCTGAATTGTCCATGAACCCAACCGAATTATTCCTCTTTTGCACTATTTATCTTTGTAACTAATCGTGGTTTCGATGTCTTGCATTTCACTGCTGCCACAAAACAAAAAATTTCACAACTTATGTCATTATAATAATAAACTTAATTCTGATTCTTAGGTCAGGCTGTATCTGTAGACTGAGCATTTCGAGCATTACCATTTTTGTTATGTACAATTCAGCATTTAGAGGTTAATGTGTTATAAATCTGTTATGTTACTTTAACTTCTTAAAGATTTATACTTGGCTGGTTTCCTCCCTTAAAGTTGAATGGTTGGGTTGATAAACCAAATCTGAGGAGAATTACAGTGACCTACAAAATTTATTTGATATTTTTCTCCATACTTATACCTTTGAAAAGTTGAAGAGGAAATATTTCCAAAAGACCATCTAAATTGCAACTAGGGATTAAACACTGCGACAGTATAGAATATAATTGGTATTTAAATAACTGAAATCAAGTTTGTTTTCTTCAAAACTGATCAGAATACTGACGATGTACGTTGGCCCCCTGTAATAACTTTTCCAGGGATGCAAGTAAATAGTAAATATATGTGCAACATGGATTGAATGGAGGCAAACAATATTTTAATCCTGACCACCAAACACTTTTTAAAGAACCAATGTGTTTCTCATTATTTCTGCCGATCTATGCATCTATTATGAGACTGTCGAGAGATAATTTTATTAAATTTGCCTTTCCGAGCACATGTCCACTGAGAACAGGACTTCAATTAGGACCCAAATATCAAAGATCATTTTTTAATAAGCAAAATACTGAATGCAGTTGCTGTACAAACTAATTTTATGCACAATCACCAATATAGGAAGATAATCTTGGGAAGTAATAATCCATACACAATATCACTTTGGCCTTTTAGATGCATATATTTTAATGATTTCAGGGCCTAACCCCAGCTTTATAAAGAATGCAAGTGCTTATCTTTTTAAAATGTAGATATTATATATTTAGTAACACCTCAACCAACACCTTCATCTTTTGTGTTGCAGTAAGGCTTTGAGGCTAATTACAGTCCAATGCCATCTATGGGTTTAATAATTTTATGTATGTTGTTCATCTCCAAGTTTAAGCCTTATTTGAAAATATATATAGTCTACGCTATATAAGTTCACACAGATCTTTTTTCTTCAAAGCACTGGTTCAATTTGGAATAAAACTTAACAATATGCTTTTCACTTTTGTTTAGCCAACTTCCCCTCAATGTGAACCAATAATGAATAATGAACCATCAATGAAAGGTGGATTGCCAATCAGTATTAAGTCTTGAGAATTCCATTAGGCAGGCTAATAAGTTGTGCTGATTGTGATATAACTCTCAACTTTGCACTTCCAACGTAACATTTCAAATCAATCTTAAATCTGGTAATTGAAACTCTTGTAACATATGAATTG
>JARFYF010000074.1:80533470-80546579 GCA_030265395.1 Rhina ancylostomus | reverse complement strand
TATTCTTCCACCACTACCCTCCCATCACCACACCAATTTTGGATCCAATTAGCTAGTTTGCTTTGGATCCCATGTGCCTTAACCTTCTGGACCAGCCTATTATGCAGGAACTTGTCAAATGCCTGACTGATTTCCATATGGACAATGTCACCTGCCTTGCCTCTGGCAGTCTTCTTAGTAACATCCTCAACAAACTCAATCAAATTAGTCTGTCTGGATTTCCCATGCACAAAGCCTTGATCAGCTCCTGACTTCCCAAATGTACATAAATCTTATCCCTTAATATATTCTCTAATAATTTCCCTATGCATGACATAACAGCTCATTGGCTTAAAGTAACTCTGCTGCCCTCATTAAGCAGAGAAACAACATTAGCTATCATCTTAACTGTGCCAAACAAAGCTGCAAAAGTATCTGTTAGGACCCAAGCAATCTCTTCCTTTTCTTTGATCTCATCTGTCCAAGGATTTATCAGCCCTTATGTGTCCCAAGACATTTAACACCTTCTTCTTAATACTCACATGCTCCAGATTATCTGTGTACCCCTTGCTGAACTGATTATCTTCCATGTTCTTCTCCTTGTCAAATATAGATTACCTCTTTCCCTAGTTACTTTCTTGCTCTGAATATGCTTAGAGAATGTATTAGGATTCTTCTTAATCTCACTTGCCAGGAAACTTCTTTGGCTTTTTTTGACCTCCTAATTCTTTGTTTAAATTCTCTGCTATTCTCTATATTCATCAAGAGACTCCCTCAATCGCAGTATGACCAATATCTGCCATATGTTTCTCTTTCTGTATTTGTAGGAACACAACCCTTCCATAACGTGGGGCTCAGCTGTACTCAGCAGGTCAAGCACATCTCCGGAGAAAGAAACAGATCAAGGATCATCAACCTGAAACACTAATTCTGTTTCTCTCTGAAGATGGTACCTGACCTGCTGAGTATTTCCAACATTTTCTCTTTTCATTTCAGTTTTCTGGCCTAGTTTGATCAGTGTGGCCCTGATTTTGCCAAAAGAAGACAAAATGGAGATTTTTCCCAGCAACAGTTGTCTCTGAACATTTTCTGTTTTTATTTTTGGTAACTCCTTACTAATACTTTGGATGCCTATGTTTTTTGATATTTTTTGATTTTTTTAAAATCATTTTTTTCAAATATATTTTGAAATAAGGACACTTGTTTTTTACATTTGTAAACATGTTTTTTTTAAGTAATTGTTATGACTGGGTTGGAACTTCCTAATTTTGAAAATTAATGAGCAGAGATATTTGGTGTTAATCTGTCTTTAGGTAGTTGCCAGCTGTCTCTTTGCTAGCTTGCTGTCTTTGGGTGGTGGGGGGTTGGTGGTGGTGGGTTTCTCCCTGGGAAGCTCTTTTGAGCTATCAGTCAAAGCTGTTGCTTAGTTACCTTATCTGGAAATCCAGTTTGTTTTGATTGAAAATTCCACTATGGTTGTTCATTATTCTCTTTTTACTTACATTTAAACAATGTTTTAATGGATCCAGTTATTAATTTACTTAGTTTCAACATGAAAAGGTTACTCCATGAAGCAAAATAAGAAACTCATATTTGTAACTGTGATATTTCACATTTTTTAATCAATGGAGTGGGTTTCAATTTCATTCCTCTTTTCAAGCTAAATCTAGGGGGTCTCAATTTTTACAGATAAGACAGTTTCATTTGATCAACATAAAGTAATAATTGATACTAATGGTCATTTTGTTATAGTATCAGGGAAACTAAATAATAGACCAATGGTATTGGCTAATATTTAGGCTCTAAATATGGATGTCCCAGGACTTTTTTGTACTTCTACCAGATTTGAATTTTTATTCTCTGGTGTTAGGAGATGTTAATTGTTGGTTAGATTCAAAACTAGATAGGTCATCTACTAAATCAGCTGCTCCTAATAAATCAGCTTTATTTCTTCAATCGTTTTCAGTGAAAACTGGTGTCACTGATGCCTGGTGTTTTTTTATATTCAGAACATAGGGAATATTCGTTTTTTTTCTCATGTTCACCATACATATTCCAAGATTGACTTTTTTTATTAATAATCAAATGATTTCATCAGTTCGATCCTGTGATTATAAAGAGATTGCTCTTTCAGATCATGCTACCATGCTTCTATCTTTAAATCTCCCTGGACTCCCTCAGACAAACAAATTTTGACATTTTAACCTAACTTTGCTATTTGATAAAGACTTCAAAATTTCTGGAGAAACAGGTTACTCTTTTCTTTAAAGAGAATACATCGGAAGAGATCTCTAGTCTTATTGTATGGTACGCTTTTAAAGCCTTTATTAGAAGACAAATTTTTTCTTATACGGCAAGCATTAGGAAAAAAGCTAACAGAGAGAGAATCGATCTAATTAATCAGTTGAAACTATTAGATCAGAAATATGCTTTGGATCCAGATCCAGCTTTATATAAAAGATGAGTTGAAATTAAAAGTAAATATGATCTTCTTTTAACATATCCAATTGAAAGTCAGCTTTTAAAAGATAAAAGTCAATTTTATATTCATGGAGATAAAACAGGTAAATTACTGGCTAACCAATTAAAAATCTTTAAAGCTAGACGGCAAGTTAAAGAAAGCTGTAAAGCCAATGGTGAGAGGACAACTGATCCTTTAGAAATAAATGATACTTTCAGAGAATTTTATTCTAAACTTTATAGTTCTAGTTTTCCTAAAGATGACACTGGAATGAATAATTTCTTTGACCAATTAAACCTTCCTACACTTTCTACTAATAACCGAAAACAGTTGGATTAATCTATTACATATGAGGAATCACCAAGGTTGTACGATCTTTACACTCTGGAAAGACTCTGGGTCCTGATGGATTTCCTGGAGAATTTTATAAGGCATTTTCCTCTTTGCTTATACCTCATTTATATTCCGTTTCTTCGGACCTTTTAAATTGGGTAGGTTACCACAATCTTTTTATGAAGCTTCTATTTCACTCATTCTTAAGAAAAATGAGAACCCAATGGAGTGTGCTTTGTACAGACCAATTTAGTTACTTAATGTAGATGTTAAAATTTTAAACAAAGTTCTGGCTCGCAAATTGGAAAACACTTTACCTTCAATTATGTCTGATGATCAGACTGGTTTAATTAAAAATTGATATTCTCATTTTAATATTTGTTGTTTATTGAATATTATCTATTCTCCCTCTAAGGAAATATCTGAACGTGTGATATCTCACACATGAATGTGTGATATCTCACAACTGAATGGAATTACTTATTTAAAACTTTAAAGAAATATAACTTTGGGTCTGATTTTATCCAATGGATTAAATTATTTTATTTATCCCCTTCTGCTCAAGTTCTTACTAACTTTCAAAATTCTAAGCCTTTTAAACTTCAATGCGGAACCAGACAGGGTTGTCCTTTGAGCCCTTTGCTCTTTGATTTGGTTTTAGAACCTTTGGTAATTTCTTTCCAAGAATCGAGAGATATCGGTATCTCCAGAAGAGGTAGAAACCATAAAGTTTCATTATAGACTGATTACTCTTTATATCTAATGTTGAAACCTCGTTACCTCCTATGCTTTCTCTACTTTCTTGTTTCAGTCAGTTTTTAGGATACAAATTGAATTTACTCAAGAGCGAACTTTTTCCTTTAAATAACCTGGTACCACTCGATATTAACCTTCCTTTTAAAATTGTAAGAGATCATTTTACCTATCTGGGCATATTAATTACTAAAAGCTATAAACATTTATTTAAAGAAAATTTTCTTACTTCACTGCATTATGTGAAAAGGGTTTTATCAAGTTGGTCACCCCTCTCTATATCATTGATTGGCTGAATTAATTCTATTAAAATGAATATTTTACCTAAATTCATTTATCTATTTCAGGCTTTACCTGTTTTTATTCCTAAGTCCTTTTTTGACTCTCTTGATTCAATTATATCTTCCTACATATGGAATAACAAACATCCTAGACTAAATAAATTTCACCTTCAGAAGGTTAAAAAGAACGGAAGTTTAGCCTTACCTAATTTTAGGTTATATTACTGGGCAGTCAATATACAAAATCTTATGTTTTGGTTACATTACATTAATCAAGAGGCTTGTCCAGTATGGGTTTCTTCGGAAGCTAACTCTGTTAAAAAAATTTCTATTACTTCTCTGCTTGGTTCTTCACTTCCTTTATCATTAAATAAACTAACTGATAATTTAGTAGCTAAACCCACTTTGAGGATTTGGTTACAATTTAGAAAATATTTTGGTTTATCAAGTTTTTCTTTGTCCAGTCCCATCTTTTCTAATTTTTTTTTAAACCCTCCATGACTGATGTAGTTTTTAAAGGGTGGGACAAATCACGTATTACTTGTTTTCAGGATCTGTTTGTTGGAGGAAACCTTTCTTCGTTTGAATAATTGTCAACCAAATATAATTTACCAAAAACTCATTTTTTCCAATACTTACAAATTGGAGATTTTCTTCAATCTCAACTACATTCTTTTCCTATGAGTCCTGATAAAAATTTATTAAATGTCATTTTTAATTTGAAGCCTTTTCATGATGGTTCAATATCTAATATCTATGACAGGTTATTAGGAATGAGTAAGGTTCCACTGGATAAAATTAAAAATGCTTGGGAACAAGATTTGCGGATGTCAATTTCTGAGGAAACGGAATGAATGTTTTTAATTGGTTAATACTTCATCATTATGTGCTCGTCATTTTCTCCTTCAATTTAAAGTGGTCCATAGGGCTCATTAGTCTAAAGATAAACTATCCCATTTTTATTCTGATATATCTCTTTACTGTGACAAATGCAATAACGGAGAGGCTTCTTTGATTCACATGTTCCGGACGTGTCAGAGTCTTAAAAAATATTGGACAGAGGTGCTTCAAACTTTTTCTGTGCTTCTTAAAATAAATTTTAAACTTAATCCTTTGACAGCATTATTTGGGATTGTTGTAAAAAAAGATATAACTTTGAAGGTTTCTGATCTACACATTCCAGCTTTTATTTCTCTTAAAGCCAGGAGGGCTGTGTTGCTTAAATGGTAGGAAGGTACTCCGCCTACTCGTGTTCAATGGTTACAGGATGTTTTGTCATACCTGAATCTAGAGAAATCCGTTGTTCAACTCTTGAATCTAATTTAGACTTTCAAACCCTGTGGGGTCCTTTTTTGAATTATTTTCAAAACCTTTGATTTGGTGATTAAAATACAGACATTGGCTGACATTGTTGTTTCAAGGGTTTTTCCTTGTCTTTGCTTTTAATCAGACAGCTTTGGTTTTTGGTAGTGGGGGTAAATTTTTTTGTAATAAAATATTCCAATTTTTTTTCTTTATTAACTAATTTTCACATGTGATTATTCATTTAGATATTGTGATATGATATCACACAATATATTCAGTCGCATTTTTATCCTCCTGTTTGATGCATGTGCTCTGGTTTTCTCGTGGATTTAATAAAAATATTGTAAAGAAAAATGTTAGCTTCCTCTCTGCTGACTTCATGGTGCCCAAATCCAATGGGTTTGGTCAGTCAAACCCAGTTGCGAGTCGATGTGAATCCACAATAATTGAAATGAAATTTGGACAAAACAAGCAGCTTCACTCACAGAAGTCAAACAGGAAAAGTAAACTTTTCATTGGTACAGCAGGGAAGCTTGTTTTCTTGCAGATTTGTGTTATTGTATTTCCTTGCTGCATGGAAAGTTTTATTTTACACCCAAGTGGTGTTGGTTTGTGAAATGACCTTGAGGCTGTAATCAGTAATTTTGGCAAAGCAGTAGTGGTGGTGGCTGAGTGAAATTGAGTTGATTGGGGGAAAAGAGTCAACCTTATATCAGTCATCAGGGTATATGTTAAAGAATTAATATGTCCTGAATTGATTAACTACTTCTGCTAACAGAAAATACTCAGAGACCCTGAAAAGTACTTCTTGTATCAAGTTATCTTCTTTTGATTTATTACATTGTTCTAAGCATATTTACTTATTCATCTATAAAGGCTTCCTGTTTTTTTCAATAGTGAACCACTCCCAATTCACCTTGCTGCACTGTTCTTCATCTGCCCTGAGCGCATTTCCATTGAACCCACTCTGCTCCTCTCTAAAGGGAAATGGATTCAGGCTGCAACTGAGTTCTCTAGAGTTTCCCTAGTCCGCCCAGAACAAAAAAAATGGTAGTCATGAAGGAGCAATATGTGTGTTCTTTCACTAAAGATCATCCAAAAGAGAGGTATATCATGTTAATCTTATGTTATTTTCATTCATGGAATCAGAGGATAATAAAGTCGCAAATGAAGTTGTTTAGCCCATTGCACTTGTGTTGGTTCTTTGAAAGAATTAACTAATTAGTCCCACACCTCTACCTTTATGCACTGCCCTCCAATTTCTTCTTTTCCATTTGGGTATTCATCCAACTTTATTCTGAAAATTACCCTTGAATTTGCATCCTTCGGTCTTGAAGGTCATGCATTCCAGATCACAGCAAGTTGTTGCGTGAATGAACTTTCTTCTTTTCTGACCTCTGATTCAAATCCCAGTCTGTTTACTGTCCCATCTGCCACTGGAAACTCTTTCTTCTCAAGTACTCCATCAAGATGATTCATATCTTCAAGCACCTTGCTCAAATTTCCACACGTTGTTTGCTCAAACAAGAACCACTTCTGACTCCATAGTCTCCCATAGGAGCTGGGCCATGGCAATGTTGCAGCAACATGAACTAACTTCATAATTTATGTTGCTCCCATTCAGATATGTTTACAAGTGGTTAAGTGGTGTCACACCAACAACCTCGTACTCAACGTCAGCAAGACCAAGGAATTGATTGTGGATTTCAGGAAGAGGAGGTCAGGGAAACACATATCAGTATTCATTGAGGGGTCAGTGGTGCAAAGAGTGAGTAGCTTCATGTTCCGGGGTATCAACATCTCAGTGGATCTGTCTTGGACACAACACATTGATGCAATCACAAAAAAGGCATGCCAGTGGTTCTACTTCACTGGGAGTTTGAAGAGATTTGGTATGTCATCAAACACTCTTGCAAATTTCTACAGATGTATGGTGGAGAGCATTCTGACTGGTTGCATCACAGACTGGTATGGGGGCTTTAATGTGCAGGCTGGAAAGAGGCTGCAGAGCGTTGTCGACTCAGCCAGCTCCATCATGGGCACAACACTCCCCACCATTGAGGACATCTTCAGGAGGTGGTGCCTCAAGAAGGTGGCACCCATCATTAAGGATCCCCACCATCTGGGACATGCCCTCTTCACGTTGCTGCCATTGGGGAGGAGGTACAGGAGCCTGAAGACCCACACTCAACATTTCAGAAACAGCTTCTTCCCCTCTGCCATCAGATTTCTGAATGGCCTATGAAGCTATGAACACCACCTTGTTATTCCTCTTTCGTACTACTAATTTATGTTTGTAACTTATAGTAAATTTTATGTCTTGCACTGTATTGCTGCCGCAAAACAACAAACTTCACGACACATGTCAGTGATAATAAACCTGATGATAATAAGTGGCAAAATTGTGTGTGCATGAATACGACAGCATTGTGGAACAAAGAACTTTAAAAGTCATTTGCACCCTTGTCTTCACAAATACAATTAGATGTGGTTAAGGGTAAAACAGCTAACAGGCAGGAATGAGCTCTTCACATGGGCTATGCAAGTATGCCAAGTTTCTTACAATCCATGAAACTGAGGGTACCGTTGAAGCAAGTTACTCATGAGCTGCAGCTCGTGATTGGATTTTGATGATGTACATTGACAATGGAAGTTACATCAAAGCAAAATTTCTAAATGTGAGCCTCAGCTGATGTGTCACCAGTTTCTATTCATTTTAGATTTCACTCCAAAATCTCTTTAAATGAATCCTCCTCGCTGTTTGATGTTACACAGAAAGGATGAGTAGAATTGCAGTGCTTTAATATTAGAAAGAGCCATCAATTCTGAAACAAAAATACAGAAAGTGACAAAGCTTCTGTATCTTTGTTGCTTTTTTGTAAGATCAGAAGGCAAAGGTATCCAGAAGTAATATTCTACATCATTAATCACAGTGTAAAAATACATGCCTGGAGTGAAATATACTGAGTGGGTGGGCCCACTCTCCACCTGAAGCAATCAGACAATCTGCTGCATCTGGAAAGGTCAAATTAATCATTTCCAAATGCCCAGCCAAAAACTGCACTTTAATTACCTCGTTAATGCTTTCTATACCCACTTCCTAAGAAACATAAGACGAATACATCCTTCTAAACACATCTATTAGCTTTAGGACTCTATCTGCTTAATACTGCTCCCCATTCATCATAATCTAGTAGGCACTATTATCTGTAAAACTATTTTATTCATCCTGCCAGAAATATCACTGTAATTTTGTGATATAATACATCAGACATGCAACATTTTAATTTAGTCAAAAAAAGAGAAAGAAGAGTTTTTTTAAAATTTTATTTCCAGAAAGCTGCTCAACAAGTACCTGACCTTACATTTACGTACCAGTTTCCATATGATGAAACACCCCTCAGCATTACTCAGGAGCATAACCAGACAAAAGAATTAACAGCAACCAGGGAAGCTGCTGGAATTTAAATATGACCAGTTTGATGGGGCATGTTAAACACACATATTTAGATACCTGCATATGAACTTGCCATCATTGTGCCAAATGATGATTTGAGGGGTTACCTCTCATATCCCTGCTGATCTTAGGCTCTTGTTGACCTCGCCTCCTACACCACACAAAGCATGCTTCTTACACAAACCATTCAAAGAGACAATGTCAAAATGAGCAGGAGCATAGTCAAAAAATAGTTTTTTGAAGTGTCTAAATCGAGGTGAGAGAGATGAAAGCTTCAGGAGGAAATTCTGGTCAAAGTCAAGTTTATTGTCACATGCACAAGTGCACGTATGCACAGGTGCAATGAAAAACTTACTTGCAGCAACATCCCAGACACATAGCATCATACAAGCAGCATTCACAAAAAAAATAGATTAAACATTATACACAATTTTTACAAGAAAGAATACATTTTGAATAAAAAACAAAGTGCAAGGACTGAACTGCTGAAGGCATGGCTGCTGACGATTGGGGTACTGGGGATGCACGAATCCAGAAGTGGAAGAACAGAGTTTAAGGTTTTTGTGGTTGGAGCAGGTTACTGATTCATGTTAAGGGAAATGGGTGGTGGTGGGGTTCAGCTTATCAAGGGATTTAAAGGTAGGAATGAAAAGTTTAAATTTAAAGATTCAATAGCCTTAAGTCAATAACAACTATGAAAGAAAAGGGAGAAAGATTATCTAAGATGTGCATGCCTTACACCATCTTATAAATAGATCTCCATTCTTTCGCATTCTTTCATTATTGGCTCTATATCCCAGAACTCTAACTAAAAGTATTCTGGCAGTACCCACACCAAAGGAGCAGCTGCAATTCAAGGCAGCAACTAAGCATCATCTTCTTAGATAATTGTAGACTGGCAATAAAAGTATGTAGGTCCACACATCAGACAAATAAATTTAAAACACAATTTAAAACTCAGAATGTGTACAGGAACAGAATGGACAAAGGAGGCATAAAATTGAAGTCAGTTTACTAACAGTCAGTCGTTGAATGATTTCACCTGTCTATTTCTAAAAAGATAACGGCAAAGATTATTCTCACAGAGGACTTTCCAAGAGACATTCAATTCCAAGAAAATAAAATCAATCACTTCCTCTGGAAGCACATCACAGACTCAATGCAGGTGGAGGTTTACTTAAAGCAAGCTCTGCAACTGGTCTGAAAATTTCATGTTGGAATAATATTGCTATTTAAACTAACACAATATGTATATTCCTGTAGATTCCTATTACCAAGCTCAAAGGTCTCATATCAAAAATAATTAACCTTCAAATTGTTTCTCTTATAATTGATTCCACTTGTTCTTTTTCATTTTCACTTTTTTAAGACTTGCTTGTTTCTTCACCTCTCTTTAATTCCCAATGGGGATCAGGGAAGTTGCCTGTAGGCATTTTGAAGAAGTTACAACACCAGTTAACAGAAAATGTGCACAACAACATGGGGAATGTGTTCCCTCATGGTTTCCCCTATGGCTTTGTGGTAAACTGCTTCACCTTCCCTCTGGGTCTTTCTCCTCTTTCCCTGACTAAATTAGGTCAAAGCCTTACTCTGGGGGAATTATGTGTCCAAACATCCATCCAATCATTCAATCATGCAGTGCTTAATGCACTGTTGTACCATATCAGTAGGTAACCAAAACCAAATCAAATTTTAATTGCTAAAATTCCCTGCTACTGCCCCCTCACTTTGAGACAGCTGGCTCAATGAAGAAGGTGGGATTGATTTGTAAACTAATATGTAATATGGATGACTTATCACTCATTTTTAAATTGCTTAGCATGAATATAAGACAGACATGAGCAGGTTGCTTCTTTTCTTTCAATTTTTGGCTGAGATATGCTTTTCTGCAGACAGCAAGTGCTGGATAGTAATTCTTTAATATTATAATTGGCTTTAGTGCATCTGAGCTGTGAAGTGTGTGAAAGGCACGGGGACTGTATTAAAATTGCAGTTATTACTGGGAACCTGAGCCAAAGAGATCAAGTGACAAAATACAGTTTTGTGAAATTACAAATGTCAGATGAATGATGAAACTGTTTGGAAAACTGATAGAATCAACCTGTCGTGTGCAAGGGCTCTTCACGTAAAAATATAGACAGGTCTTTAACTCATGCCTCACTGTATCCTGTGCTGTTACTTGAAGGCATGGTGTTGTTGGAGGTTCCATATGTATTTGGGTTAAAATGCATCACTCATTTTCTAATACTGCTTGCAATAATATATAAAAAACTGCTTTTGTTCAATAACTATCGCTGAGACAAAGAATAATCACCAAACCACTGCTAAAATAAGCAATGATTTTCAATGCATCAAAAAGTAAATATATTATTGATAAAACTATCATTTTCCTACACCAAGATGACTTGAAATAACTTGGGATCCAGAAATCTGAAGCAAATCTGTCCATAAAAGATAATGACTCATCTGTTTGTCCAACTGTATTTCTGGAGCACAGGTCCCTCCAAAAACACACCTTTATTTGAATTCGGTGATGAAAATGAAAGTTAAGGATATTTCCACCTGTGAGGGAAGGAAAGCCAATGAGCAGCAAGAGAAGAAAGATGGATCCAGACTTCCTTTGGAAGGTCTTGGAGTCCAGGTGGGTTTCTCAGAATACCAAAGAATCCAAGTCAAATCTAGAGAGTTCCTTGGTATGCACACACCTTTAAAGGATGACATTTCAAATAGCATAAAATATAAGATCAAGAAACATTGTTACAAGTGATGACTATACAGATTGCAGAAGGATTTACATTTATGAAGTATCATTCAAGACCTCAGTGTCTCCCAAAGCACTTTTCAGCCAATTAATACTTCAGAAATGTGTTCACTGTTTTAATGAAGGAAACATGACATTAAATTTGGTTACACTTCATATTTCTTGTGGCTGGTAATCTCGAATAAGTTAATTGCAATAAGCATTTCCTGAAGAACTCAGTGCACAACTCCATGTTGGTCAGTTGATTTCAGGTTACTACATCGTTCACATGCAGTTCCATCAATTAATTTAGCAAATATGACTTCTCAGCTCAGAAAAGTCATGCTAATGGGAGCCAACATTATGTTTGAATTGTTGGTTCAGCAATACCTGACTTCTCAAGCTGGAATTTCCATAACAGTCATTTTAATCTTTCACTGCAATCTTCGTTACAAAACAGATTCCTGGCTTGCAGTCTGCAAATTCTTTTTTTCGCAGTTTGCTTCTCAGCCTGGTTGATAACACTTTCTCCAATCATATTTGTCGCAAGTACAAAACTATAGAGTTGTTGTGACTGTGATCTGAGTCACCGAAGCTAGTGATGTAAAGGTCATTATTCATTACGACAGGCAAGCATTCTCCTGGAGATCCTCTTGGTAGAGTCTCCCAAACTCAAAGTACACCACATTTTTATACCTTTAATATCAAAGTTAACAGCAGGTGATTCAATACAATTTCAATGGCTACAATGACATCATTTACTTCAATATTTTGAGTCTGACAATGTTTCCATTGAGTTACATATCTACAATGGGAGATGCCTCTGAATGTTCACCTTTGCTGGGACAAAGTAATTCACAAAGATGGTCTAAAAACTTCTGGAGACAGAGATCCCAGGCACTCAACATTAATGCTGACTGAGGGCTGACTGTCTGAGTACACAAATATCCCAACTAGTGATAGATCAAATATACCTGTGGCCATCCATGTTTAGTGAGTTAAGTGGCAATATCAGTCTGTCTACAAGCTTCCTTGCACTCAGTCACAATGGTGTAAAATAACTTATCCAGTGTTGAAGGGTCTCGACCCGAAACATCAACTGTTTTATTTCCCTCCATAGGTGCTGCCTCAGCTGCTGAATTCCTCCAGCATTTTGTGTGTATTGCTCCAGATTCCAGCATCTGCAGAATCTCTTTTGCATGTTGCCTGGTTTGATGCAGGCCAATTAACTTACCCCCATTGTCTTACATTTGGCTGATGCAGACAAGAACATCTCATGGTCACTTCATTTTACACACCACATTCTCTTGAGCAGCCAAGTCCTTGCTGTGGGCCAGCAGCCTGTGCTCTGTAGATAGTACTGGTTGTTTACAAAACTGTCCTTTTAACTTCAAACTGATTACTGCTTGTAATTTACATTAAGAACTGAAGACTGTCTCTTGCTTGAATTAATATGTTATATTCACACAATTCCATAACTCCTGAATCCCTAAAAGAGTAATACAATGAGATTGGTGACGCAAAGAGCACAGTCAGTCCATTTCTTGCTTGCTTCACAGATTTCAGTACATTTGAACTTCGTTGCTATCTGAAGAATCTCGGGAGCCAAAGCTGATAAAGATAGTTGAGGACTTTGGGTAATCATTAAGTTTTCCAGATCTTGAGAACCAACTTAAAATAGAAGGTCAGTGCTGTTTGCAGAATGGGCAGAGATTCAGCAACATCAATCTGTGATGTATTTGCTGACCTTGCAATGCCCACTTTGTTTCAGTAGAATTTGTGATGTGACTGGAATATTTT
>JARFYF010000074.1:80434978-80446458 GCA_030265395.1 Rhina ancylostomus | reverse complement strand
CCTCATACTATTTGAGATTAAATTCCACCTGTCATTTTCCTGCCAGATATAACATCTGCATTCAAAAGTGTATTTTGAAAATGTATTGAAGTTTCAAAAGCTAAAAGCTGATAGTTCAGATCAGAATTGTTGACTCCAGTCAGCAAGACTCACCCAAATTGTTTTAAATGTGAAAAACTATGGAAAAATGGAAGGGTTAACAACATTATTAACGTTACAGATTGGGAAGTGCAATGAACAACACTCCACACAAGCTAAAGGCTGCAGCATTAATTTTGGTATCAGGTTATATTATAAAGGTTGGAAGAATGATTTATCCTTGGCATCTGAACCCCACAATTTTATTCATGCACTTTTGTCCTCCCAGCTACATGCTCCAAATTAATTGTTAATATTCCATTTACTGAAATTTCTTTGTTGTAAGACCAACAAGAAATATGAAGTATGTTTAGGGTCAAACTTATATATTTGTTAGGAAACATAAAGAAATCATCTTACACATTGAAAAATTGCTGACTCATGACATTTACATGGGCACGGGAATGTTACATTTCCATAAAACTTACTTTTCTTTTCAAATTAAGCTTTGAAAAGTTTTCATTGTAAATCTAGTGCAATGCTGCAGCATTGTAACCTTCCCTGCAGTCTGGTGAAAGAGTTTTGTAATTGGATGACATATTAATGCAAACAATAGAAGATAAGGAGCCATTTCCCTCACTTTCTCTTCAACATTAACCAAGCACAGTGCCTTAGATATAAGCTACCTTCTGATTCCTTGTGCAGGTCTCCATTCTTCAACTGTGAACTTAGAAAACTGTTGGCAGTCAGTTGACCAAAAGGGGAAAAAGCAGCAGTTGATGATCCCATCACTTTTTAAAAAAAAATTAAAACTAGCATATTTATTATTATATAAAAATAGTGCCCAATTAATAGTCAAGTGTCAAGTGCTTTTTGACGAGAAAGGGTTTTTTGCTGACATTATGGATGCAGCTGAATGCAATGTGCTCTCAATTATGTAAAACTAAATTCATTCATCAGTCCTCTTCACAAGTTGCACTCCGATTATCTGCTCTGTGAGCTTCTTCTATTATATCTTCTAAAGCCAAAGTCCCCTCTTTATTCACACTTTAAGGAGGATTATTAGAGAGAGATTCAGATCCAAAGGAAATTGTCGTACTTCTATTCATTATGCTCATAGCCATGAAATTTGATACAGCTCAAGCATCTAACCATGCACCTTAAATTTTGTGACATGTTCCTCAAGGAACTTTTCTTTGAACAGTTTCCGAGCAATCACAATATACCATAACACAAAGATACAACTAAACACATTCTCACTGATACATTAGATTTCTCCAACAACATCATAGCTGTTCAGTAACCCACCTCAGACATCATAAACAAAATATTCTGTGGTGACTTTAAAATGTTCCAGATATTGTATTGGTATAAATGATATAAAACAGATGTTTGACAATGTGTTAACAAGCTCCGACACATTACTCACCATCTGTTATCCCATTTAAAAGACCCTCAGAAATGGATTAACTCACACAACAAAAAAAATCTAACTGGTCTAATAAAAGGCCAATTTTTAACACTTCAGTGATATTACTTCAAACATGAAGATCCTCCAAAACAGAAGGTATTGAGGTGTTGTAACCTAAGACAATCCACTGTATGCTTTTGAGCAGTGTAATTTACTGGAGCTTAAATTGTGACAATTTTTCTGTTCCCACAGGTTATGATTGCTCTCCTTCAGCACCAGCTTTGCATCATTTTTCCATTATCAGTATTAACTGCCAACCAACCCCTTGCTCCATTCCCTACAAGACCCATTTAATGTTGGTTGGCCATTTTCCCATTGGTGTGATGCAGTCGAGCACCAACGCTTGTCAAGGAATGAAGAAGATTTCCTCACTAATTTGCGAATGATGTAGAGAAATGGCTCTTGATGTTCCCTAATGGATGCAAGCTCAATGCTCACTTACCTGATTCACCATCTGATAGACATCAAGATCAATCAGAGAAGGAATGAAAACTCAAACCTTCTCTTTCAGACCACTTCACCACATCTCTGACAACTGGCTAAGATTAGCAATGAATGTTGTCATTGCACCACATTTTATTTCTTTATTGATCTTTCAAGAACTGGGTGTTACTGGCAAGGCTAACATTTATTGCCCACACTCAAGTACTCTTGAGAAATTGTTCCCATGCATCTGTTGCCTTTATCCTTGGGGTGGTAGAGACCAGGAGTTTTGGAGGTCCTGCTGGTGTAATCTAAGCAAGTAACTGCAGAGCACTTTGAAGATGGTAATCAATGTAGCGAGTGTACACCAAGGTTAGAGGGAATGAATGGTTCGGGTGGTTGATTGGATGCCAATCAAGTGGGCTGCTGTGTCAAGCTTCTTGAGAGTTGCTAGACCTCCACTCATCCAAGCACATGGAAGGTATTCCACACACTGCTGACCTGAGACCCGGAGTGGTTGAAAGGCTTGCTGCTGGATACCTAGACTCCTATCTGGTATTATAGCCATGGTATTTATGTTGCTAGTCTAGTTGAGGTTTTGATCAGTGGTGATCAGATATTGATGGTGGGGGACTCGACCTAATAATGCCATTGATTGCTGAAAGTAAATGCTTAAACTCTGTCTTGTTGTAGATGATTATTGCCTAGCACTTTAATGGTATGAATGTTACTTGCCACTTACTAGCCCACGCCTGAACTAGACTCCCTGCATGAAGGTTTGGATTCCTTCATTTGCTCAGGAATTACAAATGATTCAAACATTATGCAATCATCAGTGAACATCCTTACTTCTAACTTTATTAAGGCATATTGAAGCAAAAACTACATAGTGATATTTATTTAGTTTTCCAGTTTAAAAGCAGTGAAGTAAGGTCCACATAATAAATGCATCTTACTCAATATAACCCTGTGGTGACAGCAGCTTTATTTTAGCACCAAGGGATAATTTAAATTTAAACTCATAACTTTCATACTTTTGGACGTTCCAGACTTTTTCAACTAAAACAATGCAAAGTGCAGAATCAGGAGGCACGAAAGTGTATGTTTGAAAACACATTTAAGGGGTATGCAGACAGAGTGAGAATATGGGACGGAGGATCAGCCACAATTGGTGGAGCAGGTTGGGAGAGCCGAATGGCCAGCTCCTGCTCCACTTCTGGTATTCTATGTTGCTATTTTTCTCATTGACATCTCTAAGATTCCTGCTGAGAAGCACAAACAGCACCTACAGTTAGTGCTAAGTGGATAAATTACTTAATCCTATGCAGAACAAAATCCCAAATTAATGGAAATTTCATTTGTAATTTGCCTTTATTAAATTTCACCATGAATTAAGAAGTCTGGGGTCTAAAAACTAAATTACATTTGTATTCATCTTAGTGTGCAAGCAAGGCACTGAAAATAAACATGGTGATCTCCATTGCAGCTGCCACTTAGAAAGTGCAAGTAAATTAGCTTAAATAAACGTAAAACAATGTGATAAACACACAAACAGGAGGAAGAGACTGCAGATAGCAATTATGCCATGATGCAAATCTAATTATTCTTTCACACAATAACACCACATGATCAGTGAAGGCTCTGCAGGAAAAAAGCTCTCAGGAGAATAATACTCCATGAGGAAATAGTTAAATGCAGAATTATAATACAGCTGCTAATACTGAGCAAGTCAGTTTGCTTCTGTTAAGAATGAAACATAGTTTGTCTTCCCCTCAGCTCTACCTTATACATCAGTATTTCATAACTTTTGTTTACCAACTTGCTGAGTAATTCCAGCATTTTCTATTTTTGTTTCTGATTTCATTCTGAAGTACCAGTCCAACTTCTATTTCCTTCTTCCATTTTATTTCTTCCTTGCCTTTCCCTTTCATTATCTTTATGGGTTCATTTCCTTCACTGCCCTTCACTTCCTTGAAATTTCTCATTGCATTCATTTGTAACCTTCCATGACCTTCAATTCTCCCCACTTCCATCTTCAAAGTCACGGAATCATTGAATTCTGATAGAATGGAAGTAGGGCATTGAGCCCATTAAGCCATTGCCAGAAGTCTGACCTGGAAACATCTATGTTTGCACTAATCCCTTTTACTCTCAAAACCGCTTGAACAACTCATGACAGCGATTCTGTTTGCTTTCAATTGAAAACCCTGCTCTCATTTGATTTAGAGGCAATAGCAGTGACTAGAATGTTTTCTGGTAATGCTAGCATCAGCTTTGAGGAAGGTAAGGCCAGGTCAGGTTGAGTCCACATGAGTCCAGTTTTGAAGCAGCGGGTTCTTGTGTGAAAGTAGAACTGTGAAGAACGGGCACAGTATGAGAAGCTTTTTGTCAGCAAATTCTTATGTACTAAATGGATGCTGGCAGTGTTGACGTTTGGCAGGTTATGAATTGTCCTTGAAGGTAACATTTCTACAAGTACAGTTTCCACAAAGTTAAAAACATACCTACAATGTTTTTTGTTATTACTGATGAAATACCAATTTCCAGAGATAGCTCAGTCTTTGTTCCAATTTCGTAACTATTATGAACATTCAGCAGCAGTAAGTTCTCAACATGATTAAAAAGACAATGATATGCTTTGTTCTGCAGCTGTGAATGTACACAGTGCAGTACTCCTATATTAGCTGCCCAAGTACAGAATAAATGTTGCAGTTTTGCAGCTCACTTCTGTGCCAGCTGGCTGCATGAAAAAGCCTGCTTATGATAATTATAAAGAGTTAAAATCATTCTGCACAGAAGATTAATTATGTTTGCTTATTCAATGTCATTTGATAGGAATTGCCACATCATTTGGACCTGTAGCAAAATGCACATTTCATTAAGATAATTACTTTGCCAATTAAGACCGTTCATAAAAAAGCGGAATGAAGCCAGCTATATTTAATGCAGACATAACTTGGTTCAGAGCAACTTCTCAACTGTCCACTGGTGGTAATGCCTGAAGCAGTTTTGAGAAGAGTACGATATTGTATTTTGGAGGTAAACCTGGATTTAATTTGAGCATGTTTTTCTACAGCAATGTCATACGAGAAAATATTACGGTTTATGAACATTTTGGTCTTTTATCCTGCGGCCTACAACCAGGATGCAGTTTGCTGTCTTGAAGGCGCCTTAATAAAGTCTTCATATATGAACTGAGACAGGGAATGTTTAATTAATGACAGCGACTGTTTAATCAATGACAGCAACAACTCACTTTCTTCTATAGCCTTTGAGATAAACAATTGTTTCACAGGTAGGTGGATGGGCGATTACTGCTGAGCCATGCATTAAAAGATCAAGATGGTTGGGCAAAAGTTTTGCTGAAGGGTTGAACTTTGAGAAGATTTTAAAATTAATGCTTTGAGGGACAAATTCCAAGTGAAGTGGTTGCTAAATTATCTTTTTTCATGGGTAATTTCAAATCTGTCCATCTGTGTAGGCATTCTAGCCAAAATCACTCGGCAGAAATCAAGCAAACTCCCTGTCCAATGTTTCCCTTTTTCAATCCTGAGCACCAAGGCATTAACGCTTTCACAAATTTTTAAACTCAGTCTTCTTCTTCTGAGGCAGAACCTCAGAATCTAGGTTGACTTGCCTCCATTATAGTTCTGCGGTCTGGAAGTGGCTGACAAGGCCAATGTGGGACACAAAGCCTTTACGACAGTTGGGGGGTGGGCAAGGCAGGTGGTAGCGATGGGATAGATTGGTGGGTAGCGTGAGAGACAGTGTGCTCCTTCCAAAGTGCTTCTGCATGTTCCTGATGAAGTGACTCAAAATTCTCAGTGCTGCCTCACGAGTTGGCAAGAATATCTTTACCAATCACAATATCCCAGAAGTGTTTTCTCTGCCCTGGTGATTTCTTGCTCTGACAGAATTCAGAGCAAAGTGTCTCTCTTGGGAGTCTGGCATTAGGGGTACAAACAATGTTGTCAGCCACTGGAGCAAGTGAGTGTAACTGGGCTGGATAGCCAGAGGGCACTAGGTGGGGAGGAGGAGCAGGAAGGGAATGGGAAAGGTGAACAAAGGGAGAAGAAACTTTGGTGGATAGGCGAATGTGTGTATGAGGAAAACTCCAGGGGTGTGGCTTACCAGAAATTGAAAAATTCAATGTCCATACCATTGAGTTGTTTGCTACCCAAGTAGAACATGAGATGTTGTCCTTCAAAGATGTGTTTGGCCTCAACATAGTGATGGAGAAGGCCGAGGATAGTTAGGTCAGTGTGGGAAAGGGAAGGAGAATTAAAATGACATGCAGCTGGAAGCTCAAGATGTCTGTTATGGACAGAGCACAGGTATTCCATAAAGCCTCAGCTATGCTTGGTTTCTCCAAAGTAGAAGAGGCCACATCATGAGCACCAAATGCAGCAGACCAGGTTGGAAGAGGTGCTGGTGGATTTCTGCCTCACTTGGAAGACTTTCCATTTCTGATAGTATTCTCCTCCTATATAATCCTATTCACTGTCCACCTATGTTTATTGAACAAAGAACATAGAACAATGCAGCACAGGAACAGGGCCTTAAGTGCTGACATCTGACTATGACGCCAATTTAAATCAATCCCATCTACATGTACATGGTCCATATCCCTCCATTCCCTGTGCCTCTCTAAATGCCTCTTAAATATGACCATCATATCTGCTTCCAACACACCTCCCCCCTCCGGCAGCCCATTTCAGGCACCCACCACACTCATGTAAATAAAAACTTGCCTCGCACATCCCCTTTAAACTTTCCCCTTCTCATCTTATAGCTATGCTGCTTTGTACCTGACATTTTTCATCCTGGGTAAAAGACTCTATCTACCCTATCTCGGCCTCCCATAAGTTTACATCAGGTTGCCTCCCCATCCCCCCAGCACCCAATGCTCCAGCATAAACAATCCAAGTCTGTCCAACCTCTCCTTATAGCGAATAATCTCCAAACTGGGCAGCATCCTGGTGAACTTCTCCTGCACCCTCTCAAAAGCCTCCACATGCTTCCTATAATATGGTGGCCAGAACTGCACACAACACTCCCAAAATGGCCTAATCAAATCTTAATGCACCTGCAGTACAACTCCCTGACTCTTGTACTGAATGCCCGACCAATGAAGGCAAGCATACTGTACACCTTTACCACCCTACCTGCTTGTGTTGTCACTTTCAGGGAGCTACAGACTTGTACCCTAAAATTTCTCTGTGCATCAATGCTGTCAAGGGTCCTGCCACTAACTGTATACTTTCCCTTTACATTTAACCTCTGAAAGTACAATACCTTACACTTATCTGGATTAAACTCCATCTGCCTTTTCTCCACCCATATCTCCAACTGATCTATATCCTGCTGCTGTATCCTCTGGCAACCTTCGCCACAACTCTTTTTGTTCACCTTTCCCATCGCCTCCCCCTCCCAGCCCACACCGCACCCCCTAACCAAACTTGTTGCACTTATCACTTACCAGTCTCTGCCACATTGTCCCATCCCTTCCTCACACTGCTATATACTGGCAATCATTTCTCTTCCCTCTCAGTTCTGATGCAGGGTCTTTATTTTCTTAAAAGAATTTTTAAAACAAGGATTTAAATCAATTTCAATTGATTTAATGTCCCTGATTACTGGAGACATTTATGATTGGTGAATCAGTCCTTTGACAGCATGGTAGGCCTGGTCATCCCGATCTGCTTGCAGACCCTATCCAGCTGGAAAAGGTCAGTGCAGCCACAGGGTTGATGCAGAGGTTAAGAGTGGGAAGATGGGCAGATGGAGTATGGTTATTAAACCACAAAATATCATTTAGTTAAAGGATACATGTTGAATTCTAGATTCTATTCTGTATTAAAAGCAACTGGTACCTCACATTTTGCTTTGCTGCACCTTAAGTAGTAGAAACAGTTACAATGTGCAATATACCCTAACATAGAAATTGCCAAAATTGAATTCCTGTAAACACTGATACAGCCATGTGTTCCTTAGAATTGGCTGCAGTGTAAGTTGCAAGAACAATATGTTGAAGATTTTTTAAGAAACCTGCCAACTTCATTTATGTTAGTCTTAAACACTAAATATTGCCAAAGGCCTTTTTGCATAGCCTCAAATTTTAAATGAGCATAGTCATCCCTCATCTAGATGAGGAACAGTGTCAAACTATCACACCTTTCATATATTCTCTTCTTAAACAGATAATTTAAATCCAAAATTGTACCAACAATTTGATATCACAATGCTGAAGGCTAAAATAGTATCAAACTGTGTACTTGTCCAAAAGCACCTGATGGAAATGATTTTATTTTATAATCTACAAAAACACATTTCATTCTCCTCCCCAACCAACACCCTTGTACTCACTCCTTGCACTCTGCTTGACCAATAAAGTTTCACATTCTCATGTGATATTGGAGGAGCCCATTTGGTTCATTGAATCTTTCAGCACTTTCAGAGAATTTGCATCAGTCCAATTTCCCACTTACTTCCCCATGTCCTATTCTCTCTCACTTGTCCATCAACTCTACCCTAATTTCCCTGCCATGTACCAGCATTAGGGATAACTTACAGAAGCCAATCAACCTGTCAGCAAATCTTTGGGCTGTGGATGGAAACAAGAGCATTTGAAAGAAACCTGTGCAGTCACAGGGAGAAAATGCAAACTACTCATAGAAAGCACCCAAATTCGGGATCAAACCCAGGTCTCTGGAGCTGTGCTGCAGAGGCAGCATGAACTGTTTAAAGCTTAAACGTAAATTGATCAAAAATGTGCTCAATTAATTTCATGGCTTTGATGTGCAATAAAGCAATTCTTTTAAAAATAAATGATATATATATAGCCATGCAATATTTACAAGTATACTACTATTTTCTGTGGAGAAAACAGTGAGTGAATCACTCATATTTGAGTGATAAATTATTGAAAATAATTATAAATAATATTTCAACTATATTTAATTCTCAGCATTTTCCCAGTAGTAACAAAACATTCCTCTGAGAAATTTAATCTAGAATACTCCAGGCATTGTTACTTCAGGGGTTTGTTTTTTTTTTAAATTTAATGAGGCATGCTGAGAAGCTAAGAAAATGGATACCAACGTTATCCAAGATGCAAAAGACACAAAATCAGCCATGGATTCAATCCCATCTTCCACCTTGCTGAACACCAGTCCCTTCTGGAAGTTTCATACCTTGATCATAACTTAAAAGCATGGCCTAAAACATTCTACTAAATTCAATTTGACTTTTCTTCCTGAATATTGAGGTCAAATGGGTCATTTGGAAGTCAGCACTTAGGCTAATATCTAACAAAGCAAACTGGTATGTGCTATCATTATCATAAACCAGAAGATATATTTTACAGATAAACTCACTTTCAAAAAAAACACTAATCATATTGTTCTATTTGTTGTTCCCAATGAGGGAGATATTTTGTCAATCATTTTTAATCAAAAAAACATTTCTGGCAATAAGCATGCAGTACAGGTAATTTGATTATCTCAACAGAGAACACCATCTGTACACCAGTTTGTATTAGTGGAAGAACCAACATCGATCTGTGTTAGCAAGAGCACTGACAGCAGTCTGTGTTAGTAGGAAAACCCTAGCCAATTGTGTAAGTGGGAAAACACTGGCCAATTGTGTTCATGGGAAATGGGCAAGGCATGCTATGCCAATGGAGAGAGAAAAACTGATCAAATGTCACAGATTGACTGGCCAGTTCAGACATATTGATGAAAATGAGTTACCTGAAGTTATCGAATTCAATGCTGAGTTGGGAAAACTGCAATGTGTCTCAATGGAATACTAGGTGCTGTTCAAATTCACTTTGGGCCTTGTTCTAACAGTGAAGGAGTGCACAGATAAGTCAAAAGGAGTGAGACATTGAATTAAAAAGGTGGACAGCAGGAAACTCAGGGACTACCCTGTGAATTTAATGTAGATCCTCCACAAAGGGTTCAATCAACCTACATTTCCAATATAGATAAAACCAGATTGTGAACACCAAATTCATTACACTCAATTGGAAGCTGCTTCACTTAAAATAACCGTTTGGACCTTTGGAAGTGAAGAGATGAAAGGGCAGATGCGGCACCTCCTCCTTTTGTATAGGAAAGTGCCCAATGAAAGGAAGTCGTATACCGTGATGGAAGAGCAGGCCAAGAGTCACAATGGAAATAATCTCTTCAAAATGCTGAAAGGGGAAGCAAAGTGGAGATGGGTCTTGCAGTGGAGGCCCATTAAATGTGGTGAAATTCCTTGGGATAATCTGTTGAATGTGAAGGCTGGTGGGGTGAAGGACCAGAGGAACTTCATCCTTGTTCTGTCCAGGAGGAGAGAAGGTAAGAGCAGAGGTGTTGGAAATAATTACTGTGCAGTCAAGATTTTGTTCAGTGGAAGCCACTGTTCAAGGAGGAAGAAGATACTTCAGAAGCATTTGTATGGAAAGTTTCAATGTCAAAGCATGTCTGAATGGAGACACAACAAATTAGAGAATGGAGTGAAGTCTTTATAGGAGACAAGGTGGGAGGAAGTATAACTGAAATAGCCATGAAAGTCTGCAGGCTTGTACTGGATGCTTGTCTCCAGTCAAAGTCAAAGTTGAGTTTATAGTCATCTACACAAGTACATGTACGCACAGGTGCAATGAAAAACTTGTCTGCAGCAGCATCACAGGCGCAGAGCATCATTTAAGCAGCATTCACAAGAAAAACATAAATTAGACACAAATTATACACAATTGTTACAAGAAAGAACACAATTAGAAAAAAAAGACAAAGTCCATGTTGGTGCAAAGTGATTAAAGTGATCATAGTGTTGCTGAATTGTAGTGATTCAGCTTTTGCTGGTTGGTTCAAGAACCAAATGGTTGAATCAAATAACTGTTCTTGAACCTGGTGGTGTGGGCCTTCAGGCTTCTGTACCTCCTGCTGCAAAAAGATGGCATGGCCTGGATGGTGGGAATCTTTGATGATAGATGTTGCCTTCCTGAGGCAGCGCCTCCTGTAGATACTACCAATGGCGGGGAGGTCTGTGCCCAACAGAGTGCACTACTCTCTGCAGCTTCTTACATTCCTGCACATTCGAGTTGCCGTACTAGACCATGAGGGAATCAGTCAGGATACATTCAACAGTACATCTGTAGAAGTTTGTTAGAGTATTCGGTAACAAGCCAAACTTCTTTAACTTCCTAAGAAAGTAAAGATGCTGGCATGCTTTCCATGTGACTACATCTATCTGCTGGGTCCAGGACAGGTCATCTGATAGGTTAACGGCCAGGAATTTAAAGCTGCTGACTCTCTCCACCGCCAATCCCCCAATGTAGACTAGCGCATGTTCACCCTCCTTCCCCTTCCTGAAGTCAACAATCAGCTCTTTAGTTTTGCTGACGCTCGGAGAGAGGTTGTTTTCGCGGCACCACTCAACTGGGTATCCTACCTTACTCCGGTGAGCTGACTCATCGTCACCTGTGATTCGTACAACAGTAGTGTCATTGGCAAATTTG
>JARFYF010000074.1:80335442-80345659 GCA_030265395.1 Rhina ancylostomus | reverse complement strand
GTTCAAGGGAGATATCAGAGGGAGGTTTTTCACCCAGAGAGTGGTTGGTGCATGGAATGCGCTGCCTGGGGTAGTGGAGGCAGGTACGTTGGTCGAGTTCAAGAGATTGTTAGATAAGCAGATGGAGGAATTTAAAATAGGGGGATATGTGGGAGGAAGAGATTAGATAGTCTTAGGTGTGGTTTAAAGGTTGGCATAACATGGTGGGCCGAAGGGCCTGTTTTGTGCTGTGTTGTTCTATGGGTTTGTTGTATATTATATGTTGATTTAACTGTATCAACCCATGTTAAATATTCCCATTTGAGCCTTGAAATCCTGTCTAATCCTTTTGAATCTCTAATAATTTTGCAGTACAACTGATAGCGATACAGACGTGAATCAGACAAGCAGTATAAATTTCCAGTTATTTGCACAGAGATAGCATTTAGAACACTCAGTATATAGTTATTGCAGGTCTTCATTTTGGCTTGAGAAAGCATCAAAGTGCAGCTCCCTGCAAATATCAACGCAGAGACTGCCGAGTCTCATCACCGTGCACATGCTAAACACAGATTTACAGCCCATTCTTGCCCAGCCCATTATTTTAATGGTTTTACATTGAACAAGAGCCCAGCAAAATATTGGCTGTTTCAGCATTGTATTACTACAAATAGCTTAATCAATAATAATATGCTATCAGTTTTCTGTGTGTATCCTTCTGAACTAATAAAACCACAAGTCTTCTTTGAGTATAAAAATAGTAAATGGTCTACTATCAGTTAGAAAGGAGTGATTACTTGGATGTAAAGCAAGCCAGAAAAATTTAGGAAGGATGAAAGATGTAGAGATGTAAATATTTGTATAACTTGAGAAGCAGTCTGCTTAAATCAAAGGCTGAATGGCAAAGAAAAGTCGGGAATAGATTCCTTTGGCATCAAGGCAGAACTGACCAAATGCTGCTAAGACCATTACTTACTTACCAATTTTTGTTTTACAGAATGTGAAAATCAACCTTTTCAATGTCCTCCCTCTCTTCACTTTCGGAACTTCGGAACAGAAGGCGCCTATTTCTCCACAACCCTGTTCTGCCAGTGACTGAGATCCTGGATGATGTGACTTGGCTTCACCCTTTCCACATTCCCTTTAATATCTAGAATATCAGAAATTTATCCAAGCCCAACTTAAAATTAATAACTAAAATAGACCCAATCAGCAAAAGACACTTTCAAATTCCTGACAGCCTCTTCTTTGGGTAATGCTTCACCCAGAAGGTCTTGATTCCAATTCTTAAATGAAGCTCCCTCATAGAAGACTCATCCACCTAATGGAACAGTTCCTCCTAATATCTTGGAAACTTCAATCATATCAGCTTTTTACATTCTAAATTCCAGGGAATGCAAATCTAGTTTGTGCAATCTTCTTTGCTCTTTAACCCTCATTCTAGCTATCATCCTGTAAACTTATGCTGCCCTCCCTCTATATCATTTAGTGTTTCCAATACTCCAGGTGTGGTCCAAAGCCTTATAAAACATAAAACCCTGTACTCCAGTGCTCTAGAAACAATGGCAAGGATTCCATAGATATTTTAATTGTTGCTTTGGTCCTGTCAGTGACATTTTACTAATGTATTACACACACACACACACACACACACACACACACACACGTATTTCCCATTCCTTTTTTTGACATGTTACTTAAAGCTTTTCATTTAGACAGTACTCTGATACATTCTTTCTAGTTTGTTGTAATGTTTTTCATTTAACTCATTATATTTATAGTCAATGTTTGAAAGCAAACTGTCATTTCTGTGATATGGCCAAATTTTGGATATGTGTTGGTCCACCCTATCATCCAAACTATTTGTAAATCGTGGCGAAGATTCTAGTATCAATACAGGTCATAGCAGGACATCACTACCAATCTGAATACTTACTAGCTCTTCTACCCTCTCAATCATCCAATTTACCATGCAGATCGATAGGCTGGTAACTGTTCTGTGAGCTTCAACTTCAGCTTACAACCATATGAATGAATTTATCAATTTTTAGTAGCTCCTAAAAATTCATCTATAGATACTCAGCTATTCATTAGTTTCATATCTCAAAACATTCATTTAAAACATCCATACTGGCCACCACTGAGTAACTAAAATTTTTCAAAGGCAGTCTTCAGCTACTCGCTCCTTCACAATGAATTCTTGTAATTTTGCAACTCAGAAATTAAATTTCATTCTAAACATTAACCTCACCAAAATACTAACTTCTTTCCCCTTAAACATTGCCCCCCTATAAGATCCTTGAAAACTAAAGTTATGCTGTTCTTTATGGAAATTTATTTAAATGTTTTCTTTTCAGGTACAGTAAGTATAGGCCAGTTAGCTTTGTGTCTGTAGTTGAGTAAATGCTTGAAGCTATCATTAAGGAAGAAATGCAAGATATCTTGATAGAAGGGGGTCCATCAGGCAGACACAGCATGGATTCAGGAAGGGCAGGTCCTGTTACAAAATTACTGGAGTTCTTTGAGGATATAATGAGCACAATGGATAGAGGGGAACAGGTGGATGTCATGTACTTAGATTTCTAGAGGTCATTTGATAAGGTGCCACATGAAAGATTTAGCCACAATGTTGAACAAAGAGGAAGCTCACAGAGAACCTAAATGCAGCACACCTATACAAGACCGGAATCAAGATACTTCCTCAGGACAAACACAGGCAGCAACTGGAAGGAATCTTGCCTCAGAAATCTGAAGAGGAATCACAACACAAACTGAATCTTCAAAACAGAAGAAAACACAGGAGTATTCTAGAGTAGACTACTCTAAGCAGTTAGAAGCCAGAGGTAGACCAATACTCTGACTACTAGTGCTAGAGAAACACAGATACTTATGTTTGGCCCCTGATAAGGCGCAGGTGTGTGTTGTTATGTAATCAGTCCAGCATGGAATCCATGTGCTGTGCAACAAGGCATTAAAGGAGTCAAATTGAGGGCCAGAACTCAGAACCATGACATTAGGATGTATGGAGCTGGGGGTAATGTATCAGCATAGATAGAGGATTGGTTAAACAATAGAAGGCAGAGAGTTGGGATAAATGGGTGTTTCTCTGGTTGGCAATCAGTGGTGAGTGGGGTGTCGCAGTGGTCAGTGCTAGGCCCACAACTGTTCACAATATACAAGATTTGGAAGGGGGGGACAGGGTGTAGCACATCTAAGTTTGCTGATGACACTAAAATGAATGGAAAAGAATATTGTGCAGTGGATGCAGAGAGATATAGATAGGTTAAGTAAGTGAGCAAGGGTCTGGCAGATGGAGTACAATGTTGGTAAATGCCAGGTCATCCACATTAGAAGGAAAATAGAAGATGAGATTATTATTTAAATAGTGAAGGATTGCAGCATGTTGTTGTGCAGAGGGACTTGAGAGTGCTTGTGCATGAATTGCAAAAGGTTGGTTTGCAGGTGCAACAGGTATCATGGTAATGGAATGTTGGTCTTCATTGCTAGAGGGATTGAATTTAAGAACAGGGAGGTTATGCTGCAACTGTACAGTGTACTGGTGAGGCTGGTCCTGGAGTACTACATGCAGTTCTGGTTTCCTTATTTGAGGAAAGATATACTGGCTTTGGAGGCAGTGCAGAGGAGGTTCACCAGGTTGATTCCAGAGATGAGGGGGTTACCTTATGAGGAGAGATTAGGTCACCAGGGATTATGCTCACTGGAATTCAGAAGAATGAGAAGTGATGTTATAGAAACATAAAATTATGAAAGGGATAAATAAGATAGAGGCAGGAAGGCTGTTTTCGCTGGTAGATGAGACTAGAACTAGGGGATATAACCTCAAGATTTGGGGGAATAGATTTGGACAGAGATGAGGAGAAACTGCTTTTTGCAGAGAGTAGTGAATCTGTGGAATTCTCTACCCAGGAAAGCAGTGGAGGCTACCTCATTAAATATATTTAAGACACAGTTAGATAGATTTTTGCATTCAGGGTTATGGAGAAAAGGCAGGTTGGTGGAACTGAGTCCATGGCCATATCAGCCATGATCTTATTGAATATGGAGGAGCAGGGTCAATGGGCTAGATGGCCTACTTCTGCTCCAATTTCTTGTGTTTTTATATTACGTTCTTATGTTTCCAGTGGTAACCAAATACTTCAACAGTCGATAGGAAATTAGGAATGTTGTTTGTATCCACATCAGTGAGCAAACCTATGTACTGCTCCCAAGTAAAAGAACTTTCCTGAAATTTTTGAATGTACATACATGTGATAACTGAATTGTTTTCAGTTGTTTTCTCAAAAATTGTAAAGCAAAGCAAATTTGGAAAGGTGTATGCAAATTGAAGTTTATGTTCTTCAAGGAGCTGCTGCTAATTTTTCCAACATCGCCATACCCTATTGTACTTGTACCAAATGGTGTGCTAAATTATTCCATGAAAAGCACACCAATCCAACAAGATACAATGATGGTTTAGTTGTTACTCCTATGCACTTTGGCAATGGTGATATTCTCTTAAAATTTCAAGAAGAGAGTCTGCTTGTAGAACTCTTTGGTTAAAGTGATTACTTATTTGGAATTAGGTATCATTTGCAAGAAAACAAGTTCAAAACATCAAATAATAATCAAGGGGGAGCCTGACTACCCCAATATTAATTGGACCAAAGAGGCAGATAAAAAGAATTAGGGTATGAAATTCCTACAATGCATAGAGGACTCTTTTTGGGATCCAATATGCCAAGACTCAACAAGATACCATTCATTATTGGAACTAGTAAAGATGAATAAAGAAGAATGAATAAGATAAGCAAACATACACAAATAAACATAATAAACTTTAAAATAACAATTAAACTGGGAATAAGTGTGATAATAACCATATCCAAAGATTGAAGAGTTTATTTTGAGGGCTGAGAATAGATCTGGGAAGATAATGTGGGTTAACATATTGGAACAAGACAATGTAGAATGAAGAAAAAACAATTATTCAACAGGAAAATAGTGCATGGAAAAATATTTCACTAAAATAAGAAATTGAAGATCCCTGAGATGTTGCATTTAAATAGAGACATAAAGGACAAATTGTGGGTTATGAAAGAGACAGGTGGTTTATAGTCTATGAATGGAAAAATGCTAGAATTCCCTATAAAGAGAACAAAAGAACATATAGATAAGAAGAAAATAATGAACAGTCAGCAATAGATTCCAAAAGGGAATTTCTTGCAGATTTCTGAAGAGACAACTGTGAAAGAAGGCAATGATAATGTAGAAAATGCAGGTTGTATAAATTGTCAAAAGACCTTTTATAAGGTTCTCCATGAAAGTCCAAGGTTGCACTCAATAGATTAATGAATAAAGAGAATGCAGTGTCAGGAGACAAGTAGCAGAATGGTTTACAACCTGGCTTCAAGATAGATAGCAGAAAGTGGAAATACAAGGTAGCTATTCAAAATGGAAGATGCTGGGTACAATGATCAATGCTGCAACCACTGCTGTTCATGATTTAGACTCATGGTTTCAACTGAGAAATATACAAATGATACAAAATTTGGAGGGGTGGTGGTGGAAATGATCAATACTGAGGAGGGCAATAATTAATAAACATTCATGAATGAAGAATTGGCTGTTGAGGCTCAACACAAATTGATATGAGGTGGGACATTTTGGCAGGAAGAATAAGGAGTCAGTACTTGGGAGCTGCAAGTGAGGCGGAACAGAGGAACAATGGGATCTCAAGTACAAGTGCACAAACCTCTAAAAATTGCACAGTAGGTCAGCAAGGCCAAAAAGAAGTTAAAGTCAACACAAGGGTTTAGTTCTGGATGTATGAAATTGAAGAGTAGTTAAGTTACACTGAATCTGCATTGAACCTTGATTAGAGCTTATTTGGAGGAAAGAGTGTAGTTCTCATATAAAGGCAATAGAGAGAGACTTCCAAGAAAAGTTCCAAATGTGTGAGGATATATGTAGGAATAAACATACAGGATTTCTTTTCACCTGAGAAACTAATGCTACAGGATGACCTTGCAGGGGTCATTAAATGATCAAAGGTTTTATCAAAGTTAAGTACATGCATGCAGAGGTACAATCAAAAACTTACTTGCAGCAGCATCACAGGCACATAGCATTAGAGACACGATATCATAAGAAAAATATAAATTATACAAGAAAGAACAGAATTTGAACTAACAAAAATGTCTATTGTAGTGCAAAGTGGTCAGAGTGTTGCTATACTGAGGTAGTGACTAGAGTTGAGCAAGCTGGCTCAAGAACCAAATGGCTGAAGGGAAGTAACTGATCTTGATTCTAGTGGTGTGGGACTTCAGGCTTCTGTACTTCCTGCCCAATGGTAGCTGCGAGAAGATGGCATGGCCCCGATGGTGGGGATCTTTGATAATAGATGTTGCCTTCTTGAGGCAGCACCTCCTGTAGGTAGGACCAATGGTAGGGAGGGATGTGCCCATGATGTATTGGGCTGAGTCCACTACACTTTGCAGCTTCTTACGTTCCTGCGCATTCAAATTGCTGTACCAGACCATGATGCAACCAGAAAAGATACTTACAGCAGTGCATATATAGAAGTTTGTTGAATCTCCTTAACCTCTTAAGAAAGTAAAGATGCTGCTGAACTTTACTTATGATTAATTCTAGGTGCTGGGCCCAGGACAGGTCATCTGATATGTTAACACCTAGGAATTTAAAGCTAATCAACAAGCTTCAAAACCTGTGCCTCTGTACCCCACACTCTGTAACTGGATCTTCAACTTCCTTATCGGGAGAGCACAGTCAAGTGCAGATCAGTCGTAACATCTCCTCCTTGCTGACAATCAACACAGGCGCACCTCAAGTACATGTGCTTAGCCCATTACCCTACTCTCTCTACACTTGTGACTGTGTGGCTCAGCACAGCTCAAACGCCATCTATAAATTCGCTGATAATACCACTGTAGTTGGCAGAATCAGGTGGTGATGAGGAGGCGTACAGGGGTGCGATAGATCTGGTGGTTGAATGGTGTCACAACAACAATGTCAGCAAGACCAAGGAATTGATTGTGGACTTCAGGAAGGGGAAGTTGGGAGAACATACACCAGTCTTTATTGAAGGGTCAGCCATGGAAAGGGTGACTGTCAACATCTCAGAAGGCCTATCTTGGATCCAGTACCTTGATGCAATCATGAAAAAGGCACGCCAGTGGCTCTATTTCATTTGGAGTTTGAGGAAATTTGGTCTGTCACCAAAGACTCTTGCACATTTCTACAGATGTGTGGTGGAGAGCATTCTGACTGGTTGCATCACTGCCTGGTATGGAGGCTCCAATGTGAAGGATTGAAAGAGGCTGCAGAGGGTTGTAGACTCATCCAGCTCCATCATGGGCACAACCTTCCCCACCATCAAGAACATCCACAAGAGGAGGTGCTTCAAGAAAGCGGCATCTATCATTAAGGACCCTCACCACCCAGGACATGCCTTCTTTACATTACTACCATTGGGGAGGAAGTACAGGAGCCTGAAGACCCACACTCATGGTTTCAGGAACAGCTTCTTTACATCTGCCATTGGATTTCTGAACAGTTCATGAACACTACCTCATTATTTCCTCTTTTGCACTATTCAGTTTTGTAACAGTAATTTCTATGTCTTTTTGTCTTGCACTGTACTGCACTGCTGATCCTCCAACGTAGACTGGTGCATGTTTGCCCCCTTTCCCCTTCCTGAGGCTCTTTAGTTTTGCTGAGGTTGAGCGAGACATTGTTGTTGCGGCACCACTCAACCACTATCTCGCTTCAGTGAGCTGTGCGACACTACTGTCCAACAACAGTAGTGTCAGCGAATTTGAAGATGGCATTGCAGCTGTGCTTAGCTTAGAGAGTAGAGCACGCAGCTTTGAGATGCACCTGTGTTGATGGTCAGTGAGGAGTTTTGTTACCAGTCCTCACTGATTGAGGTCTGCTGATGAGGAAGTCAAGTATCTAGTTGCAGAGGGAGGTATAGAGGCCAAGTTCTTGAAGCTTGGTCATGAGATTGGATGCGATGATTGTGCTGAATGCTGAGCTGTAGTCGATGAACAGCATTCATTAGTATTCCCATCATTAGCTTTGGAAAAAAGCTTATTCAGTGCCTGAAATCCTGTTCCTATGATTTGAAGCCGAGCAATGAGTTCATTCTGCAACATAGGGAATAAGGGTAAAGATCCATAAAGAGGGTTCTTCATTTTTTACATTGCTATCCAATTTCAGTGTCAAATATGAATCCATACTTACACCAGGTGCAGAGGTAAAACAAGCATGAGCAGAAGATATCTTCTGCCACATTTTCAATCATTTTGCTGGAAAGAACCTCAATAAGTGGGCATACTTGGACCCATTCACCATGTGGGAATCTTTACTACAGAAAGTTCAATGATAGTTATTGTTGTTTTTAATGAAAATAAGTATTTATCTTTTATCTGCTCATTTGAAGCTTCACTTCTACAGTAATTGAATTTATTTTTAGAAGTATGTTTTAATGGCAACTAGTACTTTGCCACATGCCATCACGGCGAGCTGCAGAGCACTGGCCTTCTGATTTAATTTTTCAGATCCTCTGTATTTTAATGAATCTGCGTTGCTGAAGGCAGTAACTAATGATAGAGAGTATCTAATTTTCATTTGCACTGCCGAGGCAGTAATTGAGTGGAGCTGATCATGCAGCTGCCTTAGAAACAGCAGGACTTCTGCTTTGTTGAAAACTCTGAACATGAAATTTGGATGGCTTTTATAATGGACAGGAAATTTCCCAGATCAGGTTGGTCATTTTCCTTCAGGTTGATCACATGTTGTCTCATGGTTCAGGTCTGCAATTGGAGAACATTACCATATAAAGTTTGGATTTCTTGTAGTTAAATGTTTTTTTTCACACTCAATTAAATTTTGAGAAAACAGCCAGATGATAGTTGAAGGATATTCATTTTTTTTAGATCATCTGTATTTTACTTTTTGTTGCCATCTCATTTATTGCAAAGCCAAGATTTTAAGCTAAAAATTATATTAATATTTTGGACATGTTCTCTGGGCAAACTTTGAAGACGCCATTTATGTCGGTCATTTTCTCAGTTTAGAAGACATGAGATATGTACTAACTTCTATTTAGAAGAAAAGTCACAACCTGCTCAATATAATATCTATGCACTTTATTTCATTTTTATTCAAGTTGACATATATTGTTATTGAATTAGAAAATACTGGACCAGACATTGGATTTTGTTTTATGAAACCTTTGTGTGTTGGGCAATGGAACTCGAGTGGAACAATGAGACCCGATTCTTAAACACTACCATTATGAGGAAGATATTTGAAGTGCATTAAGGTGGGCAAATCTCCAGGGCCTGACCAAGTGCCCACCTTAACAGTTTCACCTTAAAGCCAGGGAAGAAACTGTGGAAGCCCTTGTAGAGATATTTGCTTCATTGTTCGACACTGGAGAAGTTCCAGAAGACTGGAGGGCGGCTAATGTTGTTCCATTGTTCAAGAAGGACAGGTCAGGGAACTACAGGCCGGTGAGCCTGACTTCAGTTATTGGGAAGTTACTGGAGGGAGTTCTAAGGAACAAAATCTACCATCACTTGAATAGTCAAGGCCTGATTAGGAATAGACAGCATGGTTTTGTGTGTGGAAGGTCATGTCTGACAAATCTTTAGAGTTTTTCAAAGAGTTAACTATGTGGGGAGATGAAGGTAGGGCAGTAGATGTTGTCAATCTGGACTTTAGTAAGCCTTTGACAAGATCCTACATGGCAGGCTGATCTGGAAGGTTAGGTCACATGAGATTCAGAGGGAGTGAGCGGGGTGGATTCAGAATTGGCTTGATGATGAGAAGCAGAAGGTGATGGTTAAAGGTTGATTCTCTGACTGGAGGCCTGTGACTAGTGGGGTGCCCCAGGGGTCAATGTTGGGACCTCTGTTATTCATTATTTATGTAAAAGATTTGGATATAAATGTACATGGCATGATTAGCAAGTTTGCTGATGATACAAAATTAGGGAGTCTTGTTGACAGGCTGTCATGGTTTTGAGTACTGGCCCTTGATTTGGCCCCTTAGAGGCCTTGTTGTACAGCACATGGGTTCCATGCTGGACTGATTGTATAATGACACACACCTGAGCCCCATCAGGGGCCTAGCATCAGTACCTGAGTTTCTCTAGCACTAGTTGCCAGAGTATTGGTCTACCTTTGGGTATATTTTGGCTCCTGGCTGCTTAG
>JARFYF010000074.1:80288208-80299758 GCA_030265395.1 Rhina ancylostomus | reverse complement strand
TTAAGAGAGGCTTGGGTGGGCACATGAATGAGAGAAAAATGGAGGGATATGGGCAATCTGTAGGTAGGAGGGATTAGCTATGTTGGCACAACATTGTGGGCTGAAGGGCCTTTTCTGTGCCATACTGTTCTGTGTTCTATGTTCTAATATCAAGGGATGTGCCACAATTGAAATGGTTCAGTTACTTTATAGATCAACAAAGAGGAGAGGAGCAGTGCAGAGGAGACTTGTGGGGCTTTATGGTCAATTCGCCTTCCGATGTTCCAAGCTCTAGTCTATTCAGGAAGTTCAATTTAACTTAAATAAACTTAATAACTAATTAACTGCGAACAATCTCAATCGATCTGAAACTACGCAGGGAGCCTACAGGTAGACTTTCTCTCCTGTACTCAATCTTCTACATCTTTTGCATCGTCAGAGCCTACTGAGGGAACACAGATTTGGGAAAATGGGCAGCTGTGTGGGCAATGAAACAGCAGCAATCTATTCCAATAGTTCAAAGATCACAAGAAAAACTTGATGATAATAAAATTCTTGGTAACTATGAGAATCACTCTGTTTGGCTCGTTTACACCATCAATTATAAAGCTGCATCCAAGGCTTCTTCCTGGCTAGACAGATGGGCACAGGCCTCCACTGTTTTGTCATGGATTTAGGGTCATACAACTGAACACAAATTGATTGCTACAAATCGCATAGTTTTGATGTGGAAAATCCTGGCCTCATTAAACTTGCCATAATTATTTAAATAAGCCCTCTACCAATAAGCATAATATTTCTATCATTGCTCCTCACCAACAGCATCATTAACTGTTCAGAAGGCTGCAACCGTAGGTAACTGGTTACCTCGTTGGCACAAGATCATACTGCTTTATCTCCATTTTCTTCAGTGCATTTCCTTGCTGTTCAGTCTGATATTTTTGCTTTGCAAAACTTCTCTTCTCAATTCACATGATTACAACTGTCTTTGTCCCTGCTGGCATTGCATGTGGAGCAACTGAACTCCTTTTTGTGGTTTAATAGATGGTGATTGCTTAATGGTGTATGCAAAATGAATCAGTGAATATATGTTTGCAATGCAATGCAAACATCCTGCAACTGCAATGCAAATCCTTGATTTATTTTTTAAAATGCAACTCTAATAATTCCCAGTATTTGATTTCACTTTGGTTCGAAGTACCATTATTGTCAAAACAAAGAACAATGTGCATCATAATACATACAACAAAGTGAAGGCTGATGTACCTCCACTGTGCTTTTGGAGGTGGTAAATATATTTTATTACAGGTCCACTCCAATATCAGAGATAGGTAATTGCACCTTCATTAAAATAATCAATGCATTAGTCAGGGCATGTCCCTGACAAAGCCTCCAAGTAATAAATGTGAGAGATATTGGCTCTGCAGCCATTGCTGGAAAATAAAGAGTTCTGGTTGGAACACAACAGTAGAAGCTGAAAAGAAGCTGAGTAACGCAGATGCAAAGTACACAGGGGAATTGCTATTAACACAAGTACAGATGTTGAGAATTATAATGAACAGCAAAAGTACAAAAATTCGGCTGACCAAATTATTACAAAATGCCACACGATTCTTTTAAACATTTTATTTCTGACATTTTGGGTGCTGAGACATTGTAATTTGGGCAAATTAATGCACAAAAACAATTTATATTACAACATGCATTACACATTGTGTAAAAGGTCACATCTGGCATTGTTTTGTTTATGGATGCGAATGACAATTTGTACATGTAAACTAGACTCTGAAGAGTTGCTGTTTGAAATTATAATAAGTATTAATGATGCTTAATTTGTCCACCGATATATCTGTGTGCTCCATCTTCTGTGAATAAAACACCTGCAAACTTGGTTGCACAGTAGGTTAGTATATTGGTTTGCATCTCCAGGATGTGGAGACCTGGGGAGGGGCCACAAGTGGGTAGTTTGGGTGCTGGTTTACTCCTTCTGCACTTTACACTGGGCTTTGCACGCGAGTTCTCAGTGCCATCTCACTTTGAACAGTCATGCTCGGAGGATTTCCAGAAGTTGATGGAGATGCTGCCTGGAAGCTTTGAGAATATCCTTGAGTATTTTCCTCCGTCTACCTGCAACTCTTTTTTCTGTGGCAGAGCTCAGAATAGTATGTCTGTTTTGAGAATCTAGCAACAGGCACGCAAATGATGTGGACCCCCAAAAATACCCATTGAGTGTAATGAGAGCCTCTTTGCTGAAACTGCTGGTCTAGGAGATGATAATGATGTAAGTTTGCTTGTCATGCAAGTGGATCTGATGGATTTGCTGCAACAGTATCTCCCCAATGCTTTGAGGTGTCTGCTTTAAATCTCAGAAATATAAAGGCAATTTCCACTTCTCAACATGAAGGTCAGGACCTGGAATATCACGACTTTCCAGAACAGTCCCAACAAAGATGGACCTGAATGGTGCTCTGCAGTTGTCACCAAGAAACTCAAATAAGATGTCGGGTACATCTTCTTCTGGCAGAGCAAACAGGCAAAAGAACACCATCTATAAGGGATAAACTCTGCCGGCAAGAATGAGCGAGTCTACCATTTAGTGATAAATGGCTCACCATTACATGGAACTAGCATGCTATGGTCATCAATGCATTCTCCCCTACTCTGGAAGATATAGATGAGACCAAGGAGGACTTCCACACCGATCTCAGACAAATCCTGGTCTACATGCCAGAAGAAGATAAACTGATGATCTTCTGGGTGACTTAAATACCCAGGTGGAAAAGGACGCAGCCCTTTGCAAAGATGTGATCAGCATGGAGGGAGTGGAGGAAGCTAACTCCAATAAGACATTTCTCCTGACAAACTGTTGGAGCATTGCTTTGTGATAGCCAACTCCCTATTTAACCAGAGAGACTAGACATGGCAGCACCCCTGATTCAGGCACAGCACAGGGGAGATACTATCATTGTCAGAGTGAGGGGATTATAGCTTGCATGATAAGGTGATACCATTGCACAGAAATTCTATGTTACAAATTGCCCACAGAAGATGTCCCCTTCAAGACAAATGTTGAGGTTCAAACAATCAGGACACAGGTGAGGTAATTACATTTGAAATCAATAATACCAAATCCTAAACTGGAGAAGTTTTGGAACAACAGGGTCTATTGATCTATAAGTCATCTTCATTGTTTCATTTCCACAATGTGCAGGCTGGAGTTTTGTTAGCTTGAATTTGCACCAACCATAAGCCTAAAGAAGAATTATTCATGTGCAAATGCAACCATTCGTCCATTCGTAGCAGATCCAGAGCAGCGACAGCAGGCATGATGATATATTAAACTCTTCCCAAAAACATAAGCTCTTCTGCATTCTAAATATTAAGTGGATGGCAAACTTTCTGACACCAAAACACTTGAAATTATTTTATGTTGTCAAGTCCAGTAAGTCAAACAGTGATGTCTTTGTGGCTAGAGAAGACCTTGGGCAGGAGGGGTGTGGGAGGGAGGTTTCCAAAGGATCCCTTGTATTGGGAATTTCCAGCTATTTTAAAGTGGTGGAACTAACTTAGCTTCTAAGATGTTTCAAAGGTATCTTGAAATCTTTAGGCATCAACAAGTGTGCAACCAAGAGGTGCCTCACATTAAACCACAATGCAGGTCCATGCTGTGTCAAAAAAATCAGTGAAGAAAGTTAGCTGAAAAAGAAGTGAACAAAGAGGCTCAAAAGGCAGAGTTAAGACTCTGTGAGCACCCATGCTTCACTCTGCTATTTAAGAACTTAAGAAATGGGAGTAGTGATGGACCACCTGACCCTTCAAGTCTGTTTCCCCCATTCAAAAAATTGACCTTTTATCTCAAGTCATTTTCCTGCACCATTTCTATATCTCTGAATTCTCTTACTATCCAGAAACCTATCACTCTCAGGTTTGAATTAACTTAATGACTCAGCCTACAGAGCCCTCGAGGTAGAGAATTCCTAAGATTCATCGCTTTCCTGGTGAAGACCTTTTTCCCTCAGTGCCCTACCCCTTGCTGTGATGTTCTGATCCCCAAGTACTAGACTTCTAAGCCTTTGTATTTAGCCTGTCAAAACCCTGAAGAAGTTTCAATGAGATCACCTCTCATTCTTCTGACTCTACAGAATACAGGCATAATCTTGGCATGAATGTTGAATTCTCCCACTTTCGGTAATCCCTACCCCCCTTCCCCACAACCCCTCCCCCCACCATGCTTGTTCTCTTCTTCCCATCCCTCGCCTCTTTTTTTTTCTACCTTTTCCTCCCCTCTCTCCTTACCTTTGACCCATCCCCTGGTGGATCTGCTCTTCCCTCCTCCCCCGCACCTGCCTATCACTATCTCTTACCTGCATCTGCCTATCACCACTTTGTGCCCACCCCACCTCCCCTCTTTTGTCCACCTATCACTGCTCTGCTTTGCCCTCCTATATATTGGGCTTCCCCTTTTCCTATGTTCAGTCCTGAAGAAGGGTCCTGACCCGAAACATTGACTGCCTACTTTTCTCCACGGATGCTGCCTGGCCTGCCAAATTCCTCCAGTATCACAGTGTTTGTCATCTAGATTCCAGCATCTACAGTCCTTTATTTCTCAGGCATAATCTGCCCAATCTTTCCTCATATTGCAAACCCACTATCCCATGAACCAGTCCTATAGTTTGCACCTGTGCCAACCATTGCTGGAGAAATGGATCTTTCAGCCAATGTAACATTGTAACAGTTACATTACTGCCTTTCCAGATGGTCAGTTGTCACATTTTGTCAGGGACTAGACTAGAATGTATGCAGCTTATTTGTTTTGTTTTGCAGCTATCCTGCACCATAAAGGCAAAGCTGCTTGTCTATTTCACAGAGAATTAGATGCCACAAAACCATCTGTGCCATATTTTTTAATTGAGCTTCTTTCATCATGTTACAGATCAATAAAGGGTGAACCCATTTCCAGATGCTCTCCCATTCTTCCTTTTTAATGACTGCTCATTTTTTCCCCCTTCTTTCAGCTGTAATCTCCAAGGATTTCATATTGTTTTCACTGGCACAGATTCAAAACTGACAATATTTGATAACAATTCTGCACCCAATTTGCTGATCAACAGAAAAAAGTTTTAATGGCTCAACACAGTCATCTTTTCCTTTTTGCATACAAACATGAAGCCAAACTTTTCATCTGAAGTTCATTCTCAGTTGTAAAATAAGTTTAAACCTCATTTTAAACTTTTCCTGGTTACCAGTCAATTTTTTTTTATTCCTTATAGGCTAAAAAGAACTTTAGGAGATCCTAAGAACTTAAGTTGCTAAGTAACCTCTTTCCGTTTTTCTTTAATAAGGATACATGGTGAATAACATAATTTGTTGGCTGACAATGGAATCTACTAACAATAAATCCTGTTGTTGCATACCTTTTATTATAACAAGCTCTCTTGTTGGTCCCTTTGAGATTACCATTCTGCAATTTGGAGAACAACTGACACCTCAATAAAATGTAGCTTGATAAAAAGAGAATATTAATAGTCCCTGGGAGTTTATATGAATGAGAGTTGATTGCATTGAAGTCAGTTATAAAACTGATCTATTTTAGCTGTGGATTGTCTTCAAGGTGTGGTAAACTAGAGAGATTAGGCAAAATATTTCCAAAAAATATAGCATTTGTAATAATACGAATATGAACTGGACTGAGAATAACAATTCAGTGGATCAGCTCAATCTGCTTAATCTTACAAAAAGACAGTAATGGGAACATCATTGTGCAGAGATCTTTGCAATATTTAATTACACTAATTTTGCACAAAAGGTAATTGTTAGTTTGCTCCATCTGTTAATATATTCTCCTGTTAATGATGTCTTAGTTGTGGCCATGACTGCAGCAATGACAGGACATTGTGGTTAGAGTGGAGGGAGAATGACAGAATACGTGACGGAATGGAGAGATAGGTGTTCTCAGTCATGGGCTTGTTGGCAACAGGAGGCAATTTTATTGCAATCAGAGGGGAGGAGGTTGAAGGGTCCTCTGAGGAACTGAGCAGTCTGCAGATTTTGCCACTGTCCTTAGGAAGTCTTGTAAAAGGTATTTATTCCCCTTTGTTCTACAACTCTGTTCTTCCTTCTACTGCCAGGTATCCTTCAGAAATCCATCCCTCAATTGTTAAATTCAGGCTCCCAATTTCACCATGGCAGCTTGTTATAAACGTCTTAATGAAAAGTCCCAACTCTTCATGGCAGTGTATCAACTGGCCACACAGTGGGCTGGATCAAAAAGGTTCAGAGATTCCATCTCCACCTCCTTCATTGTTTTTTATTGTCCTAAAGTCAACCTTTACTACCAAGGTGTTCTATAGCTTTCTGTGGAACAGATTATTGCACAAAAATCATGCTCTGCACAAGTTACTTGATAGCCTTACCTCCAGAGAAGTAAATTACTGTGTGGACCAAACCAGACACTTAATTTCTTGAAGGGAATAAAAAACATTTCATAACATTAATGATTAGTATCAGCTCTAGTTCAACTTGTTTCTGTGTAATGTTGATGGTCTACTTTCTTTTATTCATTTTTGATGGGCTCTGTCTTGATGCGTTGCAAGAGTATTTCAATGGCTGACTATATTAGTCACAACCATCTAAGATCTCTTACTGCGTAATTTTATTTATAAGCATTTCCATTCAAGAATAATTAATGTAAAGCTAGAAGCAGATTTTCCTCGATCATCTATTGCAAGCTAATCTGTAATTGGCTGCAAGAAGAAATATGGTGCTCTGAAATTGAATTTTGTTCAGAAGTCAAACTATATGTTACAATTGTTGAACAGTTTTTGCTGATGTGCCCTTCTTAGATCGAGGTGGTGACTCATCATTGCTGGACCTCCTGATTTACTTATGCTGGCTTTATCATGGTTGAGCCTCCACGTTACCTCAACAGTGAGGAGGAGAAATAATGAGAGTTTTTGTTAGAAACAGCAACAATTGCATTCAAGTTCAGACAGATTGTCAAATACATGCCTTTCCAACACAAGAACAACCCACTTCGACTCCAATAATATTGCCTTCTTCTGCAGTACTTGCACTTGCCTCAGCTTAACTGCTGCAGAAATTCTCATTCCCACCTCTGTTCCCTCCAGACCTGATCATTCCAATGTTCTCCTGGTTGGCTTTCCTCCACTCCATGTGAACTTCAGCTCAACTAGAATTCTGTGGCTAGTATCCATCCTGTAACAAGTCATGCTCATCCAGCACCAATGTGGCCTATACTGATTCTGGGTACTCTGCCTCAAATTTGAAACTCTCATGTTTAAATCTGTCATTAACTTGAGATGTCACCTCCAAACAGATTCAGTCTTGGCTGGCACAACAGTTATTTTTGACTGCCTCAAGGTGGCCTTCCACTTTTATAGGTAAACTATGAGACAAGAGAGTCCATGACGCGATGTTGCCTATGCCAGCCAAATAACTCCGTGACCCAGGGCAGCACACTGGCTGAATTGTCAGGTTGCATTTTGACAAATGTAGTGAAAATAAATTCCCCTAGGCAGCTCAGCTTTTCTTTCTTTGTAAGCTTCTCCTCAAAAGAACAGTTTAGGAAGATATGTTTCAAAGATTCATGGCTCAGAGTTGATTGGTGTTGACATCTTAAAGCTCTTGGGAAGCCTCACAAAAATTCCCAAAATAAAACAGGCAGATAACAGAATATTCAATACTTTGGTGTTTATCTGATCTAACTTGCTCTTGGAGAAAGGCCAGGAACTTTGGTGGTGGGCAGTCCCAAGCAAGCAGCATTCATTTTTAAACTGGATAAAATGAACAGGTACAAGCCCAGAGATATAACCCTTGACATTTATGAGTGTGTCACAGGTAAAACCAAAGCAATTGTGCAAAGTTGTGCACCAAATATCAGGTGCCATTTGTCATATATAAGTGGTACTTGGCTTATATTTCCTTGCACTTTCTGTTTGCTCTGCTGCTTATATGTTCTTATGTTACTACTGCACAGTTGCTTTAGTTCATTGACAGATGAACATAAAGAGCACTATTTCAAGCTGTAATGTTCATCAATGTGAACAGTTCATAGTTTTCCCAGGACTGCTCAAGCTAGGTTAAACTCCAATGATGTGAAAGATGGAGAATGAAGGATATCCTTGCTCTCAAGCTCCAAAAATACGCAATGAAAAACTTTTTTTAAAAAAGTGGAAGAAAAATCAATGCATTAAGTTATGGTGTGAGCAAATGTTTCCCAACTTCTTGAATATTCTACTTTCAGGAAGTTTGTGAATCGAGGCATCTGGCTTGCAAATTAAATGTGACAATGCATATTCCTCAGCTTTCACTCACCCTAATCAGTATTCAACAATGTTTTTTTTTCCCTAGGTTATCCAGTGTCATATGGTCTGATCAGGCACAGCGTGCTACATTTATACAATACTTTGTAACTATCACCAACAGTCAACTATTCCCAAGCACAAATTTATTTATTTAAAATGCTTCAGCAGACAGCGACACCTCAAAATAAATGCATTTGATAACATTGTTCAGTCCTCGATATTCAAGACTAGGGTCACAGCATATGGCTGAATGCTTGTAAGCTGAATACAAGATACAAATTTTGTCTTTGCACTTACATCTTTCAGTGAACTAAACCAACTTTGCAGTAGTAGCAAAGGTTCATATATGCAGCAGAACAAACAGAAAGTGCAAGGAAATACAAGCTGAGTACACCTTAAATAGGGCAAATGGTACCTGCATTCAATTCACAATTCTACACAATTTCTTAGGTTTTACCTCTGACAAGCACCCATAAATTTTTAACTTGCCAATGTTCATACAAATCTAACTTTATAATATTCTCTTGTGTTTTTCTTATATAAAACAGTTAAATTAAATTAAATAAGGGAAGTAATTGGACAACGCTAATCTACTGTCCCTGTCAGGGGCCATTCTCAGGGAAAGGGAATGAGTCATGGACCCAAACTCTCATCTTTATTTCTAATTCCAGCCAAAGGATTGCAAAATTGTTGATGGGAACCAGTAAAATCCTATAAAACAGGGCTTAGTTTTTCAATCAAAGTATTCTTTGATTAACTCCTTTAAACTATCAATCTGACTGACAAGGTGCCCATAAAACATGTGTATATTGCAAGCTTTAATCTGTCAGCAGAAAGATTTTATCCCCTATCTGAGTGTTAAGTACACTACTGAATTTCAGTTTATAATTTATTGAAACTCTGAGGTCTCAATTTATTTTGAGGTTTCCAGCAGTGTCTTTTCAAAGCAAATTCACCTTTGTTTATTTGAGGCTTTGATTGAGGCTTCTGGCAAAATTTTCACATGAGTACATAGCCATGATCACTGCACAGTAAACTCTTTGACCCTAAACAAAACTAATTATATGTCAGTAGACTGTGGTTACTGCTTATATACATTTCAACATTAATTGGATGCTACTTCACCGCTGACTGAAAAATCTAAGGCACTGCACGCTTACAGTCTTTGACAAAAGGTAAAGATGGGACAGAGGTTTAATTTCTGTTAAAGTCCAAGGTTTTCTTTAGTTTGATCAAAAATATTTAAACTATATTAAAACTGGGGTAAATACTTGCACAAATTTTTTTTAAAAAGTGATGAAGTTAATTGAATCATTAAAACATTCACATCAATGAGACCATTAAACTGAAGTAGAATAATAGGGGGAGAAAAAGTATCCATTCAAGATGAGAATTATCTTTGAAATGAATGGAATCTCCATTCCTATGCCAGGTCAGTTCTGGTATAGGATGGGAGTGCAAAAAGAAGAATGCATATGAGAGTCTGCCTTTGGAATCTGGTGACAGATGTAGTAGCATCAGTTATCTCTCAGAGGATAAGGAATCCCTGAAATTCTCTACCCGAGGATGGTGGAGGCCAGATAATTAGATGTATTTGAAAGGGAGGTACAGAAATATTTGAAAGATCAAGAATTGATGGTGATGGGGAACTGTCACAAATGTGGAGTTGAGGCCAGCAAAGATCAGCCATGATCATGTTGAACAGCATGGCAGGCAAAACCCTCCTGGTGGCCAACTTCTGCTCCTATTTTCTTGAATTCTTGTGTAAGTCATGAATTTATAGTGGATCCATGCAAATTACTTGCATGGGCAGAAGTGAAAGCTGGCAGTTCCCTTTGGATTTTTCTCCCACAACCAGGCCAATTCAGCCCAATGTGACAAAGTTGTAAAATTGTTAGAAAATAGGGAACATCTATCGCTAAGGTTGTCAGCTGCTTGCAGCTTGTTAGGAAGGCCACCTAGATTGGAGATATGGTGTTGATTTACAAATCTTCACTAAACATGGATTTATACTCGATTACTGACATTTGGATTAAAAAAGGACTAAAACCAGAACTAGGTTAATTTACAATTTAACTGCATGAAAACTGTCTGAGATCCTTTCTAGAGGCATCAGATTAGTAAAGGCTACAGGAATATCAGTGTACATGTAAATAAGGGGCTTGCCAACTGACATGATTCTCCACTGCAAGACTGATTCGCCTTCCCACATTCTCCATGTGTATAAAGCAAACTCAGATACAATTATTTCAACATTCCTACACATAAAAAACTATTAAGCCATTGCACCACTGAAAACAAATATCAATTGAATTGTGAGCTTAAGTAACAAACAATGTTTTGAAGTCCACAGCATTATTTCTGAACCAAGTCTGCTGATAAATCTAGTTTGAAGTAATTAGGTAATTATCTTCTGTCTCAGAAGCTGAGAAGTATTAAAAGATCAAAAGGAAAGAAGTATTACTTCAAGAAATTAGGAAATGCAGAACATAATGAATACGGTCAGGAGATAAGGCTTCAGATTGCATTAATATAATCTAAAGCTTTAGAATACACATCATTGCTTCAAGGAAAGGCATATATTTAATCTTCTTTCCCTGACAGATGTTGTAATCAAGAAGGAGCATGAATTAACTCCAGAATTTATTTTGTTATTGTTGATTTTTCAGACATCTAATTCAATTGGTAGGCTGATTATGGTACTGAAAAGCCTACAGATCATAGAGAGATTCCTTGTGGTATGCAAACATACTGAAAGCCTATAAGCCATAATTAAATTTTGCGCTGAACCACCTGAGCGGGTCAGTTTTATCAAGACACTGATCAGTAGTCAGTCCTAGCCAAGTTTGAACATGGCTCCAGTGCTGATCATTACCTATAAGGCAGAATCAACCAATCTAATTAATACCAAATTAAGGAGGAAGTGGATGTTGGGACAGTTCACAGCAATATCTATTTCCACTCATGTTACTTTCACTTTGGAGAAGTAACATATGCTGGAGAAAATGGGGAACCTGTGAATGTACTAAGGTTTTCAAAAGGCATTTGATGAGGTACTGCATCAAAGGTTTTGGTAGAAAATAAAAGTTCATGGTGTGGGAGGAAACAAGATTGTGTGGACAGAAGATTGGCTGGCTAACAGTCAAAAGAGAATAGGCATAATGGGCCATTATTTCTGGTTGGCAAGATGTAATGAACAGAATGCAATCACAACTGGCACTTGGGCCTTAATTCACAATTTATATAA
>JARFYF010000074.1:80232081-80243982 GCA_030265395.1 Rhina ancylostomus | reverse complement strand
TCTACATTTTGATAATTTTTACATGCTTGTACATTGGGGTTTGCAATTTCACAGCAGGTTAACCAACAAAAATGAGAAAACAAACAGGGCTCTGACCTACAAGTGCCTGTTCATCCCACAGTGAGCCCCTTAACTGTTATATTTCTACCATATCCGCTTGGGCTCGATTCCAATAAAAGGTCTGGGATCTGAAATGTTAACTCTATTTTTCTTTTCACAGATGCTGCCTGACCTGCTGACTATTTTCTATTCCCCTTACTTTTATTTCAAACTTGCAATGACAAAGTAACTGTTTGTCCTCAGTGTGACCAATGTCAGAAAAAATTAGGCTGAGCACTGGGAAAGCAGTACCTTCCTCCCTAACTGAAATTAAATAAGAAATGGACACATAAAAATGTTCCTTCTCTTTAATGTTTCAAGTGACTTGACCCAGTTTGATCCTGACCTTGAGTGCTGTCTGTATGAAGTTTCCATCTTCTCCCCATGACAATGTGATTTTATACAAGGCACTCCAGTTTTCTCTCTCACTCTATAAATATGATTAGCAGCTGTAAGTTACCTGTTAGTGTAGGTAAGTGGCAAAAGAACCAAAAGGGAGAAGGAGGGCATGTGGGAGAATAAGAGTGGGGGGGAGGGGTTAGAGCATACATGTATGTATGCAACACATAGCTCCTTGCAATGCCATAAACATTGCAATTAAACATACAAAATTAATCAGTGTGAATCATAATTGGATTGCAAAGCTAACAAATTCTAAGTGATCGAGTGACGAACTAAACTGAACTTCTTTCGGGCAACATAAAGAACTCTTCAGTTTTCGGCCAAGCTTTTGAGGAACCAGTAAATACTTTGGGCTTTCAATGGAAATATGTTCTCATGTACTGACCTATCTTAAACAGTGCTGGATGTTTTTCAGTGTTTTAGGCTATAATACAGTTTCAGATGAGCAAAATGTCAGTCAATACAAATGTGAAAATCAACACCACAAGGGTGGAATGAAGCTACAGTACTACAGACTCTGTTTAGGTTCTGTCATTTTTAATACAGCGAAGAATCTGGATGGAACAGATTTCAATGATAGAATTTAACTCTCAAGATCAAATTTGGACAACCTGAAAGTGGTAGGATCGACTGTTCTGTCTAAAAAAAGTTCAAAGACCATGTTTGGGTCTCACCAATCAATGGCCATCAATCCTGAGGTGATTATAAATGAGGATATGCAAAGGACTACAATTAAAAAAAAATTGCAGATATTTGGAATGGAGAAGGTCACAGGGTAATAAATGATATTTAGTCCCTGATTTAATTATTTCCACAGCTTCATCAATAATGGTTACAATTAAATGTTAAATGTAGACTACAAGGCCACAGTACAAGCACTTCCAGTTATCAGTTATGTTCTTTAGTCATTCATTGTCCTTTATTTCTTAGATCCATGCAGAAAATAAACAGAACAGCCAAAGTTCCTGTGCTTTAAGCTAATGAATGACATTATTTATATTTTATTGCAACAAATAATCAACCAACTGGGCTTAATTTTAAAAATATTGAGAGGAATAGATAGAGGAGACATCTAGCGCCTCTTTCCCAGGGCACCAATGCTCAAGATAAGAGGGCATGGCTTTCAGATTATGGGTGGGAAGTTCAGGGGAGATATCAGAGGGAGGTTTTTCCACCCAGAGAGTGGTTGGTGCATGGAATGCGCTGCCTAGGGTGGTGGTGGAGGCAGATACGTTGGACAGGTTCAAGAGATTGTTAGATGGGCATATAGAGGAGTGTGGGATAGAGGGATATGTGGGAGGAAAGGGTTAGATAGGGTGAGGTGTGGTTTGATGGCCGGCACAACATGGTGGGCCGAAGGGCCTGTATTGTTCTATGGTTTAATTAATTGTAATACAAATAATAACTATAGAGTTTGCTTGTTGTTAACTGGATGATATCAGTGGGATTAAGCATATTGTCAGAATTCTCAGTGTTTTGTTTTTGACATGAATATTCTGGAGGATCTAGAAATAATGCATTGTTATTTCCACCAATTTGAATGGTTATATTAACATAAAGACAAGAATGGAGGATAACATACTGTTCAAAAAACTGTTCAAGTCAGAAAGGTCGATTAAGATAAGCACCCGAAAAAATAATTTAACTGTGGAATCAGCAGAAAGCAGACATGGACAGAAGCAAGGTGATGGTGACATAAGAGAGACTGCAGATGCTGGAAATCTGGAGCAAAAAAATACAAAATGCTGGAGGAACTCAGTGGGTCAGGCAGTATCCATTACCTCCCAGCTTCTTACATCATTCCCTTTCACCTCTCCCCCCAACTATCAGCTGCCAGCTCATGCTCCTCCCCCTCCCCTATTATTCTGGCTCCTGGCCTCTTCCTTTCTAGTCCTGATGAAGGGTGTCGGCTCAAAAGGTCGACCATTCATTTCCCTCCATAGATGCTGCCAGACCTGCTGAGTTCCTCCAGCATTTTGTATTTGTTGCTCCAGCAAGGTGATGGTTTTGCCAGAGACTGAAGGGCAAAGTTACAAAATTCAATTATCCCTGAAATCACGACATCAGAGCTGTGAATATTAAGTACTTAATATTGAAAGCAGTGATTATGTATTCTGAAAGGTTCTTTTAAAATCTTCCATAGCTGAAATAACGAGCATCAAACTTTGATGAGCATTCAAAAATAAATATTTTGAGGCAAATGCAACTGCTATCAGCAAGACCTGGTCTGTTTACTGTCTGAAGACCTGTAACGCATTCATTGATCACGAGTCTGATTGCTCTGGCTCACCCTTAAGTAAAAATCATAGAACATCTGAGTGTCCAGCAATTTGTGACTTTGATAAGTCTCTTGGCAATACAATACGAAAATGCTTTGTCTGCGGTTTGAAGGAAACATCGATAGAGAGGAAAATATTGGTAGCCGACAGACATGGGTCTGCAATCACTCTTGAAAAGGCATTTAAAATGGAGAGTACTGCCAGGCAGGCTAACAAGTTGCCATTTTGATTGAATTCTCCTCTTAGAGGAATTATGCCTTTTTAGAGACATGAGGCAGAGGAACCACACTACATTTGTCACAGTCATTGATGTTTATAGCTGATCTTGCTATCTTTCAATGCAAGTCTGGAGATTCAAACACAAACTTAGGCTGACAATTCAGGAAATTACCAAGTGCTGCACTATCAAGATGCACCATTTGTTTTGATTTGACATTAAAACATAGGTAAAATATCTATTGGCATAATTTCCCAGATGAATAGGGGACTCACGCCCATTTTCTGGCCTAATCCAACATGACAACAGCAAATAATCAGGTTATTATAACATTCTTTCATCAGAACTTCACTGCAAGTCAAGTGCTTTTGAACTTTAAAAAATTGGATACTATTGATAGTTTCAACCCAAGCATTTTGAATTAGACCATTGACATTGTCTAATGGGGCTGCAATAGTCAGCATAAAGCTGAGGAGACAGAAATGAAGTGCCCCCAGCCCCTCAAATCTGAATTACACTCCTGGACTCAGTACCGTCCTGTGGTGGAGCAAGAGGTCAGATGTACTGGCATTTGACCTCCAGTGTACAGAGAGCAGAAGTCAAGAACATGCTGACCTGTGCAATACTGTTGGCTGCTGGTTCTGTAGATGTTACCAGCTAAGGAGAAGCTTGATCTTGGTGAATAAATATGTCTGTTTCAAAATGGTACTTCTTTTCCTCAAACCAAATTCTTCTCTTTAATAGTTGCTTTAACAAGACAACAAAGCTTAGAGATACTAAAATCTTTGACAGAGGCATTTAGTAAGTGCTCCAAAGCAAACAGGGAAAACATGCAAATTAGATGAAGCATTGAATCATTTTCCAAAATTAGTTCTGTGAATGTGCCATGGTCATTGACCACCACTTTAGGTTGAACCAAACCTTTTACAGTCTTGGCATCCTATTTGTCTAACTTGAGGTATCAACCTTGAATCCCCTGCAAAATGACCCCCTTCTTAGCATCACTTGTCTTGATGTTTCTCATCAAGTATTTTACTGCTGAAACCTTCAGACATTCCCTTCTAATCTTTGTTTCCAACTGGAATAGAATGAATTCATGATGGGCTTGCCGACTTTAACCCTCAAGTTCACAAATTTCACACTGCCTGATTCACTCACCTATTATGCAATGCTTCCTAACTGAAACTGGTTCTTGGCAGTGCTATCCTGGTATTCAATTTTTTTGTCTTTTTTCATATTCCTTCATGGTCTTACCCAGTGATAGACTGGGACTAAAATCAGCACTGGCAATTAAAACACACCAGACCAAGCTGAAGTCATTAAAAGACAAGATTCACGTTATTTAGCGACCCCTGAAGTCATGAACCAAGCATTTAAATCAGAGCAAATAACAAGAAATAAAACAAGGTGTTCTTACAATTTTGATATAATGGTATCACTTAGATTTGCAGTTTTATTTGTTTTTTGTTTGATGACTAGCCCATAGCAGCACCACCTTGGTATTTGCCAGAACTGTTAAATTGGCCTGTCCAGGCCTGACCTCACTCCTCTCTTTCTCCAGAATTATTTCCAGCCCCACAATTGTCTAAGGTTGTTCAGCTCCTCCAATTTTCACCTTTTGAACACCACTGAGTGTAATTATTCCACCATCAGTGAACATGCATTCAGCTGCTTGGACCTTAAGGTCAGGAATCCACTTCTCCAACCTTTCTAACATTTTTCCTTTGAAATGTTGCTTAACTGCAATCTCTTTCACAAACTTTTGTGTCACCTGCCTTAATGCTTTCGTGAGATTCAGTGTTCGGATAACTTTAATAGCAATCCAGTGAAGTATCTTGGAATATTGGACAACATTAAAGGCTACAATTATAGAAGTTGTTGCTGAAACAAGTCTTTTTTAAAGGAAATGTATTGATACTCTTTGTATCCTAGATACAGCTCTAAACACTTGCCAATAATTATGATCTTTTCTCAGACAAATTTGCTTATCCTAATATGAATTTGCCCAGAGCATTGTGTCTTAAACCAGTGGGCATAGGTTCAAGGTCAGGGGCAGAATAATTTGACGGGATCTGAGGAGGATTTATTTTCACGCAGAGTGTGGTTGGAATCTGGAATGCATTGCTTAAAGGGGTGGTGGAGACAGGTATTTTCGTGACATTTAAACAGCATCTGGATGTAGAGGAGACTAAAGATGAAGTGGGGCAAAGGGCCTGTTTCTGTGCTGTCTGACTCTGATGGATGCAGCTGCCTGCCCAAAGCCACTTGCTGGTCTCCCTACTCATTCTGTGCTGCTTGTCCAGGAATCTTGTTGGGTTGTTGAATGTCCCATAGAATAAGTGGAATGTCCCAACCCTTCCATTGGCAGCAGCTCTCTGAAGCTGGCAATCCAGTGAGTCAGCACATCTTCTCCTCAGACTTCAGTCAAATGAATGGAAGGGGCTTCTGATCATAGATGGAAAGAACAAACACTGTGCAGGGCCTAGGCTCTCAATTGAAAATCTCCTATCTGTCTGGAGATGGTGCCCAGAACCACACTGAAAAAGGGTTCGACAGGCAGTCTGTCAGTCACAGAAAGATGTAGTCCAAGGAATTAAAAAGACCTCAGATTTGAAATATTGACTGAATTCTGTTGGTTCCTAGACACTGCCTGGTGTTTTGAGTATTTCACATTGCTTAGAGTCACAGAGAATGGAAACAGGCCATTTGGCCCAACTTGTCCATGCTGACTGTGTTGCCCAGCAAGATAGTCCCATCTGCCCATGTTTAGCCCATAGCCCTCTAAACTTCTCCTGTCCATGTTCTTATCTAGATGGCTTTTAAATGTTGCTAATGTGCCCACTATTTCTGGCAGCTCATTTCAAATATGCATCACCCTTTGCATGAAGAAGCTGCCCCTGATGACCCCTTTTAAATCTCTCACCTCGGAATTTAAACCTATGCCCGCTTGTTTTTAGCGCCCCCTCCCTGGGGAAAAAGATTATGTTTCACGCTGTTTATACCTCTCATGATCTTGTATACCTCTATCAGGTCACCTCTTTATCTCCTATGTTCCAGTCTGTGCAACCTCTTCTTGTAACTCAGGTGCCCAAGTCCAAACAACATCCTGGTAAATCTTTTCTGAGCTCTTTCTAGTTTAATAATATATTTCTTACAACAGCGTGTCCAAAAACTGAGCACAATACTCCAAGTGCGGCCTCACCAGCATCTGATATAACTGCAACATAACTTCCTAACTCCTCGACTCAGTGCCCTACCTGATGAAGGCTAGCGTGTCAAAGGCCTTCTTCACTACCCTATCTACCTGTGACACCACTTTCAGTGAATTATGCACTTGCACTCCTAAGTCCCTCTGCTCCAATAACAATCTCCAGAGCCCTACCGTTCACTGTACAAGTCCTACCTTGGTTTGCTCTCCCAAAATGCAGTACCTCACATTTATCCAGACTGAAAGCCATTTGCCAATCTTCAGCCCATATACCTAACTGATCAAGATCTCGCTGCAATTTTTCATGACCTTCTACACTATCTACAACACCACCTATTTTAGTATCATCCACAAACTTACTAACCGTGCCTTGTCTATTCACATCCAAATTGTTTATATGAATTACAAAGAACAAAAGGTCTCAGCTCCAACCCCTGTGGCACACCACGAGACACAGGCCTCCAGTCTGAGCCACAACCCTCAACTATAACCTTCTGCTTTCTACCACTGAGCCAATTAGGAATCCAATCCACCATCTCCCCCTGGATTCCATGAGATCTAACCTTCCAGATTAGCCGGCCATGAGGGACTTTGTCAAAGGCCTTGATAGAGTCCATATAGAAAACATCCACTGCCCTACCCTCATCTGCCCTGTTGGTTACCTCCTCAAAGAACTCCAACAGATTTATCAGGCACAACTTCCCGTGCACAAAGCTGTGCTAACTGTCCCGAATTCAATCCCGTCTCTCCAAATGTTGGTAGATCCTGTCCCTCAGAATCCCCTCCAGCAATTTACCAACAGATGTCATACTCACCGGCCTGTAGTTTCCTGCTTCTTTTTGCTACCATTTTTAAACAATGGTAACACATTAGCTACTCTCCAATCCTCCGGAAACTCACCTGTCACCAGAGATGAAGCAAAAGTCTCTGCAAGGGCCTCCACAATTTATTCTATAACTTCCCACAAGGTCTGAGAATGCACCAGCTCAGGCCCTGGGGATTTATCCACTTTAATGCATTTTAAGGCCTCCAATACCTTCTCCCTGCTAATTTATACATGGTCCAAGACACCACCACTCATTTCCCCCATTTCCTGAGCTTTCATCATTTTCTCAATAGATAAAGCTGGAGAGAAATATTCATTGAAAACCTCACCTGTTTCCTTTGATTCCACACACAGATGGGCTATGCTTTAAGGGGACCTATTCTCTCCCTAGCCACCTTTTTACTCTTAATACATAGATAGAATCACTTGGAATTTTGCCTCACCTTGCCTCCTAGTTCCTTCTCATATCCTCTTCTTGTTCTCCTAACTTCTCTCTTAAGTGTATTTCTACATTTGTGTCATCAAGAGATTCACTAGTTCACAATTGCTGATGTGTTGTGTATGCCTCCCTCTTTTTCTGAACCAGACCCTCATTATATCTTGTCAGCCAGGTTTCCTGAAACCTGCCAGCTGTTACAGGACCCAACGATCTCGCCAGAAGAGACTTCTGCCACTTGCCCTACCTCATTCCCCAGGAAGAGGTCCAATGTTGCACCCTCTCTAGTAGTTCCCTCTATATATTGACAAAGACAGCTTTCTTGGACATATTTCACAAATTCCACTCTGTCCAAGCCTTATACTCTGTGGTTGGCCCAGTCAATATTATGGAAGTTAAAATCTCCTCCTAATATCATCCTATTATGTTTACAGCAAGCTGCAACCTCCCTACATATCTGCTCCTCCAATTCCTGCTGAATACTGTGAGGCCTATAATACAATCACATCAGAGTGACCTTCCCCTTATTGTTTTAAAGTTCTACCCACGTGGCCTCACTGGATGATCACCCAAAAATATCCTCTCTAATGACTGTTATGTCCTTGTTCTGTCACAATGTTGAGCAAAGAGCAAGCTCACAGAGAGCCTAAATGCAGCACACCGATACAAGACTAGAGTCAGGATACTTCCTCAGGACAAACACAGGCAGCAACGGGAAGGAATCTTGCCTCAGAGATCTGAGGAGGAATCTCAACACAACCTGGATCTTCACAAAGGAATAGAAAACACAGGACTGCTCCAGAGTAAACCACTCTAAGCAACTAGGAGCCAAAGGTAGACCAATACTCTGGAAGCCAGTGCCAAAGAAACACAGGTACTTATGCTAGGCCCCTGATGGGGCTCAGGTGAGTGTCATTATACAATCAGTCCAGCATGGAATCCATGTGCTGGACAACAAGGCATTAATGGAGCCAAATTGAGGGCCAGAACTCAGAACCATGACAGGTTCCATTGTATGTGTAGTGTGATGCTTTTGCTGGTTCAGCTGGGGATTTACCAGTCACATAATAATTTATACTTAAACAAATAAGAATGTGTTGTACACAAGTGGACTGGATAGTTCTGGGCAGTTCTGCTGTACCAGTGAGTTACTCCATCCATACCAGTTTATGGTTCCAGATTTTGCACATGGATCCAGCCTGTGCCCCAAACAAGAGTCCTGAACTTAATGATCCTGGTCCTTAGACTCCATCTGAATATCTGGGTTACACAGGAGGGATCAGACATACTCCCATCACCAAAAATATCACCACCGCTGGTGTGTCTGCTGCGAGCTTGAGGTATATTCTGGGGGGAGAGTTGGAGCGGGAAACAGAGAATGAGGTGAAGTGTCTGAAGAAGAGGAAAGTGAAATTGGCTTCCCTTGCCTGCTCCACAGAAAGAGTTTCGCAATAGATTGCAGGAGCGAGCTTCTCCTCAGGTCAATTATTGCTGATGCTTTTGAATATCTCCTTTTCTTTCTGTACTGTTCTTCTGCGTTTCAAATTAGCCTCCCTCACCCTATGCTCAAGAGTTGAACCCTGACTCATCTGTCCCTCCATCCTTGAGCTCACCCTTGACCACAGTTTCAATTAACTCACCAGCAGGTCTTGGGCAGAGGTCCCTTGAGCCTGCTCCACCAATCAATAAGATCATGGACGATCCGACTCTGGTCTCACCTCCACCTTCTTGCCAATTCCTCGTTACCCTTGATTCCCCTACAGACCAAACATCAATCCATCTCAGCTTTGAATCTATTCAATGACTCCCCGCCACAGCTCTCCGGGGGTAGAGTATTACAAAGACCGCAACCCTCTGGGTGATTAAATTCCTTCTCATCTTTGTCTTAAATGGGTGATGCCTCATTCTGAAACTCTGCCCATAGTTCTAGATTTTTCCTCTCAGCATCCATCCTGTCAAGCCCCATCAGAATTTCATATGTCTCAGTCATGCCACCATCAATCCGATGTGAAAACGCTCAGCCTGGGCCACGTCATTGAGCACGTCAATACCCCTCAACCTGCAACTCACATCTCCTCCTTACTCCTTGTTCAATTTTCTTCAGTCCGCTTTCCGCCCTGCACACAGACCGTTGTCTGATACTGTCACCGTGGTGTTGATCTTTTGATTTAAATGATGATCTTCCATTTACTGGCGTGGGGTGGGGTGGGGTCGTTGAACATCCTCAGAATATCTCAGAGCACTACAGAGTGGATAAATTCCACTGAAGATGTGAGATTATGGTTACCATGGGAGAATGGAATGTTAATTTGCATGCAGCGACCTTTCAAAAACAGCAATAAGATAACGAGCAGCTAACCCATGTAGAGTGAGTGATGGATTTGGGCAGGACACCCAGACAACTCTCCTATTCTTCCCTGAATAGTCTCAGGAGTCTTACCTGTTTGGTAAGGGCAAGCCAGTTTTACGGTACTGGTGGTGATGCAGCAGTCCCTCAGTATTCACCTGAAATACTCAGGTCCCTGGGTTTCAGTTTGAGCCCACATGTGAACAAACAGAAATAGGAATTAGGAGCAGGAGAAGGCCATTCAGCCCCTCGAGCTTGCTCCTCCATTTAACAAGGTTATAGGTGATCTGATTGTAAAACATATTCAGACCTACTCACGGTAACCCTTGCTTAATAAGTAGCTGTCTGATTCTGCCCTGAAAATATTCAAAGACATTGCTTCCATTGAGGAGAAGTTCCAAAGCCTCACAACCCTCTGAGAGAAAGCATTGTGCCTCATCTCTGTCTTAATGGGCAATCCCTTGTTTTTAAACAGTGACCCCTTGTTCTAGATTCTTCCATGAGGACTCATCCTCTCCACCTCCAGCCTGCCCATAAGACCACATGAAATACAAGAGCAGAATTAGGCTTTTTGGCCCATCGAGTCTGCTGCACCATTCAATCATAGATATTTCTTTTTCAACCCCATTGTCCCGCCTTCTCTCCATAAGCCTTAACCCCCCCCGACCAATCAAAACCTGTCCTCACGATTTTATATAATTCAGTCTAATCCCCTCTCACTCTTCTAAAATCCCAGTGGATACCAACCTAGCCTGGCCAACCTTTCCTCAGCCCAGTAACCCTTTCTTTGAACTGTTCCCATCGCGTGAGCATCCTTCCTTAAATATGGAGAACAGTACTACACACGGTACTCCTAATGCGGTCCCACCAATGACTTGTATAGCTGACGTGTAACCTCCCCAGTCTTGTATCCAATTCCATGTGCAATAATCAATAATATTCTGTCAGCTTTCCCAATTACTTGCAGTATGTTGCCTTTTGCAAATTATGCATTAGAGCGCCCAGAAACAGTTACATCTCAGAATGCTACCAACAACTCACAATTTAGTTAATACATGTCTATTTTTCATATTTCCTGAAAAAAGATGGGCATTCACATTTTCTCACATTAAACATCGTTTTGCAGCTCCTTGCCCACTCATTTAACCTGTCTATATCCCTTTGCATGCTTCTTATATCATCTTCACACTTTACCTGCTGACATATTGTTGTGACACCAACAAAGTCGGAAGCCGTACCTTCACTCCATCATCCACCAATATACATTGTGAAAACCAAATAACGACCCACTTATGCCTACTCTGTTTCTCCTGTTAGCTGACTAATCTTCTATCCAAGTCAACATGTTTATATCCCTCACCATGCACTATTATTTTCCACAATAAATTTTGATGTGACACTTTATCCGAAGCCCTCTGGAAATATTCCACAATCAGAGCTGGAACAGCTATCCCTGTCACAAGCTTTGACCTACTGCTCTTTTCGAACTTATTCTGTTGCTTTCAGCATGTTTTTTTATTTTTTGATTCACACTCTGACAAAATTCATACCTGGAATCAACTCCTGATGGGTGCAACATAACTGAAGGAAAATTGTTTCTCCTTAAGGCAGAGGATAAACGTTGGAATTTGGTAATTGGTTTATTATTGTTACGTGCACCAAGAGTGAAAAACTTTTGATTTTCATGCCAGAGCCACACAGATCATTTCATTACATCAGGGTATCAAGGTAGCACGAGGGAAAAGCAATAACAGAATGCAGAATAAAATGTTACAGAGGAAGTGCAGTGCAGGCAGACAATAAGGTGCAAGGCCATGACAAGGTAGCTTGTGAGGTGAAGAGTCCATCTTATCATACAAGAGGTCCATTCTATAATCATTTAACAGCAGTGTAGAAGCTGTCCTTGAGCCTGGTGCTACATGCTTTTAGGCTTTTGTATCTTCTGCCCGATGCGAGGAGGAGGGAGAAGAGAGAATGTCTGGAGTGGGTGGGATCTTTGACTATGTTGGCTGCTTTATCAAGGGGGTGAGAGGTGTAGATAGAGTCAGCCAACGTGTAAACAGGCTGGTTTGCGTGATGTGCTGAGC
>JARFYF010000074.1:80218793-80231981 GCA_030265395.1 Rhina ancylostomus | reverse complement strand
TACAATCAGTCCAGCATGGAATCCATGTGCTGGACAACAAGGCATCTAAGGGGCCAAATCAAGGGCCAGTACTCAGATCCATGAAATGTTCATTAAGAAGGCAACTCCCCTCCTCTCTTACCTGTACTTCTGATAGGGTCGGCAGCATCTGCATCCTGGAATATTGAGCTGCCAGTCCTACCTTTCCCTCAGCCATATTTCTGTTATGACTATGACATCCCAGTTCCCAGAGTCAATCCACACCCTGAGTTCATCTGCCTTACCTGTGAAGTTTCTTGCATTGAAAGAAATGCAGTTAAAACCAATTGTCTTTCCTCTCCCTCAATGACGGTCCTGCCCATCCTGATGACTAAGTTTGCTCTCATTGGCTATAGTGTTATCCTGATTTCTCATCAGCCACTCTACTGCTCAGGCCCCACCACCTGCCACTATAGTTTAAACCCTCCTGAGTAGCACTAGAAAATTTCCCTGCCAGGATACCGGTCCCCTTCCAGTTCAGGTCCAACCCATCTCTCTTGTACAGGTCACTCTGACCCTAGAGGAGATCCCAAAGATCCAAGAACTTCCTTTCGAATCCCTGCCCCCTGCACCAGCTCCTCAGCCACACATTCATCTGAACTATCTTCCTATTTCTACCCTCACTAACATATAGCACTGGGAGTAATCCAGAGATTATTATCCTTGAGGTCCTGCTTTTTAGGTTCTCTCCTACCTCCCTATATTCACTGCGCAGGACTCCATCCCTCTGTCATTGGTACCAACATGCACATTACCTTCGGCTGTTCACCTTCCCTCTTGAGAATGTTCTGCAGCCACTCCGAGACATCCCTGACACTGGAACCCAGGAGGCAACAAACCGTTCTGGCATCTCTTCTGCAGCAACAGGGTGACAGGATCTCCTGTCTGTCCCTCTAACTATCGAGTCTCCTATCACTACCACCCTGCCTGATTTCTCCCTTACCCAGCTACAGGCTGCACCTTAGGTGTGACCACCTCACTAAAGCTCTTGTCTATGATGCTCTCAGCATTCCAGATAGTCCTAAGTACATCCAGCTTCAGCTCCAGTCCCTTCACTCGGTCAGTCAGGAACTGCAGCTGAGCACACTTCTTACAGGTGAAATCATCAGGGACACTGGCAGTCTCCCTGATCTTCCACATCCTGCAGGAGGAGCATGCCACTGCCCTGACTGCCATCCCAGCTGGTCCAATAGGGAGAATAATTCAAAAGAAACCTTACCTGGACTTGCCTGCACTTACTTGCTCAGCCTCCTCTAACCGAAGCCTCTCAAACCAAAGCCTCGGCACTTATACTCAACCACGGCACTTACAGTTCAAACAGGTATGAGATATAAAACATTTTCAGTGTACACTTTTTATTCGGTAAGTGACAAAGGCACCCAAGTTTAGTTCTCAAATGCTAAATCCAAACCTCAGCAAAATTTTGAGAATAGATTGTAAACCAAGCAATCACCTTTTCACAAGAAGGTACTAAAAATCCAAAGAATCAGTCATCTCTAAGCACTTGCACATTCAACTGCATCACATAGACTGTGTCGAAAGTTCAGCCATTCCCAGAGAAGTCAATCCTGGCTTTACTTAGATCCATCTGTGTTTTACATCTGTGCATGTGTCACTCTGCTAATAACACTGCACTCAATGTGAACAACAACAGTGGACCATGGTTATTCTGGAATTCTACAATTATAGTAAGGGAAAACTACCTCTTCAATTCAAATCCAACCAGAACTGACATGGGATGGGAATCCTCTTTTATTTGAATGAGTATTCAAATTCTACAGATTAGGAATAAAAAGTTAGGTCCAGTTATTAATATGTACTTCTTCTGTTTATTGATTTTAATTATCTATTTGTGCTTTAATGTGCTTTTTTAAAATTTCTACCTCTTGATTATATATTGCAATCTTCAAAGCCTTTAAATGTCTGTGAATATCAAGCAGTTAAAATCTGTTCCAAAGGCTTGACAGATTTGATAAGGATCCACTCCCAAGCCTTGTTTGTTCTCAAAGCCTACTTGCAACTAAGGTCTTATTAGACCCGATAAGGTATTTACTGGGTGTGGACTATTAGTTAACGAGCCCTCCTCTTCTGGCCTCGGTAGGTGCAGGTGAGCAGGGATTGTGAGCAATGAGTGGTATCAGCTTAATTATAATTAATAGCTATAACTCTTAAGAATCGACTTTTAATGGCCAATTCACAGCATCAATGAAGTGGGAAAAGGATGGTTTCATTAAACCTTGAAATTCAAAGTGGAAAAAATTGTGTAAATGATAAGGTTCAAGATGATGCAAGTGAAATCAATAATTTTCTGATGACTTGAATGCTGTTTTAACTCTTTTGTTACCAAAGGCATCATTTAAGAGTCCTCTTACTACACACCCTATCCAAGGGAGATAGAAGATGAGAGTTTTTCCTTGCAGCTGTGTAAAGCAGATATGGCTTCTGGCAGACAACATCACAATTGCAACTGAGTAGATTTAAAAAGGCTTGCTAATCTTCAGTGATTCCTTTAATATGGTTCTACTCAATTTAATCTCTGCAAAGTCTTTAAGCTGTCTGTCAACAGTTTTGACTCCTGAAATCCTGTTAAGACTCCAACAGATGGTTGCTGCCACTCAAGCAATTTCAGGGCACCCACAGTCTTTGAACTTCATTATTCTTTTTCTACACATGAAGTCGAAGTGGCATGAATCCTATTTCACAGCCGGTGTTTTATGAGGAAAAAGTAATTCACCTTTCTCAAGTTTTATTAAATGAAACTACTTAAAGTGTTGGGGAGGGGGGAACAAGGGGGTGGTCAGGGTTCAAGATTGCAGAAAAGCAGAAAAGTGGAATCTAAGCCACTAACCCCATCCCAAATTCTAGAGAAACAGTGAATGGCATCGTCAGTGCAGGAGCATTACTGAAACCTGCTTCTGGCAGGAAAGGCTAATGTTTCACTTCTCATTGAAGAGCCAGAGAACCCATTCATGGTTTGTGGAGGTGGTAGGTCTGAGGAATGTTTTGCTCAAAACCTGAGATAATCAATAAGGTAATAAATCAACTTCCTTCTGACAAGGTCTGGGCTCCCATTAAGACTCCTGCCAACTGATAACTCTTGAGAGATGCACTGAGGCCTTTTCATGCAGTTAGTGATAGCCTGAGAATTTCCTTTGATGTACACCCTTATTACTGTGAAAACAATGGAGTCAGTCATATCCTTAGAGAAAATGGAAAAGAAACCAGGTCAGAATTTATTTTGACTTATTTTCTCATCCCTTGATAAAAGAATATAACTTGATCTATCCATTATTTCTGCCCAGCAGGTCTCAGAAACCATGTCCCCAAAAATCTCAGGAAATTCTTTCTTCCTTCAGTAAACTGTGTGACGTCTTTGTTTTTCTTTAAAGCAACCTATTTATTATCACCATACACAAACCCTTAGGCAGTGCCTTTTACGTTTTTATTTTAGACTGGAGCATTTTTTTACATTGTTTTATCCTTTAATGTCTCACTGATCATGCAACCAGGCCGATTTTTGAGATAATGCAGGAAGATGCTAATTCCCTGTGCTTTGTGCATTTGTTACTTTCAGTATTCCCCTTGTTCTGAATTATTAATGGATATGTTTATGTTTATATTGACCAGGGTTTCACATGAAAAGAAATTAGCCAACTTTCATGGAGACATTCAATGAGCTGCTGCAATTTTGCAACTTTTTCTCCTGACTTCAACACTTAATGTTTCTTTTTAGTTTTTATTTTACTATTTAACCATATGCACATACTTATTTGTATTATGAAAGCAGGTCAAAGATTTAAAGAATATAAATTGCCCTAAAAAAATGTGGCATTTCCAAGTCAAAACCATAACCATACTTCTGATATACTAAGTGAAATGAATAATCGTATCAAAGAATTTTTGTTTCCATTTTACATAATGCAAGACACATCAAAAGTAGTGTTAGTCTTTTTTGCTTCCATTCCATGAAAATTTCTTTTGATAAATCCAAGATATATTCCATTAGTGATAACATGCATTTGTTATGTAATGAAGCATAATATTTATGAGTCCTACCTAAAAGAACAAAAGATCCTTTAACATATATCAAGGACTATGATTCTGTACTTTTTCAATAATCTGTCCTTATATGCACAATAATAAATGTCTAGTTGTGAAATAATGAGTAAGGCAAAGTTATTCATGAATACGAGTCCTCAAGCTTTTGCAAAATACTTCTGATTCTTTATCTCAAATTTTCAGGGCATTTTTCTCTCTGTACCTCAGCCAAATCCCTGAACTTGCGTGAACTGATTGGTTCTGACAGAGTGCCCCATGGAAAACTTCCCTCTCACATTCCGGTGCAGTTACAGCTTTGGAAATTTTCATTTCCAAATCTGAAGGCAACAGTGAGGCAAGGCTTGAAAGTATCTGCCAAAATGCGGTTTAATTTACCCACCAATTGATCTTGACCATGCATGATTATTACTTATCTGACACAAAGCTAAAATACATGGAGGAAAATAGTGCAAGATAGAATCTCTCAGTTGAGGCAGTTAATGGAGATCTGCAATTGTCCTCAGCACCCTTGGGTGCAGGAGAACAAAAAACTCTATACAGATTCTTGCACTTGATTGTAATTGGCCAGTAGAGCTTGCTGACAGTTACTAAAACGAATGCATAAATGAGAGATGTTTAGATAAGGCTCAGAAGATCACTGTTGCCTGTGGAATAGGTCAACACTGCAAAATATTAGGGAGCGAAAAATTATAAGGAAAAACACAAAAACATCAAATGAGGATTAATTCTACCATCCATTCTCAATTAGATGCAGTTTCAGTGTTTCTAATCCATTAGATATTTATTTATTAAAGATTTACATGCTATGTATGTCATTTCTTCCTTTGAAGCAGACGGAAATATATTCACTCACAGTATTGTCTATACTAAGGGAAATAGATGACAGCAGAACAATTGCATTGGTTGAAGTCTTACTGTCATCTGTGAGGTTTACAGTGACTACAAATACAAAAACTCTCTCTCTCTCTCTCATATGGTTCCCACAAATAATAACATGACAGAGTAACAGCAAATTGAACATTGAAAAATGTTCCTTTCTCTCCTGCTCCAACAGGACTGACAGTCCCTTTAGGACTTCTGCTACATATTGCAGCTTTGAAAGATGACATTTTGAGTGACAAAGGTGGAGTTAATGTGTCACTGAAAACTCAGTCTCCAGAGAAGTAGTGAACAACAACACCAAATAAACTCAGAAATAATACATCACAAATGGCATGAGATGCTGGTCTAATAGATATTTGGTCAGAAATGAAACAGATGTTGGGGTATCGGTAAGGTAGTCTACCAGCAAAATGTACAGATTTTAATAAAAATATGACAGGATATCAGAAAGTGCAAAAATCTGCTACATTGGAAGAAATGTAAGCTGCTGTGAGGTACAACATCAACAACCAGAATTCAGACATGACCAGTTATTAAATCTGCAGTTCATGATGAGAACACAATTTTACAAACCAGACATTGCTGGGAAAAAAAAGCCTCACAATGACATCGTCCTGCCATCCCTGAGTTAGAGAAGATCAAAATAAAGCCAGCATTTCCAGTACTCCAACAGCTTTTCCTAAATTTTATTGTGCCATGTCTTCCTCCATCTTTGTTTCAATGGATATTCTCATATTTGTTTTCCCCGATTCAATTTTTTTTTTGTTCACTCCTGGGATATGGAATTTATGGCAATGTCAGCATTTATTGTCCATCCCTCTTTGGAGAGGCCAATAAGTATCAACAGACCAGTAGGTCTGGAATCACATGCAGACTGTCTAATGTGAGGATGGTAGTTTTCTTCCGTGAAGGATATTGGTAAACCAGAAAGGACTTTTCTACATTCTAGTAGCCTTGTGGTTACCATTACTGGTTTTTTTTTAATGTTCCAGATTTATTTAATTGCATCTTTGTATTGCCCAGTTGTCAAGGTTGGATATATATGTGTGTCAAAGGTTCAGGGTCTGGCTGCTGGCTCAGTATAACTTAACCATGTAGTATGTTTACACAGAAACTGAAAGATATTACGATGAGATCGACATATATAATTTCATTTTGATTCAGTGGACAAGACTGCATCCAAACTAATGTTTGCTCCCATGCCCTGCCACAACCCATTCTGGAGAAATGCATGCATATAATACAATTTTTGTGAGGCTTCACTGCACCCAATAGCAAAGGAGGCGAGAGAAAACAATGACTTCAAGGGACTAGAGTAACAAGGAGTAAACAGCAGGAAATGATGGGGACAAGAGATCTTGTTGGAACTATCAGAGGAAGACGCATGAAGATACAAGAACTTGAGGTATCTGGAGAACTAGAGGAACCCTGTTGGTTATGACAAGGAATAGGGAAGGAAAGGATGAAAAACATAGTGGAAAGAAGTATGCAGGTTATTGAGAGAGTTATGAGTTTATAATAAACGTCAGTCTAAAGCCCATCTCCACAGAGAAAGACAAACACAAGGAGAAAGATTCAAGAAGTAAAGAATCACAGTTGAAGCACATCAATTTTAAGGGTAAGAGGCAACTCATTGTTATTTCATCTCTAGGGGTAATACCTCTGGGGTTGCTTCTTTAAGCTTCATTCACCCCATGAGAACATGAGTCCACTTTCATTATTTTTTATAACTTAAAATGCCAAGTATTTCAGTTATTATGAATTGTGAACTGACTGTTAAAATACTCCATACAATTTAATTTGAAGTGGGAGCAAAGGTCCAAGCATTTTCAAACAAAATAGAATATAAACTGACAGTTCTAGGATAACAGCAGCTGTTTGACAGAGTATCATTTCACTCCTCTCCCATGTTCCTGATATCATCATTGCCTGTAATCAAGCACATTTCAAGAACTATCATTTTGTCAAGTTGTTTATGAGTGATATATCCTCCTGTTATTGGCCTCTGCTATAGGCACGGGCATACCAAGATGAATGGACTATTTGCCCTCGTGAAAAATGAGTTCAAAATGGAATGATGGTTCAGATGTTCTTTTAATACAGTATTTAAAATTGCAGTTGTCAGTTCAAGCAATCCTCCTACATAACTCAATTAGAGGTGAAAATTGGATATCAATTAAATTATGCTGATTGATGCTTTATTTCAAGTCTTGGAAGAGTAAGATGATAGATGGTGGATGACCAAGAGGATATTGTCTATTATATAGCACAAATAGATTAATGAGAAACCCAAGAGGCTCAGCTTGATGTTCCATGACTGCAGATGGAATTCATAATGAAGCTGTGTTTTGCGTACAAAGATTCCTGTATGACTGGAGAACAACTCAGTAATATTGTATTGGAAAATAGAAACAGGAATAAGCTGTTCTGCCCTAAGCCTGCTTTGCCATTCAATTCAATTGCAGTCTATATATTGGCATGCAATTTCCATTTGCTCACATTTATTCCATATTTAAAAGAAAAATCAATCACTGTTTTAAAATGTATGTTTATCCTATGTTCAAACATATTGGAGGATAGCATTGTAGGGTTTAATCAGGTGTTCCCTATTTCACAAATGGCATTGCTTTAATGTTTATCGGGATCTGGTGATCTTCAATCCTGGGTACCATAATGTTGCTTATTATTTATGCTCAATTCACAAAGTTATTCCTCTTGACTTATTTTAGTCCTTATGCTGCTGCTCTACATAGCTTCTTTCTCCAGTGTCAAGCGGCAAATAGCAAGAAGTGATTAGGGACATGGATTACATTGGAAGTCTCAGAGGAAAATTTGTTCAAAGCAAAGCTCTTGTCGGAACTTTATCAGTTCTGAGAGGGAATAACAACTTCAATTTTCCTTTAACCTCCAAAATTCCTTTGAAATACATTGCATCACAGTGGTTCTTGGCAATGCACAAATTTCAGGAGCTGTAATTGTCCTCATTAATTTGTAAACTGTTTTAGTGCAGATACCTTAACTTTAATATGGTTTATCTTTGATTTTTCCCCCAAACCTTTCTCCAGGTCTCTGTCTCTGTTTCTCTGGAGAAAGGCTGTATGTTGGCACTTAAACTCATGACTCCTTCAACAATCTGCATACTTCTTTTCACTGGGGAATTTTTACAAATTACTCATGCATGATGTCTCCCAGTTTCTGATTATCTAATTATGTCACCTACATCCATCAACTTGCCACTTTTTCTCTTCTTATGTTCATAAATCTTCCAGTCCAGTTCATTTTGCAATCCCTTGCAAGTCTTTTTTCATTTCCTCTTTGTATGCCTCACTCCTGTCTTATTAATGCTGCTTTTAATAAACCATCCGGTTTTCTAAATTTACACCCTTCCTCATACTTGTGTAAGCCTTTCCCTCAGGTGTGATATAATTTCTTACCCTATTTTGCTTTAATTGCACGGACCTGGTATTGGGATGCTGGAAGTACATTCTGATATTCTGTGGTTATAATCATCAACAATGCAACCCACCTTTACCACTGTAAAGGTGGGATAAAATTTATCAATATTTCAGTGTATGGCTTGGTATTGCTTGAGGCTCCCTCTTCTTCTGCTCATAACCAATATTAAAATCAAACACATTGCTACTTATGCACGACAATTTGACCAGTTGTGAGCAGCTCTTTGTGGTCAATTTACTAATAGGGGTCTGATGTCAGAACCTTCAGAAACTAGACTGAATGTGCAAAGATGCAGGTTTGCTTGTGCCTTACAGTGTTAAATCTACACAGAAAAATCCATGCATAATTAGACATGGGGCAGGAACTGATCCTCCAGTGATTTCAATGAAAGAACTCCTGCAGAGGATCATGATAAATATGAATTAATTCAGGTGTTTAGCAAGAGTGCGTGCAAGTGTTTAATGCTCTTTTAAGTGTTTAAGTTTGTTTACTTATATTTTTCCATTTTTAAAAATTATTTATGGCAGGATGGAACCAGCTGCAATCTGCAAGTTCCCACTGAGAAAAAAAACACACAGGGTAGATTTGAACAGCCTTTGACTGCAAATTATACACATTCTTCAAGAATGTTTGGATTATAAATGCATTGAAAAATTGAAGGCAAAACTGGACTGGAAGTTTCTTTAAAATATATGAAGAGAAAGTGGCAAGGGCCAATGACTGTCCAAAATGTTGATAGATGCAGGAGACACATGGATAATCAAAAAACAGGAGACATCATCAATTAATACATTGTGTCTATTCTGTAGTTTCACTCAGACTGTTTTTCAGAAAATGACAGCACTTGAAGGTTATCAGGGGTGGCTCTGGTCAAGGGTTAGTAGAGAAGGCTGACAACTGTATTTCGGTAATAATGCTTGAATAAAAGGAAAGTACTCTAAAAACTATTCCAGAGAGCTTTCCTCCTCTCACCCCAGCATTTGAATACCCAGTTGAAAAGTTATTTTCATCATCAGTCAAAAAGGAATGGGTCGAAAGTCTAAGCTTCAAGAGTTTAGCCAAAGGCTCAGCTTATAATGTGCGACTATTTCTATTTCAAACCAGATCTGAGAACCTTCACTCCAGAAGCTAATTTCAACGTTTACTGAAATCAACTTTTTAAGAATATCCAATCTATCCAGCATTTTGTGAAAAAATGGCACTAAAAATAAACCTTCTCTTGACAGTAAAAGGTGTATTGAATATCATTAGGTTAAGTGGATAACAGCGGACAAATAAAGATCAACAGGATTGTACGAAGAGTACAGTGTAGAGGCCAATAGACCAACAATTTTTCTCATCAATAGTGATACTAGACATAAACAAATCCTTATCTTCCAGTGGTACAGCTTTACTTAGTGTCTGGTCTTGCAGGAAACAATGATGATTATCTTCTGCATTACATTTCCTAACACCTGTAGCCATGGGAGTAAAATAATCAGGGCTGCAAGTATTTCCATGACTGGCAGAAGGCTCTTTCACAAACATTTCTGGTTCTAATTTAATATTTCAAGTCTCATCTCTCATGAGAGGCTTACTTAGAACCCAAAGAATTTCCTTTGGTCATTCAGTGCTGGAAAGTCAAAGCTCAGATATCTTAATATTGCAATTAAGCTTACTGAGCTGAGTGAGCAAGGTGGTGCAGACAGATAGTCATGTGGAAATATGTGAGTTTATTCACTTAGGTAGGACAAATAGACAAATGTTTTTTTTAAATGATAAGAAACGAGTGAACATTAATGCAGAGCAGGATCATTATGTTATGATTCATTGAACTAAAGATACAGGTCTGGAAGGCTATTGGAATACAAATGATACATTGATATTTTATGCCCCCCCAAAAAAAAACAGAAATAAAGAAGTTTATTAAGATTGTGCAGGATGTTACAGAGTCCAAACACACAGCATTGTGCACAAATGATCTTCCAACTGTTTTGTGGAAATCACTCAAATTCTGAAAATTAACAATTTCTCTCAAAGCACTGTTCATCTCGATGGTGTGTTTATGAACTGAAGTGCTATGATGTAGAGCAAATGTTGAAGCTGAAAGTAGCTGCATGAAAAAAATCTATCACCTTTCTCAGGCAAACTGGAAGAATTTAAGACATGAAATAATGAAACATAATTTCTCACATTTAATAATTTCTATTTTTCAATTCAATTACACCAATAAATGCCATTAACAATGGTAAAGACAAATGATTTAAATAAGTGCTATTATTGATGTCATCTCAATGTAAATTTCTTTCACTTGTCTTAATTGGCAAATGGACATACAACCATTGCATTACAGGTGACCCATATTTCTAAAACTAAGCATCAATTTCAAAAGAACCAAGACTAAAATGATTTACAGATATGATGTTTGGACTTGCATTTCTTTGCCCTCACAATACAAAAAAATCAAATTACAAATTTGAAGTTAAATTTTAAGTGATGCAAATCGTTCAGAATCATAATATTTCCCCCAATTTCCCTTTTGAATTTACACGTAGTATTGCTTCAAAGTTACATGTTAACATGGTTCTGTTGAGCTGTCATTTTAAATGTGAATCTTATCAGTGTGCTGTTGTATTACTTGCAGGTTAAAAAATAAGACTGTACCAAAGAATTCCACTTTTAGAACACCTTTCTCACTCTTTGAACTGCAATTGTTCACAACCAATGCTATACTTTTGAAGTAAAGTCAAAGCTATAATACAGCAAACCAAATGCACACAAACAACAATGAGAAATGATTAGTTTATAAATTGAGTGAAGGACAGATGTTAGACAGGATGCTTCACTCTTATTCAAATAATGCCAGATCTTTGTGAGGCAGCAGATGAGACGATTTACAAATTAACCTTAAACCCATCTTCAAATGACACAACATAGCAATTCCCATTAATAATCACCTCTAAACATATCCCTACTTTTTAAAATTTTTCACACCGACTGGACAAAAATCAGGGTCAAATATTCCAAGATATTTTCCTCATATTACCTCAAAAAGTGCCTATTTTACATCAAATACCGCAAGCATACAGTATACCTGCGATGATGTGGAATTATAGTGCCCGAATAGCCTAATAAGTCACCCATTTGTTTTTTTAATAACTTAATTTTTATAAATATATGCCAGATATTAAGGCATTTGTTTCAGCCTGGGGCAGAGTGAGGAAAATAGTATTATCTTTCTGCACAAGAATGCTCCTGTTAAATTATATTAACAATGGCATACTTATGAATAAAGAAAGAGCATTATCAGAAGTAATTTGTTGACCTGAACTCATGAACACTTGCGTGTTTTTAAAAGTAATATTGTTCCTTGTTATCAATTATACTCAGAATTACAGTTGCAGAAGGTGCATCTAATCAAATATACAGACAACAGACTGCAATTAGGTATGTTAAGATGGACAATTAGATTTCAGATTTCTTAAAACTAAAATTACTAAACAGTTGCTTAAAGCAATTAATTGGTTAACTGATCATTAATAGACAAAAACCAATGTTTCTTTACCCTTTTTTGATATCTCCTGAACCATATTACAAAGGTATAGTTAAAATCCAATTTTCCAATTGCCACTTTAGCCAATTTAAATTTAATCCTGATTCAAACATCAACCAGTAACAGCAGTCTCAGAACTTAAAGAAAATACTGAAGGCACGATGACGTTGCCTGGAGGTGTCGGGAGGACGCAAGGCGGCAAATTCAAATTTTGGGGTAGCACGGTAGCATAGTGGTTAGCACGACGCTATTACAGCGCCAGCGACCCAGGTTCAATTCCCGCAGCTGCCTGTAAGGAGTTTTGTACGTTCTCCTGTGTCTGCGTGGGTTTCCTCCGGGTGCTCTGGTTTCCTCCCACATTCCAATGACGGATGGGTAGGTTAATTTGGGGTTTAAAATGGGCGGTGTGGACTTGTTGGGCCGGAAGGGCCTGTTACCACGCTGTAAATAATTTTTTTTTAAATTTTACTTCAGACATGAAAAGTGGAAATACTGGGGTAATTGAGCAAATCAGGCAGTATCTACAGAGAATAAAATCAAGTTAACTTCTCAGACTAACAATGCTTCATTGGAAAAGTTGGAGATAAACAGCTTTCAAAATGCAGAAAAAGAACAAAAGGGAAGATCCATGACAGGGTGAGTGGAAGGCAGGATAGATTAAATGACAAATAAAGAATAATTTTGCAAGATAAATTTGTGCAAAATGGTTTGGTAATCTCGGAAGCTAGCTATGCATCTAAAACAAAATGGGTGGTCAGTGGCTGAAATCTCGGGATGACCGCATCATTGGTACACTGTACTAAATGCACTATTCAGGCAGGTGTGTTTATTAGAGAATTGTTCACCATCCTAAAGCAGGCATTAAGCTGAAAATAGTATTTCTGCATCATTTGTTGGACCAATTTATTACAGCTACCAGTCTGAAGAAGATCAAGCTCATCAACATTCAATTACATGTGTGGGCTTTGGTAATGAAGCATCTTGGAACAAGCAGCACTGAACCTCAATATATATTAAAAAAAAACTTGCATTGCTATTTGCTTCTAATTCTCTTCAGCTAGACCTCCACCTTGCATGAAACTTGCAGGGATCTTGTCATTCAGAGATGAAAATGCACTATCAGATCTTGATCAGAATATTTAAAGCAACTTAAAATGAAATGAGTTATCACTCTGAAGAGGCTAATTTAAAAAAAATGGAAACAGTACATGGCAATCACCAGTTAGATTTTAACTACTTAA
>JARFYF010000074.1:79827057-79838198 GCA_030265395.1 Rhina ancylostomus | reverse complement strand
CCTACCTTTGTCATTGGTACCAATAGGTATGATGACTTATGGCTGTTCACCCTCCTCCTTTGGAGTGCTGTGGACCCAATCCAAGTCATCCCAGACCCTGGCACCTGGGAGGCAAGATACCATCCTGGAATCTCTTTCACATCCACAGTATCTCCTGTCTGCCCTACCTTACTGTTGAATCCCCCATCACTACTGCTCTCTTCTTCTACCCCCGCCCCCCATTCCCTTCTGTGCCACACAACCAGGCTCAGTACCGGAGACCTGGTCACTGCAGCTTTCCCCTGGTAGGTCGCCCCTCCCCCCAAACAATATCCAAAGCATTATACCTGTTATTCAGGGGAATGGCCACCCAGCTACCTGCCTCCTGCAGCGAAGGAGTGACTGCCTCCCTGTAGCTCTTATATATGAACTCCTTGTTCTCTCGTAGGAGCCAAAGGTCATCCAGCTGCAGCTCCAGTTCCCTCTGTAAAGAGCTGCAGCTAGATGCATCTCGTGCAGACGGAGCATTCAGGGAGACTGGAAGTCTCTCCCACATCTCACAAGATGAACTCGCCACTGGCCCTGAAGCCATTCTAACTACTCTAGCCTGGCATTAGAAAACTTACCAACAACTTACCTAAGCCTCTGCTTCCTCTCACCAAAGCCACAGTCCCCCACTCTAACACTGGTCCACTCACACAATAGCTGCTCCACTTGACCTTTCCTTCTTGTTTATTGGCTGCTGTTAATTAGCCAACTATTAACAATTGCAAATGTACCTCTTATACTCCTGCAAGGTGAAACTCACAAGAACACACACAGTGACTCACCTCCTTTCAAAGCTCCTGCTCCAAGTCTCACTCCAACTCCTGACTCTGCAAGGTGCAACTCACAAGCACACGCACAGAGATTGACCTCTTTTCAAAGCTCCCGCTCCAAATCTGGGGTGAGTTGATGGGAATGTGAGAAGGGTAGGTTACAGGGAAAATCATTTGGAAAATGAGATTGCTCTATGAGCTGACATAGAGTTGATAGGCTGAATGGCCTCCTTCTTTGTCATAAGGATATATGGTAAAAATTCCCTACACTGCATTCATGTCCAATAGCAACCCTCCTCGATAGCATTTCTAACCACTACCCTTGAACTTCTGTCTTGTGGGCCACTTGCTCCACTATGGATATGGGATATTTCTCCCTCCTTTCATCACTTCTATCATTGCATTATCTGGAAAACTTGGTTTATATTCTTGTTGAGCCCTCAAATTTTTACTGCAAGAAATATTCCCACAGCTCACCTCCCCTTTAATAGAAATGGGTTGTCTTTAAACATCACAAGCCACATCTCCTTGATGTTACTGTGTGCAGTGAATGAACATTACAAGTAATGAGAGCTGCATGCAGAATCTTTTAAAGGATTAGGGAGTGCAAATTTACCATGCTGCTTGCAGTATGGTGAATAAACTGGAGTCTTAGCTAAGTTCTTCCCCATTAACCTTATTTGTAGGCTGTCTAACAATGAAATGGCTCAATAAAAAAATAATGTTTAATCCAGTTAGAGCCAATAAAATAAGAGGCTCAATCAGTTAGAGTGTCTTCTGATTCCTGATATCACTTCTGTTTCTCAGACTTCAGCAACACAGTTAAATCTCAATTAAATTGATATAAATGGGCACCTCTGGCCCTCTTTCTGCATAAACAGTTAGTATGCTTGGTTTTATCTTCATTGTACAATTTCTGCACACTGATGTCCAAAGATCATTTCATTTTCATTATCTGCAGTCTTCTAACTAGCTCATGCTTTAATCATTCTGTGTTCACTTCCTTCACTTGTCAATGTATGTAGTTTTGTTAGGAATTCTGTTACTTATGCTTGACTTAGATGTTCAAGTCAGCTTTTATTGTTAATCGGTTTCTAAACTCTCCAACTTCAGAGTAAATTTATAAATCTCAGATTCATCTTTTGAAATGGTTTCCACAACTTTGTATCCTTGTGTCTTGCTCCTTACAAAATGGCTTTCTCCTTCTTCATTTCTGTATGATTTGATTTCTGACATTTTCTTTGATTTCTACCAATCAATCTATTCAATTGTGCTGTTCTACTGCAGACCTGCACTCTCTCCTCTTTGCAGTCCTTGATATTGTGTTATCTGTCATTTTCATTCCCCTGTTACTGTAATTGCAGTTTTAGAGCTTCTATTTTTTTTCTGCTGAGTTGCCATTCCCAATTTGCATTTTGGAACATCCTCCCTTGGGTGTATTTGCCAACTTAGCACCAGCTTCACATCAATGCAAAATTTCTTCATGATGTGTTCCTGGATCTTTTATTTTATACTCCTGAGCCAGAATATTCGTTTTCTTTCATTAGTCCCTTCTTGGAAACATTACTGCTAATATGCATCTTTTGATGATTTTCATTGGGATCCTAAAGCAGTGGATTCCAATAGTACTTCTACAAGGAGAAGTTGTACATATTGAGGGACTTCACACTAAAGTTCATTGGAACAAAAAGGAGCAGTTCCCCTCCTCTGTCTGAAGTGAGGCAGAAGCCCTATTTGCAAATGCATTCCCAATTTTGGCAAACCTGTGGACTAGGCACCTGAGGAATTCGTGAAGGATTTTTTTCTTCTCATGCATTATATGTGTGTATGTATGTATGTATGTGTGTGTGTATATATATATATATATACACACACTCACAAGTAAAGTTGGTGCAGGGATCTTAGAGGAAATTGTATTTTTCTCAATCAATGCATGTGAAACCTGCAAGTCTTAAAATAGATCCATATCAGCAAGAAATTTTTCACAAAACCAGTGAGTGCCCAAAACCTTATTGAGACTTTCACAGAAATCGAGACATCAACATGGAATCTCACTGTGATAGTACTCAGTACCAATTATCTCTGATGGAAGCATAGATTGTGAATTCAGAATTGAAGAACTTGCAAATATATTTAAATTCACTAACAGATTGGAAGAAATGAATGTTCACATTGCTTGAATAAACACAAAATATTAGATGCTGGCTTTCAGTTACAGACTTTCTATTTAAGTCACAATAATTGTACTTTATCGGAACAGAAGAAATAGGATCAGGAGTAGGTCATTCACCCCTTATGTCTGCTCCTTGATTCAATAAGCTCATAGTCATTGAAAATACAGCATGGAAACAGGCCCTTCAGCCCACTAAGATCATGCCAACCATCAGCCAGCCATTTACGCCATTTTATTATTCCCCCATATTCCCACCAACTCTTCCTAGATTCTACTTCTCACGTAAACTTAAGGAGAAATTTATAATGGAATTAACCTACTAATTTGTCCATCTTTGGGATGTGGGGGGAAACCATAGCACCCAGGGAAAACCCATGCGGTCAGGGGGAGAACATGCAATCTCCACACAGAACCTGCCGGAGGTAGGGATTGAACCCTTGTTGCTGGGGCTGTGAGGCGCTCCATGGCTGCTTCTTTATCTCAGCACCACTTTCCTCAACAAACCCTTATCCCGTGATTTCCCTTATATCCAAAAATCTATTTATCTCTGTTTTGAATAAACTTGACAACTTTAGAGAATTCAAAAAATTCACTTTGCTGAGGGTAAAAATTTTCTTCATGAAATGTATGGGTGAGAGCTTTCTGTGGTTGCAATTGGTGGTAACCTTAATCACAGTTTCAGTCACAGTTGTTACTGCAAATTGCTAAATGTATTACATGTATGGAAATCTAGTAAATATGTTAGTGTTAAAGTATTGAGAGTCATATTAGAGAATTCTTTGGCAGTGAAAGAATATATAATATATTTATGACCATAAATCTGAATTATTTTAAGATAAATGAAGTACTGCATGGCAACTCATACATCATTATTTACCTACTATAAGAAGCAAGGAACCAGCAATACAAGTGTCCAAATAAACACTTACAGTACATGTTTTATGAAACAGATTCGAAGGGACTCAAAGGATAAGGACTCTGAACACAGTCTTGGGGTTAAATGATTTATTTATAAAGACAAACACAGGAAAAGGTAACGGCAATAGACACATGCTCACTGGTGATCACGAGCATGGGGGAATCGCAACAAGGGTAAGATGCACACACACAACAAACTGGGTACAAACGATCAAGGAAGAAAAAATACAATGCCTGCCACCACTTGACTCAGTGTAGGCATGACTCTATGCTACTTGGAATGTCAACTCAGAATGCTCCTAACCCTGTGGAAGTGCATACTCTTACCAATGGTCTCTTCGGTATTGTTTTACAATTCTTTGGAGCAATCAAAAGAGAGAGAACTAAGTACATGCTGATTGTTTTATAGTACTGGAGGGCTGGGGGTGGTCCAGCCCAGGGAGTTCAAAAGGGCCAATGGCCCAGTGCCAGCAAGAACTAATCGATCACCAGAGACCAATGGCCTGAGGTCAGGTACAAAGGTGCTTAAAGGACCAATTGTCAGGTGTGCACTTGATGGGTGTGGTCGAACTGGGCCTTGATTGACAGTGATGTGTCTTTTGGTTGGGTGCTGGGCAGTGCTGTCATGTGACAGCCATGACCCTTCACAATACAATATGGCATAAACTAATGCCGGGACATTCTCAATCTTTCAAACTCACAAACATATGGGTATAATAAGAGATTTTTGATATGTCCATTATAAATACCACATGCTGCCTTTCTGCTAATGTATTTTTTGGTACCAGAACATATTTAAATTCTGTGTTAGTATTTACCATTGAAGAATAGAAATTGGATGACTGCCAAGCTTTAATACATTTTCACAGCGCCACTTTTGTGAATTATGTTGCGTAGTTGTACTTCGATGTATTATTCACAATTAACTGGTTCTACTTCACATATGCAGCTTAAATAAATAGAGTACTTAAGTTGTTTTATTTCATAGCTGCATACAACAACAATTGTGCGAAAAGTGAATTTATAGCCATGAATACATTTCTTGGTTTTTGAAGTGTGAATCATGCAAATATTTCTGTTTTCTTGCCAACCTCAGAAGACATGTGCAATCTGACAGCCAGAAGCCATACAATGTCAGTATCTGTGAAATTTACTTTTGTTCCTGCTTTCAATCATAAACTCATGTTCCAAGACTCCAGCTGGCGATCAGTGATTGTTGTTCAGATGTCTTTCCTGTTGCAGCCACAGTAGCTAACTAAATTGGTTGCTTTTTCTCTGGAAGTACTTAAATGTGTGTGGAAGAACAAAAAAGAAAAGAGGTTGGGATAAGCTAAAGAGGACAATGAAACAGGAAACAAAACAAATATTAAGAGGACTTGTTGAATACAACAGAACAGGTTAACCCGATATATTTTGTCCTAAATAAGGGATAATAAAATAATTCAGGAAGATCAATTACCAAGGGTGTGGTCAAAAATATGGAAGCAGAGAAAGCAAAATGTCATTGTGCCTTGAGAGATAAGCTAATTCTCACATTTAGGTCTGTGAAATGTACTGGGAAAAAGAGAGGGGTCAGACATCTTGGAATAAACTACAACGTAAACAACTAAAGACATCAGACAAGATTTTCTTGTCAAGGAAAAATAAAACAAAAACTTAGGTTCAATTTCCAGCTGGTCAAACAATCATTGGATTACATTTCTGAGATTATTAATGTATTACAACAGCCCAGTCTGAATATAGTGCCACCTTGATATGATGCACCTAGTCATAGCACAATTTCCTCCCATATTCCAAGGACATAAGGGTTAGGAAATTGCAGGCATGCTATGTTGGCGCCGGAAGCGTGGTAACACTTACAGGCTACCCTCAGAACATTCTACGCAAAGATGCATTTCACTGCATGTTTTGATGTACATGTGACTGATAAAGATATCTTCTCTTAGTTAATATGTTACCAAAACAAAAATTAGGTAAAAGTTAGTTTCACTTATAATCCAGTTCACAAAGCAGATATAAAGATGTCCCCAACACCCATAGTGTCACATGAAGGTTGCACCTTATTTAAAATGCAAACATATGAATAAGGAGCAGGAGAAGGCTTTACGATCCTTTGAACCTGCTCTGTCATTTGATAAAACCATAGCTGATCTGATTGTAACCTCAATTCCACATTCTCATCTACTTGTAGCAACATTTCACCCCTTATCAAATATCTATCTACCTCTGCCTTAAAAATATTCAAGGACTCTGCTTCCACCATCCTTTGAAACTGGACAAAGCCAGCATGGGTTTATGAAAGGGAAATCATGCTTAACAGATATACTGGAGTATACTGATGATTTAACTAGTAGAATAGATAAGGGAGGACCTGTGAATGTGGTGTAATTGGACTTTCAGAAAGCCTTTGATGAGGTCTCACATAAAAGGTTAGTGTGTAAAATTAAAGTATAATGGGATTGAGAATAATGTACAGTACTGGCATGGATAAGAATTGGTTGATGGATAGGAAACAGGGAGTCAGAATAAATGAGTCTTTACAAGTGGCATGCAGTGACTAATGAGGTGCTATAGGGATCAGTGCTTGGGTCCCAGCTATTCACAATATATAGTAATGATATGGATGAGGGAATTAAACATACCATCTCTAAGTTTGCAGACAACACAAAGTTTGTGGGTATTGTGTGTGGGGGGGGGCAGAAGTGCTGGAGTGTGTATATTGGGTTAGTGAGCTGTGAGGTAAATGCAAAGAGGCTCCAGTGTGATTTAGACAAGTTGGACAATTGGACAAATCATGACAAATGTACTTTAACATGGATAAATGTGAGGTTATCCACTTTGATTCTAAAAACAGCACAGTAGATTATTACCTGAATGTTTATAGATTGGTAAAAGGGAAGGGGAAATGAAATATGGGTGTCCTTATGCACCAAACACTGAAAGTAAGTGAGATAAAGAACAGAAAATGCATGCAAAACTCAGTAGGCCAGGCAGCATTTGTGGAAAGATAAAGAGCTAATGTTTTAGGCCCAGGACTGTTCTGATGAAAGGTTCTGGACCTGGAGCATTAACCATTTATTTGAGAGGTGCTGCAGTTCACTCAGTGACTGGTATTCCACTTCTTTTTGCTGACTCTAGTGAAATAAGGTGCAATATCCTAACTGAATTGGGTTTTAACATTTAGACGCAACAAATGTATGTTTGCCTCAAAATTGGATGTCCCACTTTCCTGGTGTGCTGATTATTATATACTGCATTAATTCCCAATCAAATCCCTGACAAGAAATCATGAAATTGTCCATAAATGAATCAAGAAATTGCATAATCCAAGATTATGCCTGATAAATAGACCTGCGTACTTCTCAAAGGGAGCAGGCTTAATTGAATACAGCTTCCCACAATTTGCTGCAACCTATCTGAGAAGAGCATCAACCCTTAAAACCCACACTCTATGGTAGCCAGACACCAAACTAGACCAGCCGTAGAGCAGAGAAAGCAGTGGAGGAGAGGGAAATAATGTTTAGAATGAATGAAAAAGACCTAGCATTCTTATCAGTAAGACATGAAAATTGATGGACAGAAAGTTGGTTAAGAACTAAGTTAAAGTTAGCAAAGTGGGACATAGATCAGCTGGAAAGTTGGGCAGAGCAATTGCAGATGGAATTTAATGCAGACCAGTTTGAGATTATGCATTTTGGGAAGTCAGACTCTGGTAGAACACAGAGAGTAAATGGTAGAGGGATCTTAGGGTGCAAATCCATACATTTGGGCACACTTGCCTTCATAGGTTGAGGCACTGAGTATAAGAGTTGGGATGCCATGTTACACTTGTACAAAACATTGGTTAGACTGCACTTGAAGTATTGTGTACAGTTCTGGTCACCACACTACAGGAAGGATGTGGTTGTAATAGAGAGAGAGTGCAGAAGAGATTCACCAGGATGTTGCCTGGAATAGAGGGCTGTAGTTATAAGGAGAAATTGGATAGTTTGGGTTTATTCCCACTGGAACATAAAGTGGAGGGGGGGACAGATTTATAAAATGATGAGAGGATAGATAGAATCTTTTTCCCAGGGCAGGGGATTCTAGGATTAGAGGGCATGGGTTTAAGGTGAGAGGGGAGAAATTTAAAGGAAAGCTGAGGGATAAATTTTTCAGGCAGAGGAAGATGCATATTTGGAGTGCTGTCCAGAAGAGGTGTTGGAGGGAAGATACAATTACAACATTTAAAAAGCTTTGGAGAGGTACTTAGATAGGAAAGATGAAGAAGGATAAAGGCCAAGTTCAGCTAAATGGGGTTAGTGTATCATAGGCAAGACAAGGTGGGCCAAAACGACCTATTTCAATGCTGTCCATTTTAATGATTCTGTGATAAATGCCAGGATTGCAGAGAACTGCCAGGGCCAATTTAGGAAGAATGTGGCAAGAGGTGGCTCCAACTATCTCCATTAGGCATGAGAATCCCACAAATAAAGTTCACATCCTCACAGATACATCAGAATTAATTGCTCTCCACAAGAAAATGCTGTACCAAATGAAGCCAATTCAGTGAATGAAACAGGCATTTATTAATTGATGTGCTCTGATCAGTGCAGATGGTCCTGCAAAGGAGGATACAAGCAATCATTATGTATCATCTGGACTTTCTCAGCTGTTTACTGGTGAAGGATGATAAATATTGGAGTGTGGATTTTGATTCAGCAGGTCTCTAATGAAAATGGACCTTTCTATCAAGGAATCCCTTTTTGCCCATGCAGTCAATGTTTCCTCCTTCTGCACTGCTGAGAGATGAGAGATGAGACCTGCTGTGACTTCCCCAGAACCTCCTTCATCCTTTTTCAGCTTGTGCCTCTTATCCCTGAGGCTCTGTGCCTGCAAGTTGCTTTTTCTCCAACACTGGCTGCTATCCTCAGATTGTGAGGTTATACAGCATTCAGCACATAATGATGTCTCCACAAGTAATTAGCAAATACTGTAGGGTGCACCTGCACTGATGCATGCACTAGAATCTCATTTTGAATGATCAATGACATTTTTCACATAGAATTTGCTACTTGATTGGCTCTTGTTGTAGCACTGCTCCTTCGCTGTGAATTAGTGTTAGAAGCCAGGATAGTAGAGGGTAGTCCTTGTACCCCAGGAAGGATTCCTCTGCATAGTACTCTCCAAGGGAAATGTCTTGCAGTTTTGTTTCATTGAGGATGAACATACCACATTTATTTCCTGAAATATGGCTTTCACCATGAGGAAAACCTTTTGATAATCCACAACCACCTGAGTGCTGAGGATGTGGTGAAATAGTCTTGGTGATTAATGGGAGCCCTTCTGGGAACATGAATGCAGTCAGTGGCTACCTGCATAAAGAAGACAGCATTACTGTAAAATTCCAGAATCTGGGATGTCGCCTTTTTCCTCACTGAAATCACAGTCAACAAGTTCATCTCTGTGCAAATACAATGCATGGGTGACCTCTCTGAGTCAGTAGTACATTGCAAATTAGGAGACGGGGCTGCTTGGAAAAATCCTTTGGGTGAGAAAACTGAGCGTCAAAGTGACCTTGACTTTCCAGGCTGGGAGTATGGCTTCACACAGTATTCCATATATTTTTGTGATGACAGTCTGAAGAAGCTGAGCTTGACAATACATTGTTCATCAGTGGGGTCCAGGTAGGGTTTGGTATTTCTGAGGACTCAGAGAGTAGGCTCTTCATGATGGACATGTCTTTGCCATTTGTCTTGAGGATCCCAGTTCTCCCTGATTGACTAATCATTACCACACTAATCTTCGCACAAATGGGTTGCTGCCAGTGATGTCACCACCAAGGTGCCCATTGATTGACTATTTCATCAGTTAAATTTTGGGTAAAGCACTCTTGATTAACTTAAGCACACTTTTTGAACTCTGGAAAGTGTTTGGGTTTCCTGCAGATTGTAGTAAAGCAACACAGTTGGTTGTGCAGAGAATCTTTTCAATAGATAACTACAACAGAGTCACATAATATGCTGAAGAAATGTTAGGCATGCTAAAGTGCATTGGGAAGTGCCTAGGTCAGTTTCCTGATGAGCACTGTATTGGGAATGTGATTGCCAGTGGAAGCTATGATATTTTATGCAGAAAAATAGGAGCCCATCAATCCGATTTTAAGGTTTTAGTGTCTTCTCCCTGCCACTTTTCTTTAAGCAATCTTCAATGTTGGTTGCTCACATGTGCTTTTATGCATCCAGAATCAGGTCAAGTACTGAATGTTGGTATAATGATCAAGAGGAACAGCTCTGGAATATTTTACTAACCACTCCATATTTTGCCCATAAACTTTTAAATTTCAGACAATCCTAGTATCAATAAATTCCCTAATATTAAAACTCCTTTACTGAAACCTTCTATAAGTAGTCCACACTCTCATTGCTAGTTTCTTTCCCATTGTGATGGATGGCTGGTGCTTGACATAGCCCGCTGGTTGCATTGTCACTGACACTTTTGTGATGGCTACACTTGTGATTCATTTCAATTTTGGGTTGTTACTTGACTGTTAAGATAATTGAATAGTGAACAAAATAGTGCTGGGAATACTCAGGTATTCAGCTGTAATTGTGGATGGAGAAACCACTTTAACATTTCAGGTCAGCCACCTTTATCTGTGTACAGAAATTAAAATGCTCTTTTTAAAGGACTAGGCAGAGTAATGACATGGATTTCAGAAATTTTACTCTATTGAAGGTTTCAAGTTACAATCTTAATCTTACCATCTTGTTTACCTTCATCTTGGACATGGAGCTGATGAGCCCATAATTCAATTTTGGCAAGAATATAAAGTGATTATCCAACTTTTATATGTACTGACCAATTTTATTTTGCTTCAATGTCAATAGAAAATAAAACTAAGTAGCTGAACTCATCATGTCAGTCTCCTGCCAGGTATATTAGATGAAAATGATCCCACTAGGAATTTGGTTGTTAATGTCTGGGGCTAGGATTTTTTTCTCCTTGTGATACAATGAATGGTCATTCCATACACCTGGCAGGAGATTGGGTCAAACAGACATTGTGGGCTGCGCACCTCCACACAGAGATAGGGCAATAATATTATGAGACAATAATGTTGATTGTCAGTTTTCTGGATTAATCTCAAAATATGTCAAGAGAGGCTGAGAAGACTAATTTTGTTGACAGTTTTTCTCTCTCTCCCTCTCTCTCTCTCTCTCTCTCTCTCACACACACACACACACACACACACACACACACACACACACACA
>JARFYF010000074.1:79754429-79766721 GCA_030265395.1 Rhina ancylostomus | reverse complement strand
CACACACACACACACACACACACACACACACACACACACACACACACACAATCTTAAAGGAACATTCACTAATAGTCCTAGTCCATAACAGTTGGTAGAAAGGCTAGCCCTTCAATGATGTAACTATGGAGGGCAGAGTTTACTGGTACAGAATGTATTCTTTATGATTGCTTCCTGGATACTGGGTAAAAGCCATTGTGATACAGTGGGAATGGTTGCACACCAGATTTATATTCAGGAAGTGAACACTCCTGCAATTGTGGAATATTTTGGAGTTTGCGTGTAAAACTCTCAAAGTGATATGAATATACCCTGTATCATTGTGAATCTGCTTTTTTTTGCTGTTGCTTGTTCTTTGCCATGGAAATTGAGATGAATTCTGTGCTACCAGGATAGAGTGCCTTTGATTCCCAATTCAGCAGTGCTCTGTAAATGTCTGCTCTAGGCTGGAGAGAAAGCCATGAACTGAGAAAAAGTCCTCCTCTTTTGTCTGGGCATGTTGCAGCCCTCCAGAGTCAATATTGAATTCAACAATTTCATACAACTAGGTTTTCTTCCTTATGTCAGAATTGGCCAGTTCTAATGTAAGACCATCCACCTTATCTCAGTTTTCCTCTCCACTGATTTTGCCCAGTTTGCTGAATATCCTTTGCTGGCATTCTCATTGGTTTGAAATTTCCAGCAGCTGCTGGGTTCTGCTTATCACAGTTTCAGCATCTTCTTTGGTTTTATTTCTCTCTCCAATTGCCTCATTCATCTATTCACCAGAGAGTCCTGAAAGAAGGACTGTCTAGTGAATCGATTCCCATTGTTCCATCCCTCCTTCCCTCACCCTTGTTTCCTCATTTCTCCAGTTCTGATGATGGGTCACTGACTTGAAACATTTTTTTTTCTGTTTCCATGGATGTTACCTGACCAGCTGAGTATTTTCAGTATTTTCTGTTATTTTCTGTTTTTACTTATGAATTAAATTCCCATAGGTAACAAGATTTGGTTCCTGCTGTGACTTTCTCCTTAATAAAATAGAATCCCCACATGCATTGCTCCTTGTTGAGATGTGCACATGAAAGCTGTTTCCTGAACATCATTGAAGCAAATGACCTCCTCTCTCTTCTCACAGATTTCTATGTTCTGGGTGCTCTCTCATCATTCTCCCTGTGCTGCTCCAAGCCCAAGGGAACATTAATCAAACCACATGACTAAGAACAAAAGGGCATTGCTGATGCCTTGAACTGCAGACACACAATTCTAGAGTCCACCTCACTGGAGACTTTACAAACCATAACATGGCCTGGTAGCACCAAATGGTAGCCGACACCAAGCAGTAGTCCTAAATCGGCCAATAATTAATTTGCAAGCAATTGATGACTCTTCTGAATAGTGCATTGTGGGGCCTTTTCTTGCTGTTAAATATGGATTCTCCATTCAAGTTGAACACATGGTTTTAGCTGTGTGGTTGTTGTGCTGACACTGTGTTAAAATCTGTGCTGACCATCAACTGACACCACAATTCACCTGATATGCATGCTTCTGGGGTTTAAGAGCACTGTCCACACCAGCACCATTCTCAACATGCTGATTTGTGTGACTTGCACACCAACTTGAAATGAAATCTATACCTTTACCATCCAAGTAACATATACTGAATGGCCATTCTAATTTTTATCTATGACTCTTAAATCCCCCCAGTACTGCGTCCAGGACAAATAAACTGCCTGGCAAAGAAGACTTTTTAGGATGACTGAATTGCCCAGGAAAGATAAACTTCCTCAGTGCAGATTAGCAAATTATCATGACTAATATCTTCCTTCTGCAGAAGATGTTGCTGTTTTTTAACATAATTACTAAGAACAAAAAGACACTGGCTCAATCCCCACAGAAAAAATACAGGAATTTCTGCAGTTGTAGAAATAGATATTGAAGGGTTGCATTATACTGGGTTCCAGTGGAAGGCATTCCGCTGTTAAACAATATGAAGGTCATGTTGAATTTCAAAAACAAAGTGCAGTCTGGGTGACTAGTTTGCTGAACACTTGTTGCCTGCCTTTGAATTTAAAACTAACCTTCATGAAGTTCAACGTTCCTGCACAATTTATCTTTACTTGTACAATTTACTTATGTACAATTTATGTATAATTTATGTATTGTGTGCTGTCTGAACCTATGTGCCCATGATGCTGCACTAAGCAAGTTTTTCATTGTACCTGTACCTCACTGTACTCATGCACATGACAATAAACTCAACGACTTGATGTAAGACTAAAACAAAACACCCTTTGGTGGTGTCATTTGTCAGTTGAGCTACAGATTATTTTGCTGAAGCTGATTCATTGGGTTCTGATGAATACCTGGAATATGAGATGATTGACAGCTATCTCTGAGTATTGCACATGCAATGTATGTTATGTTAGCGTGAACAATAATTGACTCTAAGACTTACTTCTTGAAGAATTGCATCGTGTAGCTAATGCTGAGCTGCATTTTCTGAAAGTTCTAGGCAATAGTCTGAAGGAACCCTTACATAAAGATGGTATTACTTGAGCTGAGCTCTTTGTATTTGTCTGCATATTGCAAAGGGACTTCACTGACTGAGAGCATTTAGATCACACTAGCAATGAGGATGGGATGGTGAAGAATCACTGCCATCTAAAGCAACAATGTCATTCTCTCCCTTGGTGCACTAAGATGTGGAAACGAGCATGAGAAAAAAAGGTAGTCTACAAAATTGATCGTACATAAACGATCAGCCCTGTGTCTACCAGGGCAGTTGACAGTATTAAATGGCAGGCCAGTCCCAGACTGTGATATTGGAAATCTTGGAGGATACCGCAAAGCACTGAAGCACCTAATTGCATAAATTGACAGGATGGGGATGCTTTTCTGGGCATAAAACAACAGAGCAAAATGCTATGGCCGATTCCTTCTCAAGACGACTCTGAGAAGAAGTCACAATAAACAGAACATGATTTTTAAAACATAGATTATAGATGATCATGGCCCTGTTTTGGTAGTGAAAGTAACTAGATGCACACAAAATGATCCAGTTTTGAAGCAGGTGTATGACTACACACTCAGCAGATGAGTGGATTCAGACACAGGTTTCATTGAAGCACAAAATCATTTTATCATCGACGGTATGCCTTTTCAACCACCCAGTATGGTATGAAATGTGGACACAGAGTAGTGTTTCTGAAAGAGTGGCAGAAGAAGATTATGCAGGAACTCTAAGCACAAATCTTTTATTTACACAATTAGTTTGTGATCTCTTGACATTACTAGCAACAGTGTAGGTATTCTAAGTATTAAGGCAGCATCCAGACGATAAAGGCATAGAAGGGCCTAGCCAGTAGATGTACATCAGGACCAGCAAACACACCCTTCTGAACCAGTATTTTAGATGTGGAAGTCTGCTCCAGTGGGATCATCTCAACTAATATGAAAATGGAGTGACTCACTGCTTTCTATGTATTGAAATGATATGAATTTAAGGTGTGAAGGGAAAAGTTTAAAGGAGGCAAGTCTTTTACACAGTAAGTGTTAGGTGCCTGGAAGTGGTGAAAGCAGATACAATAGTGACTTTCAAGAGGGTTTTAGGTAGATACATGAATATGCAAGGAATGGAGGGATATGGATTATGCGCAGGTGGAAGAGATTTGTTTGAATTTGGCATCGTATTCAGCACAGGCATTGTGGGCCAAAGGATTTTTCCTGTCCTGTACTGTTCTAGGTTTTAAGTTCTATGTAAAAGCTATTCAGAGTTGCTTGGAGTCAGACATGTGGGCATGTGCACTGTCATCGGCTATTAAGGAATTAAGATATATCTTTGTCACACATGATCTGTTTGAACAACTATGTCAGACACAGGGCACAGTTAAGTTCCCTTTTGTTTGAACGACTCAAGAATAGGAATGGAATAAAGCAATATTTAACTTCTCCTTACCACCTGGCTCTCAGTGGGGAAGCAACAAGATTATTTCACATGATAAAGGAAGCACTGAAAAAATGGTTTAAGGCAGGTTGATGGAAATTGAGCAATGAAACATCAACACAACTTTCCTTCTAAGCTTTAGAACCACACCAACAGGAAACATTCCTGCCGAAATATTAATGAATAAGAGACCCAGAGTGAGGTTTAGTCTCATTCAAGCCAATTTATAGAGGGGAGGAAATGGAATCTGTATAACTTATGTATTGTGTGCTGTCTGAACCTTTGTGCCCATGATGCTGCTCTAAGCAAGTTTTTCATTGTACCTGTACCTCACTGTACTCGTGCACATGACAATAAACTCGACTTGACTTGAGATAAGACTAAAAAAAACACCCTTTGGTGGTGCCATTCGTCAGTTAGAACTACAGATTATTTTGCTGAAGAAGAAATGGCTCAAGCTACAAAGAAAAGAGGTTTAGTCTGCACAATAGAATTCACACATTGGGACTTCTCAGCAACTCATAGAAGAGGAGATGGGATATCAGGGAGATAGTGGACTTGTATGGAACTGGGATTTATCTAGTGGAAGTTGCTGATTGGTAGTGGAAGATTCCACAAAGTTCACGAAACATATACCTGGGACCCATCATATTCAGGATCATGGCAAAGAAGATGTTGAGACTGAAGCTGTTTCTGATGTAAGCCCCACAATTGGTCAAAAGGAGTCAACTTGAGATATTGCTGATGAGACATCATTGAGTCAAAGTTGGACAAAACTCCAGCAATATCAGAGGAATATGAGCTCAAAGCAGGTAATTCCAGCAGTGAAGAAGATCACATGCTGTGCAAACTATTAACATGGTTAAATCTGTAAAGTGTATAAACTTTGTAAATACAATAATTTAGTTTCAAAGGATGAAATGCACTATAAATAACACAAGTAGTGCACAATAATTATTACTTTAAGGTCTGTCCTTACAGATTGTGTCATGTGACTGACTGCCATCTGAGTTGCAATGTGTATAAGATATTCCAAAGAGCCAATCTGTGAGAAGCCCTGAACAAAGAGAGCACACCTAATGTTTGTGAGTTTCTTGTGTTTTGCTTGTATTTGCCTGCATGTGGACTTCATCAGATGTTCAGAGTAAACTGAGTGCACATATTCCACAATGTCAGGCATCCTTGGGACATCAGGACAGCACTGTGCCATTGGGATTTTTTTTACCCATATTTTGTCCCTGTATAATAGGTGCTAATTCTAATTACATCACAGACTCTTCAAAAGGTTGCAGATTTCTGATTTGATTTGAATGACTGATAGTGCACTTGGACAGATAGCTGTTAACTGTGGAATAAGAAAGGAACTCACCATGAAAGAAATACCTGGACAAGAAAGGGAAGATGTCAGTGCTCATTCTCTGCCAGAAACTTGGGATGGAAGTTAGGGTGATGTGAAGAAAATAATCCTCCAGTATCTATCCACCAAGAATTTACAATTTCCTATTTCAGTGGATGCTACTGAATATGAAGCTAACTGGTTTGTAGCTAGATCTAGATTCAGAAACAGTAAATATTGGAAATATTCAGTGGGTCAGGCAGCATCTGCGGAAATAGAAACAAAGTTTCATTGACGGGTCTCTGTTGTGAAATCCTAACTCTGTTTCTCTTTCCACGGATGCTGTCTGACCTGATGAAGGTTCCAGCATTTTCTGCTTTTGTTTTGGATTTCGGGCATCTGCAATTTTTTGATCTTCATTTAGGGTCCCATAGTCCTCACTGGGCTCCAATTACAATATTAAATTCGCCTTGAGTTGAGAAAACATTGTGGATTTCTAGCCAGGGAAAGACCACTGTAAAGAGTATCAGAAAGCATTACTCCACCGATGCCAAGTGTAAGCTTGAGGAACAGCATCACATTTTCAATCTGAGCACATTGGAGCCCTTGGGACTTGATACTGAATTTAACAGTTTCAGATAACTACACTTTATCTTCTCCACAAAGACAGCTGTACCTCTCTTGTACAATTTGCTTTTTGTTTTTGTGCTGCTTCTAAATGTATTTTTAAAATTGTTACCTTAATAATTTTGGTCTGTGCCCTATTGCAGTCATTCCATCTGTTGCATCAACCTCTCCACCCTCTGCAAATTAAAACAGTCTTATTTTCTCACTTTTCCAGTTCTGATGAAGGTTTCTTGATCCAAAACATAAATGCTGTTTCTCTCCCTATGGAAGTTACTTAAACTCAAACTGATAGTTTCCTGATGGTTATGATGCTCTCCATGTTTCGATTGGAATTGCGTTGTTTGGCTGCTTCCTCAGGCATGCCACATGGACACAATAATTGGTGAACATAACCTTGCATCAAGTTAAGTTGAAGCATAATTTCCATGTGTGAAATTGATTTCTAATTCCTTACTTAGTGCAGCTAATTAAAGAAGTCAATGCCAAGGTAAAATTTAGATAAAAGTATAATCAATTTTTGTCACAGTCCTGTGGTGATTGTAATTGAACTGCCACAATGACCAGGATTAAAGTTCATTGTTGTTGGTTTCTGTAATGGAATTTACAATAATGAAATTCCAGTGAATACAACTTGTCGAACCTCTTATTGCCATGTATTCTTTTCTATTAGTTGACGGACAAGAGGCTGTTTATGTATTCCTGAAACTTCTGAGAGGTACTCTTGCAATTGAGCATGTAAGTTGAGAACAACTGTTAGACAAATCGACATGATAATCATAATAATGAATATTGAGCCTACTTTTCCCTCATTGCTTAATAAGTGCAGCCTTCATGACGGGATTCTGAAGTCTCCATTGTTTATGTGCCAAAGGCACAATAACATCCTTTACCACATGTAAAATTGAGGTGAATCTACCTGAGGGCTATTTTAAATATTGAAAGCTTTCAAATGACTGCCTTGATCTTTATTGCAAATCCTTGTTTGAATATATTAGAATATATGTTCTTAAAATTGTCCCAGTACAACTTTTTGCAAATAATTTAAAAAACCCAGTGGCCCAGTGTAATGTACCAAAATACATAAATGTTTAATGTCAATTAGAAGTGTCTATCTGCCTCGTTGTTAATTTCTTAGAACGTTTACCCTGGAAAATTTTATCTTCCCAAGTGCATGTCATAACCGGCCAAATTATTAATGAGTGGATACCATTGTGTCTGTATTTAATTCTTTCCAATTAATTAAATCCCAGAGTTCAAGGGCAGCCACTAGTTACAGTGTCATCTAGTGCAAGTGGAGCTGGCATAATACAGATATGGAGGTACATAGTCTTTGAAAATATCAGTACATAATAATCCTTCCTTCCACTTGTGCCATGCCTTCCTTCTCTTCATCCTCTTTTCTTCATTCTGGTGACCCTGATGTCTCTGATGACCCTTATATCTTCTCTGTATCTCATTAGGCTTCCTCCTAACTGATCCAATGTATTAAACTCTCCCAAGTTGTCCAATTTTCTTCTAATCCTCATTTCTGGACATATAGTCTGTCCCACAACTCCTTTATTCAAATTCATATTAGTTTTCCATGATATTTTTAGTCTTTCACTGAGAAGCAGAATTCTAAGCCTCGGTAGACCAATGACAGTCTCTTGTGCTACCTGAAGTTTATCTCTCAATATATGCTGTTAATGTGCACACTGTAACTTTACAGTGTTAACTAATGCATGTATTTCAAATGAAATCAACAGCAGAGGACATGCTGGACGTGTTATGAAATCTCCAACCCGAAAAATCCAGATTACTCATCAACTGCCAATCATTCCAAATCTCAATCAAAAAAACTTCGGAGAGATTTCTTCTAATATTCTTTCTAACTCTTGCTTCCTTTTCCCCCAGTGTTACCAGGTTCAGAGTGCATTTCCTGGCTTCAGAAAAAAATATCATTTCCCTTGCCCAGATCAACTTTAAAAAGAAGTGTTTAAAAGTGCTGTGAAAGCTCAAAACCTCCTGAGATCCAAAACACCCGAGCACCTCATGAAAAAGGCTGCCAAGCACCAGAGCCCAACTGAACCACTGTGACATATTAAAAACAGTCTGATAACCATTAAATATTCTAACATTCTTGCTCTTTATACAGCTAAATCCTGTTTTGATAAGCCTTAGGACCCGTCTTTGTGATGCCTAGCTCTGGGAAGCTGCCTTCCCTCCACCTTCTGATATTACTGCCATTGATGCTTCAGATGCTTCCATGCATATTTTTCAGTACTTGCAGTTAAATGTGCTTCCCAACGATAGCTGAGTGTGCATGGACTTGGATCTAGAAGTCTGTCAAAATCTCATTGACTTCCGTGTTTTCCTCTGGAAGGGCTACAACAGAGGAAGTATCAGAACATGTGCAGAATTTTCTTCTGGAACATAGCTGGCAAAGTTAGGTGGAATTTACAGATGTAGGTATCAGTATTGCAGGACAGTCTCAAAGCTTCCTTAAAGTCATTCTCCAAGAATGAGCAGCCCAAGCTATGTTGCTGGGAGCCATTCAGATTTTCAGTATTGTCTGCTATTTGGGGTGGACTGAAATGGACCTGGGTGGTGTTTGTTATGGGAAGCTAGCTCCAATAATTTGCTTTGGATTTTTCCAAACAAGTAAAGCTGTGTGCAAAGTAGTTAGGTAAGAGGTAGCTGAGAACAGTCACATTGGGTGGAATGAGATGCACCAGCCAGCTGCTAGTCAAATCTGACTTGATCATGGGTGTCATTGTATGGCCAATTCAATAATGCCCTTCTCAGAACAGGATTGGGCAGTTATCTACCAGGATCTATTCAGGTCTTTGTCATCAGTTGTACAAAGAACTTCAGGATGGGTATCCCTGCATCATAGTGGGGGAAATGGCCAACGTGTACAATGAAGACTTACCTCCATTACCGGGGTAAAGGATACAACTGAATGTAGCGTTTGTCACTGTGCCAAGCCAGAGAGTGGAAGAAAGCTTTATTCTAGGAATAACCCTTCAAATTGGGATGTCCAGCGATGGCAAAAGTTTGACATGCTTAACTCATTCCCTTTTTGTTTCTGGGATGGAAATTTTTAACCGATGTTTTGCCAGGAAACATCTTTTTCATAATTTTATAGAGGTCCAAGAGCGACTGCACTGGACAGTGGGTGGGCGATATCTGGAATGCTGTGGAGGAGTTAGTCATAGTGTTTTCTCTCCCAAGTCATAAGAAAGGCAGGTTGTTTAGGCAGTGTATAGGATAGAAAGAACAGGGGTGGTATGAATGGACATAAAGATTTTGCAATATCATTCTGCCTGGATATTGAAATCCTGTCTTTCTCCATGAGAAGGGTCATTTTCTTATAAATAAAAATATATAATAGGAAAAAATCAGCTCTCCAGTATAATAACCTCCCATTTAATCGCCATAGAAAGGTTAAAAAAAAATTAAAATGCCCTAGACAAATTCAGAAGGAAAGGTAATCTGCGAAATTCCACTCTGATCTCAGCAGGCAATCAAAATTATAGTGAAAAAAAATAGGGTGGCCAAGAGCATATTTTCTGGAAGCTTGCTATTTTGTACATACAGTGAAGTCAGCCTCAAACAGGTGTTTAGCCATCAGAGTTCAGCACTCTTTATGATATAACAATCAGACGGGCCTTGTTACAGAGGTCAGTGACTATCCGTGAATAGAAAATCTCTTGATCATTAATCTCCTTCAATGCTTATATATCTTGAATTCAAGTTGTATGTTTCTGTATGAGCTATCTATTTCAGCAATCCCACTCTAATCATAATTCCTTCAGTGTTTTAAATATTTCTATCAAATTTCACCAAAGGTTATGTCTTACTAGATTGAAAAAGACCCAATTCTCTCAGCCTATTGTGATAATTAGGTGGGACATGCATAGGAATTTAATGAAAAAGGTCAGTGCTTGCTTTTTGAAAAGTTAGTAGTCAGCTGATGCTTGGGCAATTTTTGCTAGTGATCAGAAATTTACTGTTGAATGGTTGTGAAAGGATTAGTGGCATCCATATTTGTATGCAGTTATACTGGTCTGGACTTTTAGGCTAAAGTGGCTTATTCTTATGGTTAGAGTCTAAGGGCAGATAGAAGCAAAATACTTTGCCAGCCACTCACTGGACATGGAATGCCTTTGACATATAGCCGTTAATTTTTACAAAGGTGTGAGACATGGGAATAGTCAATTTTAATCGACTTCTGTAAAACCTTTGCAAGGTTCATACAGAAAAGTGTGGGAAGTAGAAAGGCCTAATTTGTTTGTTTGAGACCTTTTCAGAGTCCAGGGATGATGCGTGGCTTATTCTCTTGTAGAAGATCACGTGGGTTTTCACTTTTGGGACGACAAGGCTTCAATTCTTACTGTAGGGAACATTCCCCTTTGCCATGTGGATTCTGATTTCTTGCTAAACAATGTATTTGAATGTTGTGCTGGTGAATAATACAAGGCTTTGAGCAATGATGGTTACCTGTTTCTAAGTTTCATTGTTCTCCTGCTTGGGGATAAGAGTTTAAAGAGGTGATTTTATTTGGGCACGTATTATCTTTCTGGCATCATCTTTTAGGTGGGTGGGGGTGCATTTCCATTGCATGCTTAATTTGGCTGATGCATTAACTAACTTTTTCAGACGTAAATGGTTGAAAAGCTCTCATCTCATTTTGTGATGATGTTGAAATTTAGTTGTTACAGAACAGTGTGTTCTCCAGCTGTATATGAGCAAAGTTAAGGAAAATCCACTGGTACATATGTGCTTATATATAATATGATGGATCTTGCTCTTAGAAAGTTCAATGAAAAGGCCCTTCAATTTATCAGAATTTACATTGCTTGTATCATACCATGCACAAGCTGTCTCCACGACCTGATTAAACTATTGATAGAAATATCCATTGCATGTGTTAGCCTATGGACTGTGTTAGATCCCTCGTGCATATTATATAAGAAATAATAACAATGGAAAAAAATTGTGCTGACAATAACATTATAGAAACTGCATGTACTATTGCAGGCATTTAGAAAATTACTTCAAATTAATTATAAAAGTGTTTCTACAATCCTTTAAATTACAAAGACTTACAGCACTTATGGGGTTGTGGTCCCTTTCAATTTAATTTATTGTAAATTCTAAAGGTTATAAGTACAATTAGTTCATAGCTGCTCTTCAATTTATTTTAGGTCCTGTTTGACCTTTCCCTTAAGACCAGGGTCAGATTGCCCAGCCAAAGTGATAGATTATGTGCAATCTTCCAAAAACAAAGAAATAAAACACAAGAATTAGGTCCCCTATATTTACTGCAAAACTGGTTGAAATGGATAGTATATGTTCTTGTAGTGACACAATACCACTGGAATTCAAAAAGGCTTCAGAAGAGTCAAGATAGATGTACAGAGTTTACAACAAAATTACTTTTGCTCCACTGGATATAAATTGAAGCTTAATATAATAGCAAAGTGACCTTTTAGCTAATTAAGATCTGTAATTACAGCAGATGTATTATTTCAAAGATCATTAGGACATCTTCTTGTTGTTTGAAACCACTCAACCACATAAGACTTTCTTTTGTAAATGCTGAATGGAATAGGTAACACATATGCCTGCAGATGATCCAACTTAGACTGAGTATGGAATTAAATTCAGATGTGCAATATTAATAAGTCAAGCGTTTAGAATGACAAGTGATTTTTTTTCCAACATGGAAGGAAATATGCTAAAACCTCCTGGCTATCTCCACAGTTTCTTCACTTCTGTCAAATCTTTTCTGACTCTCCCTTGATGACTGTTTCCAATATCTCTTCTTTTAACCTCAACCAATGATTTCCCTCAGTCTTGATCTTCATTCCTTATACTTCTGCTCCTCCTCCTTTCAGAACTATAATAGTTTCCCTTGACGCAACCCTCATTACACCAACCAACAGATCAATAGATCATCTCCAACAGATTCCATCACCAAACCCCTCTTACCTTCCTTCCATTTCACCATTTCAAAGGGACCATTCAATCTGCAACATCCCAGGTTCAGCACCTCGTCCCCTTCACACAGCACCTTCCATGCAGACTAGACAAACAACAGCCTAACATAGTTGTGCTCACAGAATCACACTTGACAGGCAATATGTTAGATTACTCCATCACAATCCCTGGTATATTGGTATTGGTATTGGTTTATTATTGTCACTTGTACTGAGGTACAGTGAAAAGCTCGTCTCACAAACCAATCATACAGGTCAATTCATTACACAGTGCAGATACATTGAGTCAGTACAGAGCCCATTGATGTAGTACAGGTAAAAACAATAACAGTACAGAGTAAAATATCACAGCTACAGAGAAAGTGCAGTGCAATAAAGTGTGAGGTCACAACAAGGTAGATCGTGAGGTCATAGTCC
>JARFYF010000074.1:79615283-79627413 GCA_030265395.1 Rhina ancylostomus | reverse complement strand
CTTAGCTTTAACCTCACTGATTGATCCCCATAAATCTTGACTCTCCATGAAATTATCTCTGTCTTGAACATGTTCAGTGACTCAGCTTCCACAGCCCTCTGCTGTAAGATTCATGAGCCTCTAGATTCATGAGCCTCTGAGCAAAGAAATTCCTCTATATCTGTTTTATGTGAGAGACTCCTTAGCTATTTTTTCAGTTTCTTTTTTTTTTACCTATTCTCTAGTTATGACTACAAATAAACACTTAACAGGTATATCAAACGTGATTTCCATTTTATAAATCCATGTTGTTGCTGCTCTAGTTTTTTCCTAAATGCCCTGTTAACACTTCTTTAATGAGATATTCTAGAATTTCCCCCCTACATATATCTGATAATTTCCCAATAGTTTTCCAATTTGTGTCTCCTTGTTATTTGCTACCTTCCAGTCTGTGAAAACCATTCCTGAATGTATGGAATTTTGGAAGATCGATACTAATGCATCCATCATCTCCATCACTACTTTTATCAGTACTTTCTGATTCTGGTCATCAGGTTCTGGGGATTTAATCAGCTTTCAATCCTATTTGATTTCTACAATAGTTTTTTTTTACCTATACTAATTTCTTTCAGCTCCTCATTCTCTCAAAGCTTGTTTTCCTCTGCTGTTTCTCGGATGTTTTTGGTGTCTTCTATCCTGAAGTGGTCAGCAATGCTCTGTTTAACATCACTGTGAAATGTTAAGCAATATGAGCCAGTGAAGAGGTTTGTAACTGGAGTGGTATGGGCTGGTTTAGTGTCATTTATATGGCCGACTTTATCTGAGCCCTTGTCAATGATCATTGTTATTAGCTGCCTCCTCAGTCCTATTGCCTTCAAGACCATTTACCACCTGAATTGACCCATGATGCTTTCTCCCCTTCATCTCTCCACAGCTCCAATCCAATCCCACCATCCCAATCTAGTCCCCAAATTCAGTAATCTTTGATCTCCACCTTACTGGGAGATCACGGGAAAAAGGCCTTTTCATGAATATTGCAGGCCAAAATTCCTGCATAAAACCATCCCTGGCTTCCCATTCAACGCTGCTTTGAGTCATGTTTCCAAATGTGTCAGTCATTATTGCTAAAAAGCACTGAATGACTTTTTTTTCTCATTACTGTTCATAGAGATTGCTGTTACAAAATGACTGTCAAGTTTCCCCTCAAATGAGGAGATGGTAAATGATTGAAACTAATTTGTTCCATGAAGTATTTTGACCTCCTTCATGACGTAAGCTGCCATTAGAAATGTAAATCCCAATCTGAACATGGCAATACTGCAGTGTGATGCAATTGCATGTATCTCAAAGCTACAATATTGGAAAATCATTAAGATCGTTTTGAGAAGAAGTGTAATGCATCAGTAAGATTCAAAATGTACATGTTAAGCTGAAAATTCTACCTGGTATAACAGAAAAATCAAATATATTGATTAAAGTCTCACCTGTAGAACAGCTTGCTTTTTTAGTGGCTGGACACAAAGGTTTTAAAATCAGATTATTGACTCCACCATGAGCACTTCCAAAAAAATATGTGGTGTTTGTTGACTACCACTTCAAACTTTTTCAATATGCACATATTCAAGTGATCTTCATTAGCCACCCTACTACTGATCTTTGTATCTCTTTCACACCCAACTTTAAAGATCTTTCCTGTTAATCTTGTATCTTTCTTTTATTTGATCAAATAATTTACAAACATTGGATGCAAACTTGATCATATATTTCACTTGACTGTATTTTCATTTCAAAAAACTTATTTCACATATTTTCCCCTCATATCCTCTCCATGATACCCATTTCCTGTTCCTTCATCACTCTGATTACTGACTATCTAACTTCCTTTTTTTTTGGTTCCATGTTGGATGATGTTTTTAATGGCTTGCTCCCCTTCAAATCTGCTGTCATCACTCCTGAAATTAACCATCTTTTGATCTCTCTGTCCTTCCAAACTACAAGTTTGCCTCTCACCATCCTTTCATCTCAAGTCCTTTAAACTGTTGACACCTCCCAAATGTGTAAATCCTTGTTTGTATCCCTCCTATCAAGTCCTTATCCATGCACCTGTTCTAAAACAGCTCAGCGTTGTTAATGCCATCTGATGTGAATGAGACAAACTCTTGCCCTCCTTGGCGTATCTGCAGGTTTTGAAACTTGACCATGCCATCTTCCTCAAACTCACCACTGTCGTCCAGATGGGTGAGACCACAATGGTTCCATTCTTAGTCAATCATAACCAAAGAATTACCAGCAATGACTTTTCTACATGCACAACTGACTCCCTTTCCCCCCACCCACAGGATCTGTGGTTGTTCTCTTACATGCTGCTGCTTGGCAACACCAATTGAGAATATTGTGTTAGTTTCCAAGGGTATGGTAATGGCATCCATCTTTACTTCATCACCATTTCTATCAGCCTCTGCATTGCTTGTAAACTGACGGACATTTTGTCTGAAATCCATTAACTGCTTGGATTCAATGGTGTTTTCTCCAACAAAACATTGGTAAGACTAAAACTATCACCATGTTATCTCCATCGCAACTCAGTTGCTCAGCCACCAAATTCTTCCCTTTCTGTGGCAAATGTCTGAACCTGCACCAGAATTAGCATTGTAGACATACCTCACTCTGAGATTAGTTCCTAATCACAGGTCTGTGCTGATACTAAGGATGAATATTTTCACCTGCTGAACACAGTCAAGCCCTTCATTTGCCTTCACTCATGTGCTTCTACAACTTTTAACCTGTTTTTATTAACCTATCATTTTCACGATTCTAACTCCTCATCTTTTGTTATTCACTAACCACCTTCTTTCACATTGCACCATCTTCCCCTTTGTCATCCAATCCCTCTTGCCATTCACCATTTCACAGGGCTTCCTTTTACTTCTCTCCTCCACATCTCCCTTTCTCAGGTTCTCATAGTTTTGTCTTATGTTCTTCCCAATTCTGGTGAAAGGTCATCAACTTAAAACCTTAACCTTCTCTCTCTCCACAGGTACTGTCAGGTCTGCTGTGTATTTCCAGCATTTTCTGGTTTTATTTTGGATTTCCACTGTTTGGTATATTTTGCCGCCTTAAAAAATGAATGTATTATTAGTTTGGCAGACAGCTGGAGTATATCCCAAGATCCGGAAACAAAATGTCAGAAACAGATATATTGATGTGGGAGAAGATGCATTAAAGACTAATTGAAGGGAGGTGCAACTTTTGAGCAGTTATGATATGGGGGAGGGGGGAGCAGAGTTGGAGGAGGAACGGGATTCCAAAATTTAATATAACATTTATTTTTGACATTTCAAGCTGATGGTAATTAATCTTGAAAACATTGCATATACTTGAAGTTTGAAACAACTTTCGGTGTCAAATTATTCTCATTTTATGTTTATCATAGTAATTTTAAAAATGAAGCATTTATTGTAATCTCAAACAAAATTGCATCTGAATTCCACAAATGTATCCAACTTATCATCACATTTGCCTCCAACTCCATGACAATACAGTGATTAATGCAAGATTGCATAAATCGAGAGCATGCTGATTTAAATAAACTGTGGTGCACATGTAAAACACCATGAATGCTGGAAATCTGAGATAATGAAGGAAAATGCTGGGAGTATGTGATAGATCAGGCAGCAGCTGTGAGGAGCAAAACAGATGTACTGTTTTATCTATTGATAAATAATGTATTTTCAGCATTTTAATTTTTATTTTACATGGGATCAGAGTAATATGGTTGAGCATGAATTGTTCAAAAATAAAGCGATCAAGTTCTGGTGAAGGGTCAAAACTAGTCATTAATCTACTTCCCTCCTTAAAGTTTTGAAACACGTATGTTCTATCATTTAAGGGTAGAAAGGACTGTTACTGATAACATAGGGGGAAGCTTAAAGTGCTCCTATGACATTAATTCTTGCCTATAATTTAAAAAAAAGGTTAACTGACATAAATGAGTTGGTCAGTCACCACCATTGACATGGAGTATTAAGAAGGCATGGGATTATCACCAATGGTAACTTTCCTTTGACATATCAAATGGTATGATGTTTTGTACTGGAAAAAAAAACTATTTCACATGATGTGCTGGTATGGTGAAGTGGGGGACGAAGATATACAAAAATTCGGTTGGAATGTGGGAATGTTCACAGATACATCTTGCAGGTTGTCTCCAGTATGGGGTTTGCAATATTTTTCTTGTGGATAATTAATATCAATTGTCACTTTTTCCAGTGGATGCAGTCAGCTTTAAAATTGGTGGTGCAGTATTTCTTCTCTTGTACTACACATTAATAAAGAGACATCCAGAGGAATCTTAATCTAACAGTTGCAGAACATGGCCAGGCAATGCCACACACCACAAACCATTTGGTGTAATACCCTGTCATAAAATTTGAAATATGTAATTCCTTAATTTATAGGAATCTTATTACTATAGCATCTCTGCTTACTTACTTTAATACAATTCCAAATAATTCTGCAAGTATTCAAATAAATCCAGTTAATTTATTCACACCAGTAATAACCTCCTTTGCATATTAAGGTTACTGCAGACATGTATTCCAGAAAATAAGCCTTCACAAGACAACTGTTGGGTATGCTCCAGATATACCTCTTGTGTATTTTACAAAGCCTGCATTTTAGCAACTTAGTTCTTATATATAGCTCTTTCAAGAATAAACATTGAATGAGCATAGGTATAATTACAAATTCCAAAAGAAATCAACCTATCTAACACTATTTCTACATCCAAATTTTATGTAACCAACTTTTGGAGAGCATAACCTCTGAACTTTTAATTGCTTCCAACAATCTTTTGTCACATTATCAACTAATGTGATTGCTTGAAACTGACAGCCTCCATTTTCAGTACAGAAAAAAAATACTGATTTTCTTGTAAAACATTAACAAGCCAATCCATGGGTTAACATTGATATATATGATGCCGTGTGAACTTTTAAAGCTTGGGTATTTGTTCCAGCTATCTTTTATCCTACCCTAGGGCCATCCCCTAGAAAGCATCAGAACCAGCAGATGGTTCACCTCCAAAAGAGATTAGAGACAGAGGGAGCTTAACCATTGAATGTTTGCATTAATTAAGAATCCCTGATCGTGATTGTTTTATGCAAAAGTATTTCTTATCCCAATTTATTTTTAAATGTAATTTATCCTTCTTTGACAATTTCAAGTTATTTTATCAAAATTATTATAAAATAATGCTGTTTAAATTTAAAGTTAGTGAACTTTGAGCCAATTAAAAAATTGCTTTCTGGTTTTATAGCCTGAAACGCTGCAACTTTATTCTTGAAAGGAACAAAATAAATATCCCTTGACTTCAGGGCAATGAATCCATTGAAATGCACTGCTGTATAGTTGGAAGCCAATTTACACATAGTAAGATTACAATCTATTTTCAGAGCATTAGCTTAAATTTTAGGCTGAAGACAAATTCAGTTTATGATCTATTGCAAAGTTGGAAAACTAGAAAGAGATAGGATCCCCACAATTCACCAAAACTCCCACTGAATTTAATTGCAGGATTCTCTGAAGTGTAGTGGTTGCCTATAGACAGCTGATTGACAAGCCAGAGACCTGTCAGGTCTGCTTTAGAAGACCCAAACTTTGAGAGCAAGTTGGTAGGAATAAGAGAGTTTGCAGGTGTATGGAGGTGGGGATCCAGGCTGCAGGTAGGTGTGTACCGCAAGAGGTGGTGGTTCAGATCATGGGAGAGGTGAGGCGAAGGCGGGAAACTATTTGCATGGGGATTTGGTTGTGGACGTGGGTCCTGATTTCATGGAAGGGGATCCCATTGCAGGGAAGTGGCCTGGTGTCAGCATTGCCTCATAGTTGTGTGGGTGGGGAGAGAGGTATCAAAACCCGAACTGTGTTTGAAGCAGTCATTGTTCCTGCTTCAGAATTTTCTTCGACGGTTTAATTGACACAGTCTCATCCATTTGATTAAAGAATCTTTTACACCACTTAGAGGGAAGGCAGGGTCTTGGATTAATGTTTCACTTCAAAGAGTGCTCCCTTGATGGGTTACTTATGTGTCAGCGTGGATCATGAAACATATTGGCACATTTTTGCTGGTAATGATAAATTGGATAGAAGCTATGCTTCTTAATTCATGTTTGAAACAAATTTGCAGCTAGTGCAAAAAGCCAAGGCACATTTTCTCAGCAGTTGTTCTGTTTTAGTTGACATCTATGAAACCTTTCTAATCTCTGAAGATGAGCTGTGATTAGGATAGTGAACAACACCATTAGATTCAGCAGTTGCTGCTTAATGTTTCTGAAAACAACAGTTTGCAGGACAGTTGGTACAGACAAATGTAATAGATATTGATTGGTTTCCAGATGGACTCCTCACAGTAAAGGTCACTCATGTTACACTGTGGAATTGTCATATTAAGTAATGCTGCCTCACTTGAGCCAAATTTAAAAATAAAGATTTAAAATAAATAATTGTATCCAAGTGAAATAGATTGATCCCTTGAACTCCAATTAGCAATAATAGAAGGGATTTTTATTCTGTTGCTTTGAATCCACAACTTTATGATTGAAGCTTGACAGCAGACTTAAGATAGAATATTAAGTATGAAATAAGGAGCCCGAAAGGACATGTACACATTATATCATTTTTGCCCAATTGAGTGAGAAAAGCTGTCATGTGGCCTCATGAGACAACTTGAAAATAAATTAATACTTAATTAGTAATAGTGCTATCTTAGACTTTCAATTTCACAAAACAGAAATTACCAGTTTTAGCAAATGATTGGGAATCCATAAAGTTATGGACTGCAAAAATATTGAACAGTAATGCATTGTACTGTTGGTTAATATATGAGGTGAGTCACTTGGAACATACAGTCCCATCATTCTCCCAAAGCACGTCATATCTCCTCTTGTGTAAAATTGTATAAAAAGTACATTTTTCTTTTATAAATTGTACCAGAATTTTTAAGCTATACACAAGACTTTCAAATTCAATTGGCAAGAAAAGGCAATTTTATTGACAGTTACATCTACTCAAACTAATTGAAAAGGGCAGTCAAAAATTCCAGGCTCTGTGATTTTGACATTTTTGCAATATTTTCACTTGTCACCTCTCCTCTGGTTCTCATGTTAGAGGATAAATATAACTGAGCAATCTTCAAGAGAATGAGAATTAACCCATGGCTCCGATCTTACTATGTGTGGATACACAAAGTCCCAGACAACTTGAAACTGAGACTGTGCAATCAGAGCGTTTGATTGATAAATAACTTTGTAGGGATAGACAGAAGTTGTGCTCCAACACAACCATTTCTGAAGCATCACAAGTTATAGCCAAATTTGGCTTCAATGGAAAAAAAGAGTGAAGTGTAGAACAGGCTGACTAATTTATCTCCATAATTTACTTAATAGAGAGGTGATTCAATATTCTGACCTTGTTAACTTTGAGTTTGTTCGGCAGAGTAGTATCTGCTCCAATCTTCAAGATCTTTTTGGAAACACTTATCTTCAGTGCCCTTTTGTCCTGTTTCTCACCCTTATGTGGGCAGATAGCACCCCACCAATAACAGAAGGATTCCAACTCTGTCCCAAGTTAGTTCACATTCTGTCAGTGCAAGAAAAGCAACACCAATTTCTCTATGCACAAAGGGGAAATGATAAAGCCTCTAATTGCTATCAATCTATAATATATCAATGTTTATATTCACTTCTACTTGGCTGGTTATGTATAAGTTGCCAAGTGGATTTATTAAGCTATGGTCAAGTGAAGGCAATGGGATGGGGTGACAAAACAAGAAGTCAATTTGTGCTAATGAGGGTTATTTATATGATCCTCAGGCTCACTTGAAAGTGCATAGATATGAGTTAAGTAGAAAAATACTGCACTACAATTACAACTCTCTGAGATTGCTCAGGGTTACTAAACCTGAGAAATATGTTCAAAGTGAAAAAGAATATTACAGTGGCCTTCTCAGCCTTGGGCCCTGCTGACACAGAAGCTGTTGGAGTCATCTGAGATGTTGTATGTGAGTGGAATATTTAGAGGCAAAATCAAAATATATGACAACCATGTCCACTAATTTTGTGCACTACTTTCTGTCAGGCATGTGGAATGGCTTTTTATTGAAATAGAGTACACTGCAGTTACATTCTTCTCCTTGAATACATTGTTACTTTTCTCAAAAATATTCTATTAAATTGTAATGGAATGATTTCCCAGGTGCATACAAGAAAGCATTTTCTTTAACAAACAATACTCCTGTCATTTATGTTTATAGCAGTGTACTAAAGACTGGCTGATGTGGGAAATGTCCTGATAGTAAATTGGAAGGATCTGGTTGTTAAGTCCCATGGTGATCATCAGAGGCAAGGATATGCAATGCAGAAGAAGTAAGTTTGCTATTTCTTAGTTTCCATTTTGATGCTGCAAGCACTGCATTCAAACTTACTCTGTGGCTTATTTGATGCCTGTACAAGATCCTGTTTGAAGAGGTTATCATGTGAACAAATATCAGAAAGATTTACATCCAGATATCTCATAATGTCACTGGATATCATTCAGTCCCATAAATCTGTGGTGCAACTGAACTTTGAATGTTATTTTCAGTGGAGGAGCTTAGTTCTGAGGAGGTGGTATAATTGTATGAGAACTTTTCTTTTGAAGCTTGAGCAGTGGAGGCAGGTCCCCATGTGGGCATGCCAATAAATGAAGATTCAGCTCTTGATACAAATCTGCAAATCAGTGGTCATTAAATATCTATGATGCAGTCAGGTCTGTACTTTCTTCTGCCTAAACTCCTCCAAATTCATCTCTCTTATAAAACAATGCTATGGGAGATTATGACTCTTAAGGTTGCCTTGCATGAGAGACTCTTGGCTCTTGGAGCACAGTTATTTCTTGGTGCAATGTGCTTTTATCATTATAATTGTCTGTCCTGAAGTGTAAGGGAGGACCATATTTAAAAATCCTATCTATCATGATGAAATTCAGGCAAAAAGCACAACTCCAAAAGTGGACCTCGCTTCAAGTCTAGTTACAGTATGGATTTTGTGTGAAAATATATTTCCAAGTTCTAACTGATAAAACCAGAAGTTGAACAAGCTCAGGTCATTCAAAATGAGGTTGAGCAGATTGAACTTAGCTGTAACTTGGGGATACACATTCATCTTTATCACTGTGCTTTAGCCCTGTCATGAAGAAACCTTACATAAATACTTATTAGATCCTTTACTGGAACTGTATACAAGTTTACAAAATAAATGATGATGGCATTTCGAGTGCAATATATTCTTGGTGGTTTCAGGTGGCTCTGGTTTAGATCTGGGAGACCCGTAACACCGCAGCAATGCTAAAATATTGGATTAAAAAAGCTCAAATTAATTATTGCAATTAATTTCAAATTAGAATTTGCAAACCACACAGTTTTTCTGGATTTCCCTCATTTAGAACCATGAATATTTGAATACTTCCAAGTACATTTTTAAGGGTTGCAGCACTCCAAACACCAAGAAAAACATTGCCTTGAAATGCCAACATCATTTATTTTGTAAATTTAAAAGATGAATGTGTGGCCCACAATTTATTCCTGCAGCTCAGTTCAGTCTAATTGACCTCAGGGTATCAAACCCAATTGTGTAAAACAAGCAATAATTGATTGGCAGCCCATTTGATATCTCCCTGGACCTATATTTTTCTTGAAATTTAGACTATTTCTTAATGTTAAAATGTCCATCTATCTAGCACCTTGCCTTCCTCTGCCATCATCCATGCCAGATATTCAAACCTGCTTACATGATACCAGCAGAGGTAGGTTTTTTTGTTGAATAGAAATATTTTTCCAACAGAGCAGCCAGGTTGCCCTTTGACACGTGAGATTGAGTACAATTGATGCATTCTTTCATAGGGGGATCACCCTGCCTTATCATTCATACCTTTTTCAATAAGAACATAAGAAATAGAATCAGGAGTAGGTGATATAGTCCCTTCAGTCTACCCTGAATTCTATAAGATTGTGGCTGCTCTGCACTTTGGTCTTGACGCAGATTTACTGCCCAATCCCTGTATCCTTTGATCCCCTCAGTGCACAAAAATCTATCAGTCCCAAACTGATTTGAGATCAGTCCCAAAAATCAATCAGTACTCTGACTAAATGTTCATAGTCCTCAGGGATAGAGAATGCTGAAGGTTCACAACTAAGTAAAAAAGTTTTTTGTCATCTCAATCCTTGCCCAGAAACTAAGACCCTTAGCTCTCCTCATAGGGGAAGCAAATCAGCATTTTGCCATTTCACTGCCTGCCCAAATCTTGCATTTCAGTCACCGGCTTCTTGAATAATATTTGCAAGTCTGCGCAACATCCCTCATAAAACAACACCCTCATTCTAGGAATCATTCCAGTTAACCAATAATACACCAACTTCAAGATAAGTATATCCTTCCTTGGGTACAAAGACCATTATTATGCACATTATTTTAATTGTTAGTACAGTCTCATCAAAACCTGTAGTATTGCAGAAAAACTTCATTACATTTGTACTTCAACCCCTTTCAATAAATGACAACATTCCTTTGATATTCCTAATTGCTTTCATGTAGCTGTGTGTTAAATTTCTACAGTGCACCCAGATCCCTTGATAAACCAATATTCACTGGTTCCTCACCATTTAAGATTGTATTGTTTTTCTATTCTTCCAACCAAAGTAAACTTAATTTCCCCCATGCTTCACTCCATAATCCACCTTACTGCCCCACTTACGTAACCTGCCTATCTCCATCTCCAGAAGTGTGCATTGCGATAGAATTGCAAGCTGGATAAATGAAGTTTTTAGATTTTAGCTTATTTTAGAAAATAAATATCAGCATGAGAAAATCTGAATGTGTGGAGGTATTAAATAAATTCAGGCAAGAATTTAAGCTGAGTACAAGTTTCTGACATATTTTGCACTTCATGAAAACTCTGATTCTTGAAGTAACACTTGCACATTATACTACGACTTCTTTTATTTCTTCCTTTTGACAAGTGATTCTCCTGACAGCTGTCTTTAAGGCCGAAGATTTGTAAAAATGATCTTGTGAGATCTTTTTCATTTGTGCTCACTTTTGAACCAGAAACTCTACTGTGCTATTGTGAATCAATTCCCAGTCATGTGTTCCATCCAATGCCTCTCTTATCACTGCCTCATGATCCTATACCTACTAACAGCATGTGAATCAGAAAATGAACCATTTGTATTGCCTTATTGTTTAGCAAAATGTCTGTTCTTTGGGGGGAATTGCCAACTACTGAGGCAAGATATTTCTTTCCTCTGTTATTCAAAGATACATGTTTCTATTACAATGAAACTGAAAATCTATTCACTGAGAACTCATGTACTCTGTGACCTTATTATTAATAATAGCTTATTGCTACACATCTTTGATTATATTTAATTTTCTCTGGTCCAGATGAAGTCTCTGTTGCTCAAGCCAGAGCAAAATAAGGCAGATGACTATTAAACTGTGTCCTGATTATAAGAAATTCATAATTGGGCTTGATTGTATTTTTTTAAAACAATGACAATTGCTTGAATTCTTTAACTTTAAATCTCCTGATATTTATTGGTTATTTTCACCTGCATATTTATGTGTATATATGTTATGTATATTTATATGACATATATTTATATCTATACAGGGCACATGCAGTGCAAGATGGAGACAGGGATAATGAGGGAAGCAGGTCCATCCTTTAATAATAATGAAGTCAATATGTTTTTAACATGCACCTTCAAACGTGATCAATATTAGGTTCCTGCATGCCCAACTGTGAAGTTTCTCTTGAAAAGAATTTCTGATGTTTTTACAGCATTACCTGTGCTTATCTTGTTTCCCTTATTGTGCTTCAAATAAAATGTTTCTTCTTATTATATATACAATTCATACAATTTGCATTTGAATTTAGAGTTATTATTTCCCAACAAATTTGCAAAAATTAAACCACAATCTTAAAATCCTCCAGCAGAAATATTAGTGTGCATTTTGAAGAAAGAGGCCTGACTATCAGTGGCTGTGCTGACACCCACTGCCAACTCAAAAGTAAATTCAAATTATGAATTATAGTGTCACATTTTAAGCACAGCTTT
>JARFYF010000074.1:79463467-79473940 GCA_030265395.1 Rhina ancylostomus | reverse complement strand
TCCTCTTTGTTAGTCTGATCATACCCTTTTTTAATCAATTTTTTCTGATCATAGTGTTCAGTGGCGATCCCCTCCAGAGTTTTCCACTGAATCTCTGACATTTCTGTACATACCCCTCCTATCCTAAAGGTAGGTCTGTACAACGCAGACTTACCAGTTCTTTCTCCCTGGTTCTGGCCTGCTAGTTCTCCAGCCTCCCGGATCCAAATGTCTACAACAGTGCTTACAGAGTCATTTCACTATTCCCTACTACAGCTGGTAATTGAGCAGTGGGTTCTGTCTGGGATAAAGTTCCTCCTACCAGCCTTGATTTTGGTCCTCCAGCCACCAACTCATTGCCTGACCAACATTTTAACCTAAGTGACAAAGTCTTACTCCCCCAAAGACTAGTTTGTTCCCCTGACCATGCTGCTTCTGGCAGGCACTTTACTCCCCTAAACAAGCACAACCCTCTCCACAATCAGCTCATTAATCCCCTGACCACCTTGATCTTTCTTGATGGCCACCCTCTTCACCTCAGCCAAGTGAAGAGAAAACCTGCTCCCAACCAACGTAATGCTGCTCCAACCATTACCTCATTTATCATGACCACCCCACTTACGAGCTCGCAATCATTGAGATAAAAGCTTTCCGTGCTCTGGTCAACCTTCACCTGTCGATTTTCCTGCGCTCCAGGAAACTTAGCCGACCTGCTTTAAAAACAGAAACACTTAACGTGAAGCATTGCAATTTCCTTCAAAGGTTTCAGTGGCTGGCATATCCCTGGGAATGGATTGTAACCCATTTCTGGTAGGAATAACTTTGAAGGGCATGTGACTATGTTTAAACCAACAAGTGGTGGCCTGGATTGAATCTGATCCGACTGACTTCAGTAACAGTAAGAAAAATATACATTATGCTAAAGTTGTTGTTTTCTCAAACAAAACCTGATGACTCAACAATGAAATTAATCTGAGTTACATTACTTGACCCTGAGGTCCTAAGAAATTGCAACATTTTGAAGCTTCTCTTTCATTGTTTTTTTTATGATGGAATTTTTTTTGTAGAGCTGAAACTTAACCTTTGGGTAATGTTATTGCTTTGTGAGTAACACTGTCAGAATTGTTTACAAAACTGTTGAATCGAAAAATTATAACTGCATACCTGCCAAACTCTATTTGTGCTCTTCTAAACTGCTGTCACTCCTTAAACCATAGCAATTTGTCTCTTTTGTGCATCTGCAACATTTGCACATGAGCAGTGGTATCAAATAACTATGCTGCATCGGACAAGAGTGAGCCAGACTCTTTGTTTTAGCAGAAACTAAACAAATGTATTGAATAGAATCAAAGAAGTGCGATTGATTACTCCAAGAAAAAGGAACAGGAATGAACCACTTAGCTCTACAAATCTGCCGCACCATTTAATGTCTGATCTTGTGTGTTGACTCCAGTTACCAACACTGCTGCCATATCCCTTGGCTTCTAAATATTCTAAAGCCTATTAATTTCTTTATAGAATATACTCATTGACTAAGCATCTATGGTCTCTGGGTAGATTTTAACACATTTTAAATGTGTTTAATTCAATGGGTTGAGGAATTTCTTCTCACTCTGGCCGTAAATAGCCAGTTGGTGATTTTGTGTCCACCCATTTCTGTTCTCCACAGCCAAGCAAATCATCTTTTCAGCAACCACTATGAAGTACTTTGAGAATATTGCATATTCCAAAGATATCACCCCTCACTCTTCTCAATGTTAGGATACGTAGACCTTCTGCACTCAACATTTCCTCATCCCATAAAGCAGTCTGGTGAACTTTGCTGCGTTTTCCCTAATGTAAGTATATTTTTTCTCAATCAGAAGAGCAAAACAGTACGTAGTACCCCGAATGTGGTCTCCCCCTTCTTTTATCAACGTTCACTTTCTGTGATTTGTATGCAGGAATAGCTAAGTATTTGTAAGTATGAACAATTTCAAGTTTCTCACCATTTTATAAAATGATCCGCCTTGCTATATTTTCTGCCAAAAATTTGAATACCCTTTAGTGCTCTTACTGTTTCTGAACAGACCACTTCCCGAGTCCTTCCAACACATTTAATTAATTTAAAGGCCTATTTACTGCTCTAATTATTAAATTTGTCAGGACTCTGGTCCCAACAGGTCTATACTGAGCAAAACCCAATGGAACAGCTTCCTGTTTCTCCATGGAAGAAAACTCCTGATTCTCATCTCTCACATTCAGTCACATATTTAACATTCTAATCTATTTGCCCCTGTGTCAATTCATGCATGAACTCAGCTGGGAATCCAGGGATGGTTCACTGCGAAATTTTGCATTTTAGCTTTGAGCCTAATTCATCAAACACTCTTGGTACAGTTTTATTTCAAGTTTTTTTTTATTGTGATATGCTCCTATATGGTCTACAATAACTGGATCTCATTTCCCATATGTTATTTTCCTTGACATATAAGGAGGCTGTTCAGCCCAGCAAGTCTATGCCAGTTTTCAATGCAATCCCATTCTCCTACTTAATTCCCTGTAATCCATTCTCTCACAAATGGCCATTAATACCCTCCTGATTATCCTACCACCTACCAACACTAGGAGTAATTTACAGTTGTCAATTAACCTATAACCAGCATTTTTTCAAATATGAAAGGAAACTCCAGCACCTGGGGGAAACTTACATGGTCACAGGGAGAAGATTCCACTCAGACAGCACCAAAAGTCAGAATCAAACCTGGATCACTGGAGCTGTCAGACAGCTGCAGTACGTGGATCACCACTATGCCACCCATTCCAATTTATCCTCCAGCCACAAAGAGAAACCCTTCTCATTGCAGAAAGCAGTATCTATTTCCAAGACTTGTATTATCCTCTATGCGTACACATTCCCTTTTATTCTCATCACTTGAAAGTCCCCTGCATCTTCATTAAGTGATCAGTTTGGTTTTCCATTCTGTATACCTTATCCCACTCACTGAGGAAACAAGTTCAGGCCCTCCCGAGTAATGAACATATTCTGTTTTCACAGATGTCCTTAAGTTGATTTTGTCCTTAAGTCAGAAAATACACAAAAGTCACTTGATTTGGTAACCAGAGCTCCACTGCATTGTAATGAAAAGCATCAAAAGCACATAAGACTGATAAGAAAGAACAATTGCTGGAAGTGGAGAGAAAGAGAGGAATAAATGTATGTACATATATCAGACTTTTGAACTTAATAATGTTTTATAGAACATTACAGCACAGTACAGGCCCTTCGGTCCACAATGTTGTGCTGACATTTTATCCTGCTCTAAGATCTATCTAACTCTTCCCTCTCACATGGCCCTCCATTTCTCTATCATTCAAGTATCTAAGAGTTTTTTAAATGTCCCTAATGTATCTGTCCCCACAACCTCTGCTGGCAGTGCGTTCCACGCACCCACCACTCTGTGTGTAAAAAAACTTACCCCTAATGTCCCCCTTATATCTTCCTCTAATCACCTTAAAATTATGCCCCCTGCCATAATATGGGAGCTCATCTGTATGTACAGGTGTCCATAAGTCATGCATTCATAACTCAGGGCTGGCATGTACTCACCCTCCACGAGACCTCCTTACCCACCAAACTTGCAGTCACTCTCCAATCTCTGATCACGAATTAGCCTTGTGCTGTACCTGGCCTGAAGTAATATGTGATGCAGAGGCTGGTAGGATGAAAGGTAAGGACCAAGGGAACTCTATCCTTGCTCTGCCTGGGGAAAGGTGAGGTGAGAGCAGAAGTGTGGGAAAGCCATATTTCCTGAGAAAGGACGACATCTCAAATGTGTCTCCCAGTTGAGTCAAACTATCTAGGTATCCTTTACCCTCATGACTGTCCACAGCAATTGTGCTTCATACTCCAGCTGAACCACAGATCCTTGAAATGCAGTTACTTACTCTCAATACAGTTTTCCAGGATGATGCCACGCCACATGGACTCCCACATATTGCAGTTGGATCATACCATCTCCATTGGCATTCTTTCTGACCTTTGTTTATTTGCTTGATCAACTATAGAAAGCTTAATTACTTAGTTATCCAATACTTTTGCATTTTTAATCAATTACATTAGCTAATTTATGGATAGATAAATAATTATCCATAAGTTGTGCCGTGGTGTCTTTTATTATATTCTGTCATACTCTTCAGGTTCCCCATTATTTTCAATCAACTCTTGCTGGGTTTGCTCAGGGTTACCGACCTCTCCAATCAGTGTCAATTCCAACTATGTTGCTCATTGGTTTGGTTTAAGAGAATTATTACTAAAGACCATTTTATTTATTTATTTTCACCAACTTTAATGGGAGGTCACAATGGTTGAGATTACATTATCTAGCAATTAAATAATAACATGGTGCTTTTTTCTTCTTGTGGTAACTCCATATGTTTATAATATTTGATGAATCTGGTGACATTATCATTGTATTGTCCCCTCCTGCTATCCACCCAACTAAAAATCATTTTGCATCACTTAGTTTCACAGTATTTTCAATTTTATTCATTCACAGGATGTGAATATCACTGGCAAAACCAGCATTTATTCTCTCTCCCTGGCTGCTTCTAAACTAACAGGCTTCTGAACCTGCAAAGGAGACAACACCATTGATGGGTCTGAAATCACATATAAGCCAGATCTGATTAGGATGGTGCCTTTCTTTACTTGAAGGACATTTTTGAACCAGGAGGGTCTTTTTTTACACCAGTACGGTGGGTTCGTGTTTACCTTTATTGATGCTGAACTGCGATTTAAAATTTATTTAATTACTTCAATCTAAATTCCCCACCTGCCATAGTGGGATTCCAATTTTATCTCTAGAGAGTTAGTCTATGTATCTGCATATTAATTCACTTCCTTAACACTTTGCTAAGCACTTAATGAACAATTCAAAGCATTATCATCTGCAAAGTAATCATATCTGTCCCCTAAATTCAAATGATGTTATTCATATTCTGTTTTATAAAAAAACATAAATCAATAAGTAGACAAAGGAAAAATTGGGAAGCATAAATAAAACTGGAGTGATTTAATGCTCAGCCGCAAAGACTTTGGTGTAGTTTCTTCAATAATTAGGGGGGCACAAATTGTATTTTCAACTCCCAGTAACAGATTGTTTAACAGCTGCAGATACTTGGATAAACAAGCCCCAGAGTGCTGAGGGAACAGTGATAACCTCAATTGCATTTTAACGATCTCCCCACACCACCACATTCTCTTAAACCATAATCACTCAAAACCCTTTAACATTTCCTTTATTAATTAAATATAACTTTATTTTGTTGAAGTGAACCTCTGTGAGGCCAAGTTCAATCATTCAAGGAACATTGGATGATTGTAAATAATTAGCAGTTGATTTGGTAGCAGAAGCACTGTGACAGCAAGCACAGCCACAGCTTACCTTGAATTTATGAATACATCAATTAATTTTTCCTGAGCAAGCTCACTGTTTAAAGTTTGGCTCTAACCCATGCATACATGGCTTATCTTGTAACCTGTGAACCACGTAAATGATGCAAATCGCAGCATCACCCTGCAAAATTGAAACCTGAATATTCCCGTGACTTGAAAACCTGATGCAAGTAAGCCTCAGGCAATACAAAGAAGCGTACAAATTCCTGTGCTTTCATTTATTTTACCAAGCGCAATTTACAACATGGCTCAGGACAGCAAAATGTGAAGGAACACATGATGCATTAAGGTAAATAATTTAACAGTTCTAACATATTTTAGCTACACCAAGAATCAATTTGCTTATGTTAACAAAAAATATTTTAAGAAAACTGTTGAATGTTATAAAAAAAAATCCTCATATCCATTAGAACCTTTGTTTCATATTCCCACCTTTAAAACAGCACTTTGTCGATTGGATAATGCTCCTTCACTGAATTGAAAAAAACTGTGAAATGCATGAGGGACCGAAGAGCTGCAGTAGAAATAGGCAGAGTGTAATAACATGAGACAAGATGTTAACTGGAGAGCTCAGTTGACTCACAACTCAGTTTGTATGGCGCACGGCCAATCAGCGGCAATGCCAGAGTAAATCCAACAAGTGATCTAACAGATGGCATTAACAGCAAGCCCAGGCCCTCAAGCATGATAAGTACATCTCAACAGGGCTCTACCCTGATAGATGGTACTGAGAAAATATGACTTACTTCAGGGAGTTCCTGAAACACTCGTCTGGGAACAGAGAAGAGTTATATAAGATATATATAGTGGGTCAATGCTGCAAGCATCTCTGAAAAGCACAATTGTGTAGCAAGCAGCAAGTAACAACAAATTTGGAGACTCATGAGGTTTCACCGTATGGCTCCAACAGATTTGTCCAGGTACCAGAATCTTTGCATGAGAACACCTCGAGATTTTTCAATGAAGACTTGTGTTGCTCTTGTGTTGCCTTTTCCAAGGAGTTAGCCTTTTGCCCATTGACTTGGATGAATGACAAGCACTGTTGGAGACTGACACAGAATGAATGCTTAGTAGAACGAAGCTTAGTACCCACATTATCCTCTGCTTTTTGTCACAGACCAGATAAACAATCAGAGAAGAAAGCCATATTGCATATTTTTCACTGTAATAACTCAGGGAAACAGGTGTAGTAACTGGGGCCTTGCAACTGAGGAAACTTGACAACCTGGAAATATCAAACACTGCTGTTCTACTCTGCAGCCAACATTGGGAAGACAATTCATTACTGTCCTGCTGGGGACTCTCCAGAAGAAGGCTGATGGACATGCACAATGAAATATTTGGTTCATTGACAGACCTGTCTGCCAGGAAGATTGTGTGGACTTCCAGGGAGTATGGAGGAGTCCTGGGCTCTGTGTAGAGCTTACAGTCCTTCTTTTCAAGTACTGAAATGGTTCCCAAGTCCATCAGCACACTTACAGACCAAACCGTGGGAGACCCACTGATAGCTGATGTGCCAGCTTCCATTGCAGGGTAAGTAGAAGCCACCCAACATCTGGGTGTTGCAGTGAAAGCTCAGACAGCTGTCAGATTAGCGTTCATACAGATTCAGATTATTGGCATCATGGTTGTGGGTACCCATCTTCAGAGGGACTTTAATAGTGAGATGACATTTCAGCAATCTGATCTATAACAGTTCACTGAGTCAATTTCCTAGAATGATAACAGTGGCTTCATGAAGCAGGAATCATTTCCCTTGCTATTTCTATTTCCATAAGGGCTTGTGCTGATGCCTGTTGCCAGCCAGTGCAGAATCATGCCAGGAAAGTGCTCTCAGAAGCTGGGCTTTCTAGGCCCACGGCTGCATGGGTTTATACTTCAAGGGTTTCAGCAATTTTCTGTGTAGAGAGACAGCCATATCCTCCCTCCACATCGCCTGCCTCCCCACACCACAACCCCCATCATGCCACAACTACTGGCAGTAGAAGCTCCAACATGAGCAAAGCCACACTGAAGACTTGTTCTAAGGTGATGTGTGATGATGCTTAATTTCTGGGCAACTTTTATGGAGTCATAGCATTATACAGCATGGAACCAGGTCCTTTGGCCCAGCTCGTCCATGCCAACTAAGATGTCTATCCAGACTAGTCCTATTTGCCTGTATTTGGCCCATTATCCTTCGAAAACATTTCTATCCATGTACCCGTCTAAATGTCTTTTCAACGTTGCAACTGTTTCCACATTTTTACATGATGGCTAAGCAATGTTCAGCTACAAAGGGAATGGAGTGTGACAGGCTATTGATATATTTACAGTAAGATGAGTTGTTCATTGAAAACAACTTTGTTTGCCTCGAATCTTGGTTGCCTCCAATTTTTTTTCCTTTTCTTTGACCTCCCCTTCCTCCTCCTCCTCCATCTCCAGTGCCATAGTTACCTTATAATAATGAGGCTATGCCACATTCAACAGACCACGATAAATCTCAATACCACTCTGCTGAGGACAGCATGACCATCTGGTCTGGTCCAGCGTCCTCGGTGTTTCAGCATGCTAATCTCTAACATTTCGTATAGCAATGTAATTTTCATATAATACATGTTGCCAAGATGTGTCTGAGTTGAGCATGGAAACAAGATACTTGCATCAGCAACTAGTTCATGTAGACATTGACTTGATTACCATGGTGACTCAAATGCAGAGGGTACATTCAATTACAGGAGAATTAAGGCATCATGACTGCTATGTGTGGTTGCACACCGACTGGGCACAGAATCTCTTTCTTCTATATTTTAGAGTTGGCATTTGGCTTCTTCAAAGTAGGGTGCCTGTAGTTAATGGCAGCCTACATCTTTGTGAAGTCTCCAATTCTTCCATAGTTATGCTTTGATCTGCTTGCTGCTCTTTGGCAATTGAAAATGACATGTCGTCTGCCAACTTGGAATAGACTGTGCCCGGTTTTTAACAGTGGGCAGTGAAGTGTGAGGTGTTGCAAATGGTTTCAGCTTCAATCTGGAAGGATCACTGAAAGGTTTGTGGATACTATGGTTATGGCAGCTGCTTGCATTGCACTGCTTACCCTCCTCTGCTTTGTGGCTGGAGCAGCTGGAATATTTCAGTGAGCATTGCTTCTTGGACAGCCTAGGAGGAAACGGCCTGCTGAGAGTGCTTCCTGTCTTGTCCTTGCTGCTCTAGCAAATTGTCTTGTTCTGGGTGTCATCAGATAATTCAACCCATCACACAGGCCTTCAAATTGAATGCCTCCTTATGCACTGGTGACAGGTTTGCACAAATGTTCTGAGCCAAGTTAAGATTCTCCATCACATGAAGCAAAACTCCCCAAAGATCTTAACAACTTTAAAGGACTCAATAAAGCAACAAAGACAATAAGATCCTAGCAACCCATGAGAAATTAATTTTTGCAAAAGTACATTGTGAATCTTTGGAATTCCCTTACCCGAAAGGTGAGTCACTTTTTTTTCGAGATACATTTTTTGGGAAGATAAAAGAACCATGAGGAAGATGGAACTGAAATGGATCAATTGTGATTTTATTGAATCATGGGGCAGGCCTGAATGGTCTGTGTCACTACTTATGTTCTTATAACCACATTGCGCATAAATATTCTTGGCATGTTTGGAATAGTCATCAAAGTATTGATCTTCCAAAACAAGACAGAAATGACATCTTCAGTGATGAATATATTTGTTAGCTCATGCCTTTGGAAATTTGGCCATTATGAGGTATTCTGGAAACGTTGTTCTTCTCGAACTAATGTGACTGATCTCTTACATAATGGAAGCCGTTGGGAAATTGATTCCTTAGATTCTGTTTTGACTTTTGCTGTTTACTTCCTAAATTCCATGAGTGTTGAAGAAAATCATAGTGTCGAGCAAAATCACATTTTATTAATCTTTTCGGAGAACTGCCCTGGGTTTTTTATGTTTTGTCAATTTGTCTTCTTTCTGAGAGCTTGAGTGACCATGTCCTATTTTTTTCTAGGCTTCTATTTTGTCCACAAGCAAGAGAAAATCATTCAACTTACAATGTTGTTTGTGTGCAAAGATCTCTCATTCAAGTGTCCAATGCCCAAATAACCTTTAACTCAGCAGTGGTAAACTTAATTCTACTATTGTGTCCTTTTACACTCATAGAGAACACCACACACCACTGCCCCACGCTGCCATTTTTATTTTCATTATCAAAGGGCCAACAAATCTGTGGCATTAGCCTCACACAAGAGCAGTATATCAAAAAGTTATCATACATAACTAAAATAAATGTTGGAAACATAATTTCTGAAGTTAAAAATGAATGCTGCTAAATACTCTCATTTAAATATATTACAATAATTGCTCCTTTAATACTGTAAATCACTCATTATTTACTGAATGGGAATGTTTGACACAGGCAGAGATGATGTTTTTCAGACACTGAAGATTTTGGCTAATGATTTCCATGACTGGATTATTAAGTATTTCATAATCAGCTTCCCGTCGTTTTTTTTGCCTTTTTGCATATGCATACCTAGAATTGCTTCTTGATCTTCACAAAAGGACCTCTCCATTAGCATATTTTTGGCAAATCAGCTTCTACCTTGCATCAACCTCTATCCACAGGGATACCCCAGAAACAGTCACAATATTGTACAATTCTGATGCATCCATGGGGTTTTTCCTAATCCATAACAGCTGGTGATTTTTACTTTAGCTGGACTGAGCAAACTCCACTTCATAAAACAGAACATTCTGGAAATACTCAACAGGTTAGGCAGCAATTGAAGGTTGGAACTGATGAAAGGTGAACAACCTAAAGTGTCAACCCTATTTCTCTCTACACGGATGCTGCCTGACCTACCAAGTATTTTCTGTTTCTTTTTCAGATTTCTAATAACTACATTATATTATGCTTTTAAGATAAGATATCTTTATTAGTCACATGCACATCAAAACAGTGAAATGCATCTTTTTTCATAGAGTGTTCTGGGGGCAGCCTGCAAGTGTCGCCACACTTCCGGCGGCGACACAGCATGCCCACAGCTTCTAACCCTCACGTCTTTG
>JARFYF010000074.1:79398251-79412501 GCA_030265395.1 Rhina ancylostomus | reverse complement strand
GAATATGAGGTGATGTAACTCCAACCTGCGCCTGGCCTCAATGTGGCAGTAGAGGAGATCCAGAAGATCTAGATGCTTAGCACCAGAAATGGCTGGTGTGCAAACAGCGACTCCATTCATTTGAAGTGAACTAGATGACAGACCATGAGAATAAAGTTTCAGTGATTTATTTTATTTTAATTTTTTTAATTTTAGAATTTTTTTCAACTTTTTATGTTAGTTGGATCTATTTGAACAATTTTAAAATATCTCCAACCTTCATTGACATTAAGGAAAACTCTCAAAACTCCTGTGGCAAGATGTCAAAGGGTGTCAGGGTGCTCGGGGGGGGGGGGCAAGGCCTCAGGAGATGATGCCGAAGACCTACTTACCACTCAGAGAACGCTCTGACATTTGTGTACAGCAGGTCAGCTTGTACAGCCCTCTGCCTTTCAAGAAAGTATGTTTGGCTGGGCAGGGGCCAGGCAGAGAGCCAAGTGCAAAACAATTTGGCCCAATTTGGCAGATAAGGCTCCCCAAGCATTTAACAGAAACTGTGAATTAGCCCTTGTGTGACTGAGCAGGGTGCAGCATTAAAATAGGTGATAATATATTGAGCTGGGATGTCTGGTATTTCCACATTTCTAACCGCCTCCAGCTTCATGCTTGTGAAGTCTGTTAACAAAATCAGTCAGTTCCTGTGTTTGGGAGAGGGGTGGGAGAAGAGCCCAAAGCACAAGCGGCAAAGTTTCCCCAAAGTGGCTGCAGATCAACTGGCCAGAAGGAGGGTGGAGCATTCGACTGCACCAGACCTGTTCCAGCCTCTTTGCACTAGGCTGTTTTCTCCCAGTTATCAGTGGGAATGCTGAACTTGTTGGGAATTTTTGCAAGCTTGACCTTGTTGCTTCATCAGAGACCTTGCCTTCATCTGCATGGCATCTCGTCCTTGAGATGGCCATAGGGCACAGCCCTTTGCAGGCAATCTTGAGGGCTGTGCTCCTCGTAGCCCAGCTGGTGAAGCCTGCAAGCATCCAGCATGGTCTGTGTTAACTGTAGGTCCTGCATATAAAAGAATCAATCCTCAAACGGGCTCATCTCATGTAATACCCATTCTTATCATATATTTATCCTGTTGTGCTCTGCCTTCTCCTGCCAGTATGGAAGCATTGGCTGCTTTCCACTTAATATGCAGTGTATTGTGAATGGAATTGATAGCATTGTGCATGGTTTGGTGGCTATTTATCTCAGTATTATAACCTGTGTCAGTTCATAAAGGGGCATATATATTTGAACTATCTTGTACTTTCACATAACTTTTTTCTCCTTTGCAGCATGGTCCTTTGAAGTGTTGCAGTCATTAAAAGTTTGGATCACCACAAACTATGTTCCTCAGCACATTTTTAGTCACCTTATGGCAATTGTGACATCCACAAATAAAGAACATGAGGGAAGTTTCTTAAATGAGTGCAGTAACAACATTCAGAATGCTCAGCACCATCCAGGACGAAGCAAATGGCTTGATTGACACCAAACACCACCCTAAACATTCATTCCCTCCACCACTGGTGCACTATAGCTGCCTGTGTGTACTGTGTACAAAATGCACTGCAGTTACTCGTCTAGGCTACTCTGACAGCACCTTCCAAACCTGCAACCCCTACCACCAAGAGGTACAGGGATACCAGGCATATGGGAACACCCCCACCAGAATGTTTCTTTCCAAATTATACACATAATGATTTGGAAATACAGTACTGTTCATTCACTCTCGGATCTTCCTACCCTACAGCATGGTGAATGTACTTTCACCAGAAGGAACGCTGCGATTCATCAGTTTGGCTCATCACCACCCACTCAAAGGCAATGAGGGAATGGGCATTAAATGCTGGTCTTGCCAGCAACTCCCACATCACCAACATATTAATAAATTAAACCTCTCTGCTTCCTGCAGCAATTAATCAGTGTTCTTGTTATGAAAACTGGGGGATCTGATTCTTTCTGAAAAATGGTAATAGGCTTCTGGTGATATATAAAAAATGAGGATGACAAAAGTTACGAGAGCACAAATTGGTTATGAGACTATGGGGGAGGAAAGTGATATGACAACAATTTTGAATGTATTATTTTGCAAGGTTTCTCTTTTTAAAATGAAGCCACACACTTACTAGTAGTTGAAGAGATGTGAGATGCATCTAACTTCACAGGGAAGTCAGATGCACCTCAAAAAGAGATAGATTGTTAATGAAATGCTTATTAAAAAATATGTGGTGCTTCAAGTTCATAGAGGCAAGATCAAAGAGAATATAAACAGAAAAAGCAATTGAGGATTGAAATAGGCATGGTGCAATGCATTTCTTACTAAAGAAAGGGATGGACCAGAAGATTAGAAAATAGTTAGTTATTCCAATTGTTGAAATGATAAGATATGTAACTCCATGAATCAGAGGATGATTAGTTTGACATCTATTGTGAGAAAAGATACAAGTCAATATCAAAGCAGCTATATATACATTTTAAACAAAAGTTAAAGCAATAATTGGAGACATAAGAGACTCCAGATACTGGAGCAGTAACAATCTGCTCGAAGCACTCATTGGGTAGCCAGTATAAAGAGGAGAGGAGGAGTGGTGAGATGGGGCAATTAGGTGATTGGTGGACCCAGGAGGGGTGAATGATGACAGGGAGACAGAGCCAGGGAAGGGTGGAGTTAGGAGACTCCGTACTGTGACTGTGTGGGTTTTCTCTGAAAGCTCCAGTTTCTTCCCATGTCCTAAAGATCTGTAGGTTGGTGGATTAATTGACCACTGTAAATTGTCCCTATTGTGTGGTGAGTGGTAGAGCCTGGGAAAGTTGACAGGAATATAGGGAGAGAAAAATAAATAAGATAAGATATCTTTATTAGTCACATGTACATTGAAACACACAGTGAAATGCGTCTTTAGCTTAGAGTGTTCTGGGGGCAGCCCGCAAGTGTTGCCACGCTTCTAGCGCCAACATAGCATGCCCACAACTTCCTAACCCATACGTCTTTGGAATGTGGGAGGAAACCAAAGCACCTGGAGGAAACCCACGCAGACACAGGGAGAACGTACAAATTCCTTATAGGCAACAGCCAGAATTGAACCCAGGTCCTTGACGCTGTAATAGACTTACGCTAACTGCTACACTACCGTGATATTAGTGTAAATGGATGTTTGATGGTCAACACAGATCTGATGGGCCAAAGAGCCTGTTTCAATGCTGTCTGACCCTGTGATTCTTTAATACTCAACCCTCTTTACAAATTAACACTGTCATTGCAGGTCTACATTCGTTTTCCATGAGAAATTAATATTGTTAACTAGCATTAAAATGGACTTATATTTGTTGCTCTGTCACAGCCAAACAGGAAAATTTCATTTTGTTGACACCCCTTGACCTCCCATCTGCCTATCACCTCAATGATCCAGCATTTTTTTTTGAAGATTTATTACTGGAGGATACCAGTGGACACACCCCAACATTTACACGATGACTGGCAGCCCAGGTAATTTCAGGGTTAGTATTTATAAATGATCATGATAAAGTCATCGACATCTTATGTGTGGAATGAGCCAGCTTGATAAGGTGCAAAGGAATCTGAATTGATAACTATATATTATTAACAAGCTACCAAAAGCATTTTCAAAATGAACAGCATATCTGAAGATAAAGTGCAAAAGTGGATTAAATGTAGTAAGCTTCATTACAGTTGAGGGCAGCTATTGCAGTGGATTGTAAGGTGTTGCTTGGTACAGAAAGCATCATAAAGTATTTAAATACAAATAAAATTGACAACCTTTAAATTATTATTAATTGTGCAAAGAAGTCAAACTAGATCCTGGATCACAGGTATCATGAGAGGATTTGCCCAGATTCAAGTCTGACCACAATTCAAGAAGCCAACTACCCCTCCCTTTAGCTGACTGGACCAAGGGGGAACAGATTTAAAATCTTGAACAAAGGAGAAAAGGTGGATGTGGGAAAATCTTTTATGCAGGGAGTGGTTATGATCTGCCTGGAGGGTTTGATTGAAAGGGAATCAAGTGCTGTCTTTAAAAAAGAGAATTGGATAGGCAGTTGAGAGATGAATTTGCAAAGCTATGGGGAAAGAATGGGTGAATAGGACTGAATGAGAATGGGGTTGTTCCCCATTGAACAGCAGACTGAAAGGTCTTCTGTCCTGTTGAAATTGTTCTATGATTCTTAATTTTAATGTAACTCTTGCATATGAGAAAAGAGAGCAAGGTACCAGGACTGCACCCTAAAGCACTGGGGTGGCAAATCGACAAATGGAGAATCACTTCACCAGCTTTTCCTTTGCTGTACAAAAATAAAAAAAAGATTATTCAGTGTTGGGGCCTGAAGGTAAATTCAAATGGTGAATTATCTGGAGGTAAAATTGTGGGTGAAATACCTACCAAGGATGCTTTAAATGTTTTGGTGCAATAAATGAAAGTGAGTGGATATCAAGACCGGTGCACAATGTTAAAGAATTTTAAATTATACCTCCCATAAAATACCAACTAAATGTGAAGAGAATCATCAGATCATCAAATTAACTTGTAAATTTCAACTTCTTGCAATTATAAGTGTCTGTGAGCTGAATGGACAACACTACTGCAGTCAGGCATGAATATTACCTGCATGTGATAGTCTTCACCTTAGTGATAGTCAGGCTAGGTCAGGCTGTCATTGTCAAGGATTGCCTGGGAACAACATTAGTCATTGATGAAGACAATGTCAGTGGCTGTTAGAGGTCAATATTAGCAGTTTGGAGAAGACCAAAGATAACCACTCTCATGGGGTTAATGTCAAGTAACACAGTGATACATGATAAAGGTTACCACCATACTTGGACTAAGCCACTGCTGCAAAATGCGGTAGGCCAAGCACTCATCTCAGCAAGTTCATCTTCATTTTAAATAATGGAATCCCAGAGGATATCAAAATGCTGTTCACTCAGTTTTTAAATTTAATTCAGGTAGCAAAGCACTCATTTTGTTTCACTCAGCAGCCAGCCTAACATCCTTTAGTATTGCTTTTCCTTAGTTAAGTGAGAGTTGGGCCACTTAGGAGGTGCAAAACTGTCATGATAGAAATCAATCAGTATCTGGCTTCTTCCCAGCATTAAGTTCAACCATGGAAAGGGGAAATATTTTACACAGTGAAAGCAAGATGTTTCACTTGAAAGGTTTTTAGCATTAATGCACTCAAAATGTGGTTTATTAGTGCTGCCAAAACAAAAGAAGTATCTCAGTACAGATAGCCAGCTGCACTTATAGAATGGCTGTCAAAACTGTCACTGTTACCAGGGCCACTGAATGTTTCTGAAGGTTTTTGCAACAATGCATCTAGATTCCTGGTACTGTGCTCTTTACATATACTTCCACAACTATCTCCTTCTGTCGATGTTTCGCGGTTTACTTGAAGGTATTCCTAGCTCCCTGTGATTGAGAAAATATCTCCTCCTCTCAAACTTGTTGATCAAGACTTCCCATGATCAACAAAATAGACCCCGCATTCTCATGTGTTGTGCTACATTGCATCTCTCCTTTAAAAGGTGCAGAGCAGGTTAAAGCAGTTTAACCTGCAGAACCATTCATGAAGTCAGCTTTCTGGTAAAGTGTTAAGGCAATCAACCAAGTGGTTAACATTGAGTGATTGCTAAAGTGATGATAATGGCCAGAGAGCATGAAATTCATTTCCAGCTGTTCTGGGTCATGCATTACAATCTCAGTGCAGTCCAATTTAGCTCAAAGTCTTCGGGGTGGGACAGTGGGTAATAACAAACCTCAGGCCAGAGAACAAATTCAAAACTTCAGTCTTTAATTATGATATAAAAATGTATCAGATAGTTTTGTTAAAGCATTTTAGATAATAGTGACCATAAAGCTAGATTTTGAAATTCCAATGCAACTACTGGAAGTCAAAACCCTGACATCTATCCCTTACTGCAGCCACAGTAAGTCTTTTTGTCTGGTCGCTAGAAATGCAATGGAAATTAGAGCCCATCTATATTTGGCAGAAATCAACTCAAAATCAATAAAATGTTAGACAGGCACATTGCAATTTTGTGTTCAATTAATTCAGAATAATTAAATCTATATAGTTACAAATTCATATAAATAATTTTTTGTGATACATCAATTCCTCACTTTGTCATTTTAAGTGATGTTATATTGAAACAAATCCTATTATATAATAAACACAAGCCAGCCAGAAGAACTTATGAATTCTCTTTGAGTATAATGTAAAAAAAGAACTAACAAATTTTCAAATTCAGTTGAAAATAGCTTTTGAAAATCTAGCTAATTTTAAAAACTATTTGTAATCTTACATTTGATTGCAATGATAAGGCAATTAACAACATAAGACTGCTGACAAGAATTCTTTACTAACCTCTTAAATAAGGGTATACTACCAAATTTTAAGTTCACATTATTCTGAGCATAGAAAGTGTTGAATAATTTGTGCCCTTTCTATAATGTTTAATGCAGCTGTTCCTTCATTAGTAATTGATCTACATCAAACCTTTTGCCTTATATATTATGAAGTGATCCAACTCAATACATTTCATGCTGTGCTTGAGAGATTCCATCTAAAAAAAAATTGAATCTTATCTGCTTCTGGGTCTTTTCACTTATACTGCTCACTGCATAGGATTTAATTTCTTTCCTTTTTTATTTCTCTCGTCCAATGTCTTTTTCTCCCTTTCCTCACCTTAAGAAAGAAGAAGTACATTTGAATGAAGTTTTGTATGGACAACATTTTCTCTCTGGTAGTCTGTCCAAGTGGCAATCCTTCATATCTACATCTCAATAGTTGCTTCGCTACTCAACTTGGATGGAAGCTGTCACAGTTGAGTGCAAAGCCATCCGAACCCAATTTACAAGAACAGTCCCGAGCTGGTGTCTGGTAATAGAACCGAGGAGATAGTTTTCTCTGTTACCTCAGAATCTGATGCAGATCAGTGGTCCAACCTTCTGTGTGGCTCAGATCAACTAACTTACAGCATTTAGGGATTGAACCAATAATCCCTGATGCCTGTGGTTCAGTGATCTCCAACACATTTGGGAGAAGAACATCAATGTTTTTTTCCGAGTAAAGTTCTCATACAGAAATCTTCACAATAGCCCTAACAGTGTTTAGTACCCAAGATATCCAAGAATCTTTTTAAGACTTTTTCCAAGACTGTTGGTACCTCTTCACATCATACCCACTTGTACTCAGCATCTGAATAAATTCTTGAATTTTTGGACCTACTCCTTAAAGTATCTGTCAACACTATAGTTTTAATGCCTGCTATGTGGTGTGCAGATTTGCGCAGGCTGACTTTAAAAAAAATCATTCCTGGGATATGGATGTGGCTGGCTCAGCCAGCACTTATTGTCCATCACTCATTGGCCTTGAACTGAATGGCTTGCTAAGCCATTTAAGACATAGCAGGGCAGTTAAAAGTTAGCCAGTCCAGAGTCACATGTAGTCCAAAATGGGTAAGGCCAGCAGATTCCTTTGCCTAAAGAACAGTAGTGAATCAGATGGGTTTTTACATCAATTACGTACTTTCAGAGTTGTCATTACTGATACTAGTTTATTTAATTTAGTGCAGGCTTAATTGATTAAACTCTCATTGCCTTTGTGAGTTTCAAAATCACTTCTCCAGATCAATAATCTAGACCTCTGGATACTAATTTAATTATTTGACCACCATGCCATTAAAAATTGGTCTCAAACTTAACCTCATTTGTCTTGGAAAGTGCCTTTTCACTTAGTGGTGCCTTACAAACAAATTTTAAAAAAACTTTCAAGATGCACAATAACATGCTGTTATGCTGCATGATCAGAAGTATTCTTGTAATACCAATTTATCTCCATTTAAGTCTTAACTATCATACAAATCTTCCATTTTTGCCTCATTCATGTAAATCTAAAGCTCCACTGAATTTTAGGATGGATTTCATCTCTGTAAATACTGGAAATATGACATGTAAACTATAAATACTGGAAATATTTAGCAGGCCAGGCAGCATCTGTAGTGAGAAAAAGAGCACTAACATTTTAGGTCATCAGAACTGACTTAATGTCAGTTCCTTTTACAGTTTTGTTGGTCTTCTCCACTCATTGTGTGCATCTTGAGTCCAAAACAAACTAAGTGTCTTTCAGAATGAGCCAGAACTTTCAATGTATTTTGATATTGTAACATAGCTGGCTGTTCCTGGGACTGTCACATGTGAAGAGATTAAGCAGACAAAGCCTATGTTCTCTTGACATTGAGCAGTGAGATGTACTGAATTCTTTAAGGGCTTGACAGGGTTGACGTATAATTGATGGTTCCGAGGTATTTAGAACCAGTGGTCACAGGCCAAAAATAAGGAGTCAGGGCACAGTTTGAAAAGAAATTCCTTCACCCAAATGGTGGTGATCCTAGAATTTACAACTCAGGAGGGCTGTGGAGACTCAGTTCCTGAGTATATTAATTAGAGATTAAAGTAGTTTTAAGTACTAAGGGAATGAGGGGATATGGCATTAGTGAAGGAAAGCGTTGTTCAGGTAAAAGAACAGCAATGATCTTACTGAGTGGTGGAAGAGGCATAAGGCCTTGAATGACCTCCTCCCACTTCTGTTTCTTATGTTCTTATATAATTCCTTAGCCATTATTGGTGTCCATAATTTCAACTGCTTCAATGTTCTCTTGAATACTCTTCATCTTTATGAATCTGTATATTCATACTGCTCTTCTGCAGTGACTAAAAAGAAATAAACAGCAATGAAAAAAAAAATTCCAAAATATATCTTGGTTATTGCTCTGTAGATGAATTAATATAGAACTTATAACATAGCACAGGACAGGCCCTTCGCCCCATGATGTTGTGCCGAACTAATTAAACCAATGATTCCAAATTAATCTAATCCCTCTTCCCTGCACGTTGACCATATCCTGCCCTTCTCTGTGTATTCATGTGCCTACCTAAGAGTGTCTTAAATGCACCTATGCCATCTGCCTCTACGACCACCCCAGCAGTGCATTCCAGCCCCCACCACTCTCTGTGTGAAATAACTTTCCTTGCACATCCCCTCTCACTTTAAATACATGCCTTCTAGAACTAGACATTTCAATCCTGGGAAAAAGATACTGGCTGTCTACTCTATCTATGCTTTGCATAATTTTATGAATTTCTATCAAATCTCCCATCAGCCTCCATTGCTATGGAGAAACCAGCCCCAATTTGTTCAACCTCTCCCCATAGTACATGCCCTCCAAGCCAGGCAGTATCTCAGTAAACCTCCTCCGCACCCTCTCCAAAGCCTCCACATCCTGCAACCAGAACTGAACGCAATACTCTAAATGTGGTCTAACCAGAATTTTATAAAGCTGTAACATAACTTCATGGCTCTGGAACTCAATGCCTTGACTAATGAAGGCAAGCATGCTATAAGCCTTCTTTACCACCCGATCAACCTGTGTAGCCACTTTTAGGGAGCCATGTACCTGGACCCCAAGATCCCTCTGTTCATCAATGCAGTTAAAGATCCAGCCATTAACCGTGTACTCTCTCTTTATGTTGGATCTCCCAAAATGCAGCACCTCACACTTGCTCAGATTAAACTCTATCTGCTGCTTCTCCACCCATATTTGCAACTGATCTTTATCCTGCTGTATCCTTTGGCCATCTTCTATGAAATCCACAATGCCAGCAATCTTTGTGTCATCTGCAAACTTACTCACCCACCCTACCAAATTTTCATCCAAATCATTTATATACATTACAAATAACAGAGGTCACAGTACAGATCCCTGTGGAACACCACTAGTCACAAACCTGCAGCCAAAGTAAGACCCATCCACCACTCCCCTCTGCCTTCTGTGGACAAGCCAATTTTGGATCCAAATGGCCAAGTCACGGTAGATCCCATGCATCCAATTTTCCATGCAGGACCTTGTCTTAACTTGATAGTGAATAGCTTGCAAGTGCTGTGATAAATATTTCCCCTTTATAACTATTTTAACCCCTTTCTTGTGCACCCTTGGAGTCTTTGTGGTGATGTCTAAAGTCCCAGACAGATTCACAATTTGAAGTAACAAACTAGTAAAATCTTCAAAACTATTAATGTAGTCAAGCAGAATTTACAAAATTGTTTCATTCAGAAACTATCATTCTTCAGAAGGTAACTAAAAATGTGAATATTCAGAGGGATTTGGGGGTCCTTGGCACGAATCATGGCCAGTTAAAATGCTGGGTAGGAAGGAATTGTAAATGTTAGTTTGCTTCACGAGGGAGATACTACATAAGCGCAATTATATAGGCTTCAATTATATAGGGCTATGGTGATACTCTGCCTCTGGACTTGCCTCTGCCTCTGGTAGTTTGGACTTGCCTTAAATGGGATACAGCAAAAGTTGATTCCTGGAATGAGAGCTGCTTTTTAAGGGTATACAGCCCTGTACTCCATAGATTCTAACAGAATAAAAATTGTTTTCATTAAAATAATGTTATGACAGGGTAGTAAGTGAGAGACTGTTCCTTCTAACTGAACAATTTAGAGCAATCAGCAAAGGATAACAGGTCAGATGAATAGAACAAGTGGTAATTTCTTCATACAAAGTATTGTAAATCTTTCAAAGGCACTACCCCATGAAGTTGTGGATGTCCATTCAATTGGGACAGATTGTGAGATTGTTTCCCTCTATGGGGGAACCTAAAACCTGGAGAATATTTCAGAATGGCTGATACCTGCAAAAGGCAGACTCTCAAGAGCCAATGGATCTATGAAATTCTCTACCCCAGAGAAGTTGTGGACACTGTATATTCATGGATGAGGTCAATAAATTTATGGACGATGGGGGAATTCAAGGGCTAAAAGAATCAGGCAGAAAAGATAAGCTCATACATGGAAGAAAGTACATTTTGTTGGCTCATTTGCAACAGTCACTGCTTTCCGTATAATTATGTGGTTTGGATTTTGCTCATATTGCAAAATAGAAGAGAGTAAACTTCCACAGGCTGCAGACAGTAGGCATGCCAAGGGTTGCTTTTGGAGAGGCTCATGATTCTTCAGGCTCTGGAAATTTTGAGACAAAGGGACAACTGGCATGTTTATTGCAAGACCCATACCCATATCTGGAGGAGTTCCTGGTCCATGTCAGGAATTCTGCCTATGATGCTGTGGGAAAACAAGTTGGATTTCCTGCCAAATGAGGATTCCATAAGCTGTCATTAGGCATCAGGGAGGGATCAGAATGTATTAAGGCCAAGAACTAGATCCTAGGGAGGATCAATTACTTTGTAAAAAAGCATTTTAGCTGACTTAGAAGCTGAAGATAAATGAATATAAGATTCTTCTTCAGCTGCAGAAGACTGATGAGAGTCCCATAAAATCTGCCGTGGGGAGCTTTGAAATTTACTTACGGCTCACTGTAGGTGTATTAGAGGGGCATTGGTGTCAGGCTGCAGAGTTGCTTGGATATTCTGCTTTATTGTCCTTTCAACAGTGGAGCAAGATTCCCAGTTTAAAAACCCCTGTAGCTAGAAAAAGCATAGATTTGAATATATTCTGATGTATTGTGTGAGCAACAACTACAAAACAATACTTGATACAAAACCATTCCACCCTCAGATTATCTCTGGCAGAAAATCTGAACGAGGTTTTGATCCTCTGTTATATCAGCAGAATAACGTCAGACATTGGAGACAATTAGTGACGGTCTTAAATAGAGCATTGATCGTAAAGAACATAAACGGTTCATTTATAGATCATCTTAAAATGTTTGTCGACATTCAAACAGCCATAGAAATTGTGTTTTATGCTGAGGGTGTCCTTACTTTTCAATTTTTGGCTCAAATTTAAATTATTCAAGAAAAAAATAACGGTAAAATAATTTAAAATATTTTTTGATTGGTATAAAACTACTTTTTTATGAGTAATGTGGGGAGGTTTAATATTTACTAATCAAGTGACAGAATTTCATGAGCATTTGTTTATAGTTTGTTTCCCACAGTGTGCAAACCCCTGCCCATGGCACAGAATAACAAGAAGGGTCCTGACCTGAAACATTGACGGCCTGCTTTTCTCCACAGATGCTGCCTGGCCTACTGAGTTCCTCCGGCCTCATCATGTTGAAAGCAAAATAATCTGTTTAAGGAATAAATATTGGCCTAATAATGATTTCCTGACTCAGAAATGACTGAGCCATAGTTCATAATATATAAAGTCAGTATAAACTCATAAACACATCCGTACATAAAAATATTGAATAAATATTGTACGTAATAGTGGCCCGGCACACATTGTTATAAAGCCAGTAGTACCTACCATCATCTGCTTTTGTGCAGTCAAACAGGGAATTGAGATAGTACTCTGGCAGTTGCCTTACTCCTTAAGAAGCTTTTCTACTTTGAGACTTTATGGAGACACTTGACACTTAAATACATTAAAAGGTGTGAAGTTATTGAAATTACATGTAAGATATCCACTAAACATACCAGAAAATATTAAGGTTATCCACTGAAGTGTAAGCTAATTTTTAATGGTATGATAACTCTTAATTATTGCCAAATGATCTCTCTGACACTGAAAATTAAGGTTTACAAGTTCAGGGTCTCAATACTTCAAATTTTAATTACTGTTGGCAATTTTAAAATATTAAACACTTTAAATTACTTTTGTTAACAATCTTGTCTGTCTCCTAATTCTTACTCTATCATTCCATTCTTTTATTTTCAGTACATGGTTTTACACTAAATTACATACTCTTGCTTGTGCCTGTTTCATGGATCAAAATGTGGAACCATAGTACCTATTGTTCCAGTGGTGTTAAGGAGATGGGTTTGCCTGTTCGCTGTATTTGCCTGTTAACTGCATTTGCCTGTTCGCTGCATTTGTCTGTTCGCTGCATTTGTCTGTTCGCTGCATTTGCCTGTTCGCTGCATTTGCCTGTTTGTTGTATTTGCCTGTTTACTGCATTTGCCTGTTCACTGCAGTCTGCATGGACAATTATTTTACATCAACTCAATTATGCAGCATCTCAACAGTCCACTAACTCCTCTTAACCATGTAAATCTGAGCACGGTCATCAGGTGGAAGGACTCCCGCCAGCAGTATTTAAAGGGATCAGCAATTAGTTGCTGATTATTTTTTACTGGCTGATGCCACTGTTTTCTTGCTTTCTAGAATTCTTTAAAGCTCCCATCGTCTGCAGGGAAAGAAAAGATATCTTTATTGGTCACACATACATGGGAATGCACAATGAAATGCATCTATTGCGCAGCTCCCAGAACGCTGCAAAAACTAGTTATTCTCTGCGATAGATGCATTAGTAGGCTTTCCACTTGAAGTGTAGCAAAACTGGGAGAATGGGCAATGCTACCTGAAGGGGAGCCAACTCCCTCAATTTCCTGCTGATGCGTGATCTCACTAAATCATGCAGTTCAAACACGGCGGCTGAAGGGAATCAAATTACCTTCATTCAACAGCGTGCATAGCACCACAAATGGTGTCAAGAGAGTTCCATTGTTCATACAGCTAATGACTGCAGTGTGCTATACACAAACAAGCGGACAGCTTATCTACAATGAAACTCATGCTCGCACATGGAATTTGATGGAGGAGACCAACGGCCTCCTGAAATAATGCTTCCCAGAGCAACTCTGGAGAACCTGACAGGGTGGCAAGAATGTAACATATCTGGCGCATATAGTAATGGGTATTAGCCATGTAAGAATTGCAGTTTGTGACCAACGGATCTCTGTATATTGCTATAAATCTTTCAGTTTAGAATTTGTCAGATGCTGAGATAAAGTTTCCTTGGTGGTCTGCCAGCCTATCACACAACTTTACTGTCATCAGATCACAAGTTTTTTTTCTCATTCATTTTGTGGGTTAAGAGCAGGCACAAGAGAATGCAGGTGCTGTAAACTGGAGCAAACAACTAACCGCTGGAGGAGCTCAGTGAGTCAAGCAGCACCTCTAGAGGTAAAGGGATGGTTGATGTTTCGGGTCTCAACCCGAAATGCTGACCATGCTTTTGTCTCCACAGATGCTGTTTGACCCACTGAGCTCCTCCAGCAGTTTGTTTTCGCTGTGAGATTACCCTGGCAAGGCCAATGTTCATTTCCCATCTCAAGTTGGCCTTGAGAAGGTGGTGGAGATACCTGCATAAACTTCTGCAGTCCTTCCAGTCAAATTACTGCTATAGTCCGTTGGGTCAGGAGTCCTAGGACTTAGACCCAGTGTCAGTGAAGGAAAGGCTAT
>JARFYF010000074.1:79119983-79132986 GCA_030265395.1 Rhina ancylostomus | reverse complement strand
AATCCATTTGTGATATATTTTAATTTCCGCAATGAAATGGAAGCCTTGAACATACAAAGGGTCAAACTATTCCTTTAATTGAAGCACAGGATGATGCTTGTGTCTTTTAATTATTAATGAGCAATTGACTAAATAATGTCAGTCCACTACTGTGAAGCTGTGATCTCAAAACATACCATTTTATTAGCAAACGACTATTTAGAGAGAGAATCAAAAACCATCTTTCAGTTAACGTTTGAAGAGGACATTTTTGCCTTCACAGTGATCAAAACTGCACGAATATTTCTTTAACACTCAATCTTCCCCCTGCTGCAGGGAACAATGGACATCTGGAGACAAATGATCTGATTAAAGTTCTTAATCACACATAGAAAAATGATTGTAGCTATTCAATCAATTCTTAACTTTAAGCACAGCTGCATTTTTTGGTCAGGAATTGTTGCTGCTAAATCTCTAACTTGCCTATCTGAAGCAACTTACGCACTAAAGACCTAGTGACCCAGCTCTGTGGAGGCTGTCTAATCTTGCCAAGGTCCAAGTTATGACATTAGGATGGTATATTATCTTCCTTTACATTGTGCTAAATCCAACGCCATTTATTAAAAAAAGATATCCCATCTTATTTATTGTTAGCACAATGAAACCAATGCATAAAACAACTTGAAAAAACTCTCAGAAGAGACCACATCCAAACAAAGCATCTAACAGAAAGGAAAATGATCCTCAGATCTACCTCTGTGAAAAGCAAACAGCAGTTAACTTCATTTATAAAGACTTGCCCACTAAGCAAACATCCTATTCTTTTCTGTACATATGAGAGCATGAAGTGAATTTAACAGCAAACAAATGGTTGCTGCCAGTGCTTTTCAGCTCTGCGCTGGTAGCATTGCAAACACAGTGGCTCTGGAGCTGCTGGAAATGGTAAGTGACAACAACACCTGGGATAGGGCAAGTAACGTATAAAGACCTGAGCTGCTGAATCAAGGAGAATTGAGGTGGGACAACAGACTGAAGAAAGATTATTTCCAAATAGCAGCTTCTCCCAACAGGCAACATAGCTTGAAATCAGGAACGCTGAGGTCTTTGGCAGCTATCAATCAGAACTGTGCAGAGCAAACCCAGAGAACTGCATCTTCCCCATTCAAGGGTCTGTTATAGAATTGCAATCTTTTAAAATGACTGCCTGTTTAAATCAAATGTTTGCATGCATAGTTTTGACCTATCAAATGAATAGACCAGCCATATTATTAATTGGTATCTGTATATCAATGCAGAACTGATAAATAATTATTTGAACAATTGAATTACATTTCTGAATAAAAAAAGTTTTGCTGGGTCAGTTACCTTCAGCGGAATTTTTCATACCTGTTACTTGTTTCAAATTAGTTTCTATTTCCCAGTTCCTGATTTGAATGCTTCCCTTTCTTGCTTTTAACTGATAACAGTCTCCCACAGCTTCTACAATCAAATCTTTATACTGCATGTCAAATTTGACAATACTTTTTTTCTTTACAGAAATACAAGCAGGATCTATATTCACAACTTACACCTACGTACTGCTCTAAGGCAGCAAAATGCCCTCAGCAAAATGAATTCAGAGAAGCATTGTGGCAGCTGATGAGAAGCTAAACCATCATAAGTTTTGAGGAGTTCTGCCAAAGTGATGGATGGAAGGTTAAGCAGAGCTTTCCAACAGTGTGGGGATGTGACGCCAGGCAGGACAAAGTGAGGGGTGAGGGAGAGGGGTCTACAATAGTCCAGACACAAGTGTGAAGATGCAAAATGGAGCTTGTGTGTGGAGGAAATTGATGAGGTACAACGGCACAAGATCAAGCTTAATCTGCTGGGAAAGAGGAAGCCAAAGTATGCCTAGGGGAAAGAGTAAAAACTGATGTAGGATAGGATTTAGATTGCACTCCTTTGCATAAATTGGATTGTATCTCATGTTATTGCCTATCAGTTACATCACTTCAAAGATCTTGCATTCAGATTTGCTTAATCCAGGAGGACAATTGGAGACGCAGCTGCCTGTCTTTAACCGGCAAAATCTAAAGTGTTTTCGACTACAACACACGAGTTTTTATACAACTGTTTCTATTTTAAAAAAAAGTTGGGTTTGCTACTTTAACTAGGCTCCCTAGGCACTCAGAAGTTGCATGCCTAGAAATTGGATCACATAGTGCTGTTTCTTTCAGCACAATCCAATCTAAAACCAATGCAAATTACATTAGCAATAATTTCCAAGAGAAAATTATGAAATTGGACTGGGTACTTTGGTCAGGATCCATACAGCCACGTTTGTTGTTTCCCCAGTGTCAGACACGCACCTAATGATGTCAGTCAAGGCACAATACATGCTTGAAGCCTTCCAAACATAAACTGGTGCTTCCAGTCTAGACACTAGCTGTCTTCTGGTGATTGTAAAAAAGTGACAAGCACAAGCCAGCAAATTCTACCATGAGATAGTCCCTAAAGATGAAGGATAATTCGTTTCCACTCCAGTTCTGTGGGTTCCGATGTGGCTCATGAGACCAATGTGACAAACACAGACTCACCTACAACTGGGGCAGAAGGTAGTTGGCGGGAAAGGCAGGTCAGTAATTTGTGAGGTGGTGTGCTCCTTCTACCTCTTGCACAGGGCTTCTGTGTCCTCAGGATGCAGGGACTTGAAGTTCTCAGTATCATACCGAGTGCTTCTGGTCCACTTTGAGTGGTCGTGGGCTACAGGTTCCCAGGTATCAATGGGGATGTTTTTTCAAGAAAGCTTTGAACACTTCCCTGATTCTTTTTCTCAGTCTACCTGGTGATCGCTTCCTATGACCGAGCTCAGAACAGAGTGACCATTTCATGAGTCTGCTGTCAAGAATGCAAATGATACCACCTGCCCGCTATCACTGACTGAATGTAACTAGATTCTGAATGCATGGGCTGTTGGTCTGGGAGAGGGCTCATCCTTCCAGAGGATTGAGGATTTTGTGGAGACAACATTGGTGGTATGTTACCAGTGCTTTGAGATGCCTGCTTTTGGGTGTTCTTGGGTCTCTTCATAAGTGTCAATTATGGCAAACTTCAGGGCAGCCAAAAAGCAGTGGATGTGTTGCAACTCCTGTGGGCTGCAAAAACCGACAGGTTGTCTGTAAGGCATCGTCGACAAAGAGCTGCTTCTGTAGGGTCCTCAGAAGCTTCACCATTGATCTTGTTGCAGCTGCATTTCAGTTGACACCAATGTTTTGAAGCCAAGTTGGTGGAGGTAATAGAGCAGATTGGGTGGTGGTCAGCCCAGCAATCATCAGTACCAGCCGTGACTCAGAGGATATGACCATCTTTGCAATCGATCGCTTGGACGATAACACAAGCCAGTGCTCGGACCCAGAGTGTTGCCACGTCGACTAAACAGATTCTTTGTTATGGTGAGGCCATGCTCTAAGAGAAGGACTCCATGCGAAGTTAGTTTTCCCTGCTCCATCCTTGTCGATCAAGCCTTGCCAGGGGCTGTGTCCCTTCACACCCTGCCATTAAAGTCACACAGAAGAATCAGTTCATCTCCCTTTGGGAAGACAGATCAGGGTTTATCAACATCAAAGTAGAAAGATCCAAAGCAGAAAGATCCAAAGCTTCCAGAGTTGGGCGGCATGTACTAACATCTGCAGCAAGTTGGTTCCATAGTGGAACCAGCTGAAGAATGACTATTTCCGCAGGGGGAGTCATGAGATGATGGACTAGCTTTTTCTTGATGGTGAAGGTCACTGTGAAGACAACATTTCTCTTCTGGTTTCTCCCTCCAGAAGATGATGTAACCACCACCTTCTTCTTTAATCTTCCCATCTCCTGCCTGAGAGGTCTCACTCAAATCAGTGATGTTGGTGTCCAAGCACCCAAGTTCCTGAGTTATGATCACAAAGCGCTGTTCAAGTCTGTCACCTTTGGGGTTGTCCATGAGGGTCCTGACATTCCAGGTCCTGAGCTTTATGCTGTGGAGTAGAAGTTGCCCCGTGTGTGGTTCCTCACAACATGGAGAGGTCGTTACATGTCAGCTGAAACATGGGCTTCACAGACCAAGGTCTCAGTCCACTGATAAGAGAGACCAAGACAAATGGATGCAATACTCACATGTAAAGATGGGTACATGCATACAGCTATCAACTGGCATGTGTCACATATTCAGAGACACAAACACACCAGTTACAATATGGGCTTCATACACACCTCTCAAAGTGCTGAGACGAGCAATACCTCTTCTTTGGAGTACTAAATTACTGAGGAAGTAATTTTATGGGTACACTGGAGGGCAGTGTGCACCATATATAATTGGCAACATGAAGGAGTATATCCACAGTAGTGGACGCATCCAGTGATGCCATGATAATTTTTCAGCACTGCTTCAGGAATTCTCTCTCCTTCCATACGTTTCATTCACAAACTTCAGTCTCTGCCCGTGCTCCCTCCATGCTTTCTTCATCCTCGTTCTCCTCCACAGCAGCTACAGTGTGTGTTGCTGCCATCTGGCTGCCTGAGGGAGTGTTAAGGGCTGATGCTCGTCCTTGATTGTGGCAGCTGTAATAAATTGGGTGAGTCTCCATCGGAAGCTCCGCAGGTTACAATCATACCCATCTTTTTGCGTGGAAATCTCACTAAGCTGATTACATACTCGCCTGCAGTCAATTTTGCAATTGTTTAGGGGAACCTGATTTGGTGCTACATGCACACGAAAAAATCCAATTTCCAGGAAAATGTCTCTGGGAGGATTAAATATGCAAGGTTGTGGGCAGAAATTGGTCCTCCTCTCCCTCCAACCCTCCTCCCAAGTGAGTGTATATTTCCGCCATTATCTATGTAGAGTTTTCTGTCATGTTTTACAGTATTTAATTGTCCTTTAGGATTCCCAATTAGATAATTAAATGGGTTGCAGATTTTATCCCAGTTTAACATGAAAAGTAATTTTAATGATTATTTTATGCTCTCCAAATCGCACCGGACTGGATCTCGCAGCATGAAACCACTCATTCCAGCTGAAGCAAGTGCCCTAAGCGCACATACTGAGTCTGGAACTCAGGTCACTGAGGACGTGGTTGAGGATGACTGGGCCGAAGACGCTGCCTGGAGGAACTCCTATGGTGATGTCCTGAGGCTGGGATGTTTAATCACCAGTCTTATGAGGAAAGGTTGAGCCAGCTAGGGCTTTCCTCATTGGAGCGACAGAGGATGAAAGGCGACTTGTTAGAGGTGTATAAGATTATGAAGGGCATAGATAGAGTGGACGACCAGTACTTTTCCCCCAGGGTGGCAAAGGCCAAAAGCAGAGGACATCCATTTAAGATCATAGAACACTACAGCACAGAACAGGCCATTCAGCCCACAATGTTGTGCCGACATTTTATCCTGCTCCAAGATCCATCTAACCCTTCCCTCCCACATAGACACATGAATGACAGAAAAATAGGGGGTTATCTAAGAATCTCTTAAATGTCCCTAATGCATCTGCCCCCACAACCTCTGCCGGCAGTGTGTTCCACGTACCCACCACTCTCTGTGTAACAAACTTACCCCTGACATCCCCCTTATACCTTCCTCCAATCACCTTAAAATTATGTCCCCTCGTGTTAGTGGACGAAAAGTTTAGGGGAGATGTCAGAGGTAGAGTTTTTAATTTATTTACACACACACACAGAAAGTGGTGGGTGCCTGGAATGCATTGCCAAGGGTGGTGGTAGAGGCTGATACAATAGGTACATTTAAGAGACTCTTAGATAGGCTCATGGATGTAGGAAAAATGGAGGGTTATGGGCTGTGTAGGAGGATCATGGAGTAGGTTATATCGGTCACCACAACATCATGGGTTGAAGGGCCTGTACTGTGCTGTACTGTTTGATGTAATCACAATCACCTGCTTTTGTGCGAGTTACAGACTGAGAAAGTTCCCCTTATTCCTTATTGACTCCTACTTTACTGAGGATCCCTGCTGCCAAACCCAGTCAAATGTTGTTTTACCGTCACATTCACTTCACCTCTGGGAGTCGGCTCTTTTAAGCACGTCTGGAGCAAGGCTGCAGTGGTCAGCATGGAACTTCCTGCAGGGACTGTGGGACAAGAACACAATGAATTGTGCATGATGATTCCCGAGCAAACTGCCAAAACCATTTGGCAGAATGCCTCATTGTTAGAGCTCACCAACAACCACCAAGCCCTCATTTGGCTGGCAGTGGCGTTCCCAATCAGATTGACCCTGCATGGTTGAAGTCTTACTCCCAATGCATGCTGCCCTTGGAACAGCAATGATCATAGAGTCATAGAGTTGTACAGCAAACAGGCCCTTCAGCCCAACTTGTCCATGCTGACTAAGGTGCCTTCCTGAACAAGTTCCATTTTCTTGCACTTGGCCCACATTCCTCTCAACCTTTCCTAGCCACGAAACAGTCAAATGTCTTTTAAACATTGTAATTTTATCCACCTCTACCACTTCGTCTGGCAGCTTGCTCCATGTACCCACCACCCTCTGTGTGGAAAACTTGCTTCTCAGATCCCCTTTAAATCTTTCCCCTCTCACCTTAAAACCCATGCCCTTGAAGTTTTAGATTCCTCCATCCCACAAAAAAGACTGTGGCAATCCATCTTAACTATGCCTCTCATACCCATTATAAACATCTATGAGATCACCCCACAGCCTCCTTTGCTCCACAAATACAGTCCCAGCCTATCCAATCTACCTTTATAACTCAAGCCATCCAGTCCCCATAATAGCCTTGTGAATCTTTTCTGTAACCTCTCTAGCTTAATCACATTCTTCCTACAGTATGGCGATCAGAAGAGCACACAGTATTCCGGGTCCAGTCTCACCCATGTCTTGTACAACTGTAATATGATGTCCCAGCATTTTGTAGTCAGTGCCCTATCCAATGAAGGCAAGCATGCCATACACCTTCTTCACCACCCTACCTGTGGCACCACTTTCAGAGAACTATGTACATGTACCCTAGGTCTCTCTGTTCTGCAACGCTCCCCAGGGCCCTGCCATTTATGTAAATCCTGTCCTGGTTAAGAGCTCCAAAATGAATCACTTCACACTTGCCTGAGTTAAATTCCATCTCCTATTCCTTAGCCCACTGTCACACTTGATCAAGATCCTGTTATAACCTCAGACAGCCTTCTTCACCACCAATTTTGGTGTCATCCACAAACTTACTGATCATGCCACCTACGTTCTCAACCAAATCGTTAATATACAAGGCAAACAGTAGGAGAGCCAGCACAGATCACTGCAGCACACCACTGGTCACAGGCGTCCAAAAACCATCCTCCACAACCACCCTCTGACTCCTTCCATCAAGCCAATTTTGTATCCAATTGACTAGCACATCCCGGATCCCTCGTATTCCAATCTTCTGCAGCAGTCTGCCATGCGTGACCTTGTCAAAAGCTTTGCTAAAGTCCATGTAGACAATGACTACCACCCTGCCCTCACCAATCCTCTTGCTCACCTCTTCATATAACTCAATTAAATTTGTGAGACACGATTTCCCCACACACAAAACCATGCTGACTATCCCTGACCAATCCTTGTCTTTCCAAATGCAATAGATCCTGTCTCTCAGAATCCCCTCCAGTAATTTACCCACCACTGATATTAGGCTCATTGGTGTGTAGTTCCCCTGTTTGTCCTTGCAGCCATTCTTAAATAAAGGCACAACATTAGCCACCTTCCAGTACCTCACCTGTGGCTAACAAAAGTACGAAAACCTCTGCCAGGGCTTCAGCAATTTCTTCCCTTGCTTCCCACAACTAGCCAGGTCCTGGGGATTCATCCACCTTTATGCACCTCAAGACTACCAACACCCCTTTCGTAATATCGATATGTTCCAGGACACTATTGTTCTCCTCTCTGAATTCCATACTTTCCACTGTAAATACAGACAAGTCATTTAAGACCTCACCCATCTCCCATGGCTCCATACATAAACAACACACTGATCCTTAAGGAGAATCTATTGTTTCCCTAGTTACCCTTTTGATCTTAATATACTTATAGCATCTCTTAGGATTCTGCTTTACCTTATCAGCCAAATATATCTCATGTCCCCTTTTTGCCTTCCTGTTTTCCTTCTTAAGTGTACTGCTCCATCCTGAAAACTCAAAAGGACTCACTTGATACAGCTGCCTCCATTTGACATGTGCCTTCAATTGTATCTTCTATCATTGTACAGTTGCCAATTTATGATTTAGATCATGCACCAATGAAAACTAAGAAATTGCTTCCTTTGTGACTAAAGTTGTCATGATTTATTTGGGGTGGTTGAGTTGGCCATCTTCATGACAGTAGTGATATTGATCTGTGTTCGTGGTATAATGTATACTATTACTTCTAAATCCATATTAATGTTTGGCCAATGCGCATCTCATAAGAATGAGAAATTCCAAAGCCCACACCATCCATTGTGAGCTCTGGATTTCCCTACATTGCCACCTGTAATCTTTTATTAAAAAGATTAATTTGCCTACACACAATGAAAGTAAATGAAGCAATGAAGTTAATAGTCAAGACTTTCCACCTCATTGCTTGCCAGCCCATAACTTTCCAACCATTAAAGTGAACAGGTGAAAAATCTCAAGATAATGTGTGCGGAATTGGAAAAACCTAGCCAATATCTTCACAACCGTCAATCACTTTCTCAACAGATATTGATCCTGGTGCCTTTTAGAAGTGTTATTTGGCCTAGTGTAAACTACAGGACTTCTATCATGTCTTTCCATTCTTATTTTTTCAGGTTCTTTGTGGTAATTATCTATGACATCCATCTTTAAGAAAGTCACCAAGGAAGGAAATTGAAGGATACTGAGATCCAATGAATTCAGTTAAAACCATATCTACTTCCCAGATCATTTCAACTCTGTGCTGCAAAATTAAAGCCGTCAATTCAAAATTTACAGAGAAAATGAACTGCAATGGGAGGTACAGGTTAACTTTTGGATGTTAGTACTTTCGCAATTTTATTTCAGATCCTGATGGGACTATCAAATCTGCTTAGTGTCGTTAGTGCCAAGAATTTCTGGGCCAATGGATCCAGAATTAATTTCTATTGGAAGATGTTTCTGTCATCCAGTGTTGGACGACAGACAGCAGCATGAAAGAATCAAAAGAGCTGGGAGTAAGGTAGCAATAATGTCATCAGTGTAACACTGGAATCTGCCTTTCTTCCAGATTAAATTGATGAAAAGCCAGCTGGTGAAATTATATCCTTTTGTTTTTAATTTTCCATTGATAAAACCAATATATTCATGCTTTTTTTTATATAATCCTTAACCGCCTCAAACAACTTAGAATCAATCCAGATTTAACACTGATATTCTCTGCACTTCAGTAACATTTTTGTTGTATTGTCTCCGTTCCTAAATCTTGTACTGTGGGACAAATGTTACCATCTGACACTTGTGTGGCACCTTGCCCGCCAAGAGCATAAAATGAGAGATCTTGACCATGAATTCTGAACATAGCAACAATTTCACAGTTGATGTTCCTGCTGAGAATGAGTCAGAGCCTATGATGTTGTTATTCCCTACTCAGTGGTGGACACTTCAAATCAGTTTATATCAAGACCTTTCAGACTAACCCGCAACAAATTAATCTGCAAACCTTTGGCTTCCTCCAGAGCTCCAAACTGTTATCACCTGCGAGCATTCAACTGTTACTTTGTTTTTAAGCTGGCTCAACTGCTGCTTTTACTCCTTTAATCCTTCTCTTGTGCCAGATTAGGAAGTGATATGGTGCACCCAGACAGCACTTCACTCTTTCCTTTCCATCAGATTTAGTGTCGCATCTTCCTTCAAACGCCCAGCTGCCTTTTATTAAATTCTGCCTATCCAAGATGGGTCATCAGTCCTGCGACAACCTGATCGTTTGAATATTAGCTTCCGCCATCTGCTGTAAAATGATTGAAGAATGCCACCGCAGTATCTGCCTCCCGTCCTCTCCACCAGATATACTTCCTCTGCCTCGCCAAAGCTATTCTCTTACAATATTTTTGCATTCTTAAACAGACAGGAAACTTGCTTCTCTCAGAGGAGAATGTCCCCTTTTTGGCTTATGTTTTCCTCTTATTATAAGATTATTATAAGGAACCATCACTGTTTCCATTGGTAAGATTATCTTGATAATACAGGTCCTCCCCAGGTTACAGAGTTCTGATTGTGACCTGAACAATTGGCAAGTCGGAACTGCAGCCATCTGGCAATTTATTTTAAAACATAGGCCAACTAAAGGCAACGTGTAGTTAAACCAGGATATTTAACTCAACCATTCAGATATTGCTGCGAACCGAATTCCCACATAACAGAAGATGCCTGCAGCTGGGCAGCATCCAGCAAATCCGTCCCACCGGTCTCCCAAATGCTTTTTCACTGCACATAAGTTGGGTATTTGTAACATTTGGAGGACCAGTTTGGAGTTTTATTTTCCACCAGATTTATTTCAATCTTTTACTCTGGATTGAATAAGGACTCCTGTACTCCTGAACACATTCTCATGTGAACAACTGACAGAAAGCAGACAGGAAGCAGTGTGCCTCTGAATTTCCCGTAACACTGTCGCATATCTTCAGTTTTTCTTTCTTTCAATTCAGCTCTTCATTCTTTGGTATAAATTTATTTCCCCTCTCTCTAAATTGATCACTCTTGCGAACCAATGTATAACCTGCCTTTTTATTCAGCATCAAACAAATTGATGAACAGTAGTAGGAACTGCATTTGCAAATTCTGGCTTGGTCCATGATCAATTACATTACATCGATTGCATCACAAACCTCCACAATTCTTTTAACATTACTGTAAATCCATTAACATTGCCTTTACCATCTCCAGAGCTTTTAGAGGGCTTAGAATATGGTCTCCCACCTAAGTTTGTTACAGGTACCCAACAGCCTATTACAATTTTTTCCTCTACACCATTGATAATGGCTTTGATTGCATTCTGTCCCTCCCCTATTAATTCAGGAGTTTCTTGGGCTCCCTCCTCTTCATCATTTCTATACATTCATCACACTAATGACCTCTATATCTAACCCAAAACTTCCCGACTGTTTAATATTGATACCCATTGCTGACAGCAACTTCCTGTTTTATCACATTGTCCTTTCAGCTTTGGTGGTGTCCTGCTTCCTGGGGCTGACCTTGCCTTTCAATGCAAAACAAAATCACACCCAGAATATAGTTGGTAAATTAATTCAGGATTTAATCTGATACATCAAAATTCAAGTAATTCTGAGCAGACAGTATCAGTATGAAATAATTATATTACAATTACCTATCCATTCCCAAATGACAATAATTAGGAGAGTACTGTTCTGCGGCAGTGATTGATACAACAGGATTTCTGATAACTCTTGCAATGTTAAAAAAAATGTTATCACACTATGCAGCATTTCAGAAGTTATCACACGCTGTGGTATCATGATGAGGAAAATAAAATCCCTCTGGACTATAACTGTAGATCTATCCTATAACATTGCATTATGATTGTAAAACTACATTCACATCTCACTGAATGGCTCTGAAGTGCCAACAGCAACTTTTGCTTCATGCACTGTAGTATTGCTATTATGGCTGATGTTATAGTCAGGGCACTTTGAGCACTTTCATTGGAGTGAGTACCCTCAGACATCAATGCAAGCTCATCTCATTTAAGCATTTCAGTGGTGTTCCAGGCATGAAATACCAGTAGAGCTGCTAAGTCCAGTTCTCGAGATTGGAAGCCAACTGATCCCTGCCCACAGAGGTCCTGAGCTGACCAATGGCTTCACAAAACTGCACATACATTTTTTTGTTTCCATATTTTATGCTATTGAAACACAGCAGTTCATAAATTCTGATCCAGCCCACTTCTCCATCCCAAATCCCTGGGAGTGGTAATTTGTATATTTGAAGCAGGCACCCACACGAGAACACACCACAAAAACCAGGATACATCCAGACACATCACTGGGTAGTAGTGAGAGGCCCCTGGGGAGGGTGCTGCCTCCAAACACACTGCAGGCAGCTCTCTACATTAACCATTCCTCTCACTCTCCAAAGTTGATGACCTGGCCCTACATATATGCTCCCTCCGCACTTTCCAGGCCTGGCATCAGAACAGAGGAAGTCAGTAGAAGGGAGAGAATCAGTGCATGAAGCAGCAAACAGGGCAACACTTGGCGCAGATGGCCCAGCCAACAAGTACGTGAGGAGGTTTAATATTGTGGAATCCACGATTTTCACAAAAATCACAACTTAAGTAGCACCTGGCTATTATAGTTAAATGCATACCAAAATCCTGCAAAATCACCATTGACCATAAACCTAACTGGATCAGTCACTTAAGTACTGTGGATACAACATCAGCTCAGAGACTGGGTATCCTGGGACAAGTGAATCACCTCCTGACACCCCAAGTCCTTTCCAGTACCAAAAAAAAAGTCAGGAATGTGGCAGAGTAGTCTTGATTTGCAAAGATGAATACTACTCAACAGCACTCAAAGTTTACAAATTACCAGAGAAAGCATTGTGCACAGCTGAAAGCCCATCCAACCACTCAAAATATTCCCTCCCTCCATCACCAACACAACATGGGTCCAACTACAAGATGTATGGCTGCAACTTCTCAAGGACTAATCTAACACCTGGCTCAAACCATAGACCACTACCATTTGGAAAAACAACAGCGGCAGATGTACAGGAACACCACAACCCCAGGTCACACGTCATCCTACCTTGAAAATATATTGTTGTTTCTTCATCCTCACTGGGTCAAAACCCTAAAATTATCTACCTAACAATAATCCAGGAGTACATCCACCACACACACTTATGAGTTTTAAAAAGGCTGCTGATGATTGTCTTCTCATTTAGAGACGGGCAAGAATATTGGTCCAACTTGAAGAAGAATGAAAAACATTATGATGCCGGAGGAACTCAGCAGGCCAGGCAGCATCCGTGGAGAAAAGCAGGCAGTCAACGTTTCAGGTCAGGACCCTTCTTCAGG
>JARFYF010000074.1:79079197-79089280 GCA_030265395.1 Rhina ancylostomus | reverse complement strand
GCCCAGAGCTGGGCATGTCCTCCACTTCCAGAGAAGAAAAACAACAGGACAAGAAAGTAAAGGTAATATCACAGATGGACAATTGATACTGACAGAGAAATCTGGAAGTGTTAATCATGAGACGTTCTGAGTGTGAATGGCTGCCGTAGTGATCCACACAGTACATAATTTGAAATAATTTCTTGTATGAGGATGTGATAAAGCACTTTATAATTACAGACTATATTCTTCTAGTTATGATGTCATGCTTGCAAAAGTCTTTTCATTAATATGAAATCACATTAATATTGATCCAAGGGCAATTAACTTGGTATGACCATTAAGGAATCCCATTGTGAAATGAACATACATTGTCCTTTCTTAATGATTTGGAAGAAACTTACTTATTTTAAAACAGATAGCAATTGATATCATCCATGCCAAAACTCAATTATTGCAAACTCTAATTTAAACCTCTCATTAGCATTTTCATTTGGTTCTGGAGGATGCTTCACAATGGTTAATTGAGGGTGTAACCTTGACCAAAATAGTTCTTTAGAAATTCCATTTTCCCTAGGCTGGCAAAGTTTTAAAAGAACAGTTCCCAGTTCATATATTGCAACAGCGAGAACAAAACACCAATATCCACGTAACATTATGAAATCAAGAACAATCAAGGGCAATGCTGGTCTTTTCCCTGACCATGTTATGGAAAGTTATAGTAATTATGGAAGGTTTATTGGGCCATGCTGTTGGACAATAATAACAAAGTTTTCCATGGCTTTGACTTAATAATAAATTATTGCTTAAGGACTAGGAATCTTTGTATATCTGCAAGTAGAAATAAACCAAACACTATGCTGGGAGGTTTATAGAGAAACTAACCAAACAAAAGTTATTTCTAACTATATAAAGGTATTGGACAGCAGGTGCTATTCAGTAATCACAAGGAAGCAAGTGTGTGGAGGGTGATGAAATCCTGAGAGATTTGGTGACTCAGCCAGGGTGGGTAATTAATGGTGGTCCTGAAGTTTCCACTAAAAGAAAATTATGTGAGTTGTAAAATGGGCTGGTGCTTTCCTATAAACCTTATGTTTCCTTGTGATGTTTTTAAATGATTCACGCTTGAGCATCCATTTAAAATGGGGATTACAGGTGATGCATATGGCTCTATGGAGAAGTAGTGTATGAATGCTGAGTGAGAGGGTAAAGGTCTGCAGCCAGGTGTTGGAAAGGAAGAGATAATGAAGAGCAATGCTCACCATTGATTCTCCATTGAGGTAATTGAAGCTTCCTGCTGTGTATCTGATTGTCTGGACATTTAATCTTACGGTTGACAACCTTTGAAATCTAGTCCGGGTGGACACAATGTCTGGCAACCCTCTCGGCAAGCCCTTCTTACCTTCACCTCTTCTAAAAGCACTTCCAAGGACACTCCTGAATAAACAGGTGGCTTAATGGACACTCTTTTGTTAGCCAATTCCTCAACACTGAAGGAGGCCTCCAGAAAATTCATTGTTACTTTGAGAGATGCTTTTCCACTTTAAGCAGGTCTCTTGTTGTGAACATATGAAATTGCTCTCTGGAAATAGGCTAGATTTTGTTTGGCCTAATCCCTCCAGCATGTTGAAATAAGGGCTGGCCTGATTTAAATAGCACAGGGTCTGCTTTTGGCAGTGAGTGAGTTTGAGCTAAAGTGGAAAATCACCTACCTAATAGTAACCCTGAGTTAAAATCAGAGGAGGCACAACAGAAAGGTTGGCCTCTCACTATTGGACAGTGTAAGTGGTGAACAAGTAGGCCTGACTCAAGGGGATGGTAACAAATTGATCTTTACATAAATCTATCTGAATCTCTTACAGAGCCATGTCATGTGTATGAAATTCTGAGACATATCCTCTTCTAATGTTAAATTTTAACTTTGTGATGATTCTAGGTTACAAGGTTGGAGACAAAGAAGTGTTCCTAATCAATTAAGTAGGAAGGGAAAGCCAGATAGTGTTTACTGGAATGTAACATATCGGAACTGGAAACATGATGAAAGGATTTCCATTAACAAAGATAAGACAGAAGAAGGATTCAAATGTAATGTACAGAATGTTTCTCAATCTATTTGTGTGCTATTTTTAAATTTTATTAACTTCTAGGATGCACCTTGAAAGCATATGACTATAACTTGAAAGAAGTTTGTATGACTTTACACCAAAGAAGCTTCAGAGAACAAGGAAAACAGTGCCAAATGTAGTACATAGATATAAACTATATATCCATTTTGGATCATGAATTCAGATTTATAGAAGGAAGCCCTATTTACAGTTAGAACACTTCTGATTAACTAGGCTTCACCATACTTTCTCAGCTGTCACCATCACCTTTTGTGTTATATACTCTCATTTGGACTCCACCCTATCACAGATATTCCTTTTAAGACATCTTCCACTTCTAAGTATTTGTGGTTCTGAAGAAAGCAATAACTCTGTTTATCTTTTCATATATCTTGCCTGACCCGATGAGTGTTTCCAGCATCTTCTGTTTCTTTCAGGTTTCCAGCACATGTAAAGTTTTGTTTTTGGAATATAATAGCAATGTGTTATGTGGCAGCAAATTTTAAAACACAAGTACAAAGTTAACAGTGCTCCAGTAATGGCGAGAAGCTTCTTCTACTTTTCCGACATTCATTCACCAAAAGTGTAATGACAATCCCATTTATGTGTTTCTTAGACATTTTGGATGAAATAACACTGCTGGAGTGGAAGCAACATCAAAGAATTTTTAGGCTCATGATTCTAATAATGGTTGTGGTTGACAATCCCAATTGGCTTCATATCTTGAAATGTTTTGTATTGCACTTGTTCAGTCGGGTGAGAACAATCTAATTTTTGTTGATCAAATCGTTTTGACAATGCTTAACAACTTTGCCTTTTCATTTCATACAAACTGATCATCAGGAGCATTAAACAAGATTTCTGATTGCACTGTTAATTGTAAATAATTTAGACAAGAAAGACACTATGTGAAGGTTACAACATGAAAATTCCTTGTGTTATTAAGGAAGAAACTTACCCTATTAGCACTCAGATGGATAAATTAAAATGAATAGTGAGTTAAAGGGAATGAAGTTTGATTTATTCTACTTCATTCCCTGGTATTGAGTTTATACGACAATGGTGTATCTTCAAGGCTTTTTCTGCAGGTGTAGTACAAATTTTAATTTGGGTTGTGAGGATAGATTGCCAGAACCAAAGTTGTCCTTACAGTGGAAAAGATGATTAAGACAGGACATTAAAATGTTGAAAACAGGGTTAATGTAGATGTAAGCAGGTTACTTTTTTTGAACTGTGATTGCAGAATTAAGTGGTAATATAAGAACTAGATGCTGAAAATAATTTACTTTTACATTTTCCTATTGAGCCATGAGGAAACCAGAGCCAAAACCATCTAAGATGCATTATGAAAATGGTAGTCATGGAAACATAACTCCTTGCAATTAGAAGAATTAATTTAAAAAAATGTTCACATATTTAAAAACTCTATGTGGCCCCAGCCAGTTAATGAACACATTAAATGTATGGTAATTTATTTATGTGATGGCCAATAATATTTCTGGAATGTCTGATCTTAAATGTAAATATGAATAGTTAAATTACAGAAAATCATCAGACTTGCCTTAGGATTGACGGAAGGAGCTGAATAGAAATCTGAATAACAGTCAAAATATTTCTACCCTTGAGAGTGTCAAGGCACTAAACCTTGGCTTCAGGGAGGACATGTGGCTATTTTTCTGGCAGGTTTTCAAGGGACTAATGCCATAACTTATCCCTTGTTCTTACTCTAAAGTATGGATGAATCTGATGAAATGCATCTGAACTTCCCATCCATGCAGCAAAGGCAAACCCAGGATTTCCCTCTACTCTGCGTACTGTAGACAACTCCGTCTGTAAAAGGATAGAAGTACATCAGATCCCAGCTGCCACTGCAGCAGAGTAATCTATTATCAGTTATTGGAACAGCCAAAGAGGAACTCAACAGGGATGCCTTAATTTGTGAAACAAGGAGAAACAGTGATGCCAAGGAAATTATCTAGGTCTTAGTGCACTTGATCCCTTCAGCCCTGTCATAGCCTTGCCAGCCCAATCTTACTCACTTTTGTTTGCTGTGATTCAGCAGTGTCTGGATTCAAATCTCACTCCAGAGACTTAAGCACAAAAATCTAGTCTGACACTATAATGCTGAATAGAGAAAATACTGCAGTATCAAAGGTGTTCTCATTCTGATGAGTAGATAAGCCAAGATTCAATCTATTCTCACAAGTGCACAGTATGAAGAAGAAGAAGAGGAGAGCTCTCCTAGTGTCTTGGCCAATATATATCTGCTTCAATACACATAAAAATATAGGACTATTAAAAGTTTAATAAGCCTGTGGCGACTTACCTTTCATGAACCGGCTCCCACGATTGCGAGCATCGTTGGAGGCCCCGACACAAGATGGCGCAGGGCACTCCTCCTTTGTGGGGCTCGTGGAGCCCGCGCGCGGGAAGGTCACATGACCTGTGCATGACGTCAGCGCAGGAACTGTGTTTATTAAAAGGGGCAGCGCACCCCAGTCGTTCATTCGACTCTTGGTCTCCAAACAAGTGTCTCGTGTCTTTATTCAGTGTAGCTAGCCGCTACAACATTATATATAAACCACTGAGTGGAATTGATAAACCAGTGCAACTTGGCTGAACTTGAACATGATTTGCTGGATTTATCCAAACTGAAAATAGGATTGAAAATGGCAGGCTTAGATTGACTTGTAACACTTAAAGGCCAAGCTAGAAAATGCAATTTCAAGCCATCTATACAGTCTCAATCTGAACATTAATTCTGCAGTTAAAGGTTCAGGGTAGCCTGTACTCTTTGGAATATTGAACAATTGTGTAATAGGAGAGATCAACAGACATCAACGCAAATCATACTGTGATACAAGAAGTTTCAAGGAAACCGGGAGATGGTGGCACTTAAGCAAGGTGGCAAAATGTTATCAAACACATAGCAAGCATGGTCATAGCGACAGAAGATTGCAAAAGAATAATTAATACCTAGAACAGACAGTCCAAGGACACCTATGTTCCTTTCTCCTCTGTCAGGCGGATTGTTCACCAAACACTGGTACGTCCCAGTGTCTGACAGTTGACTGTTATTAATGAAGATGGAGGCACTCAGGCTGGGCATGGTGATGACAAATCCCACACGGGAATTAAAGTGGCTGGCCCCGCTGATTACCTGGCCTCCCTGGTACAAAATTACCTGTGATAGAGGAAAACAAAAGTAAAATCATTTATTTCAAGCCTGGTTCAGTTCAAAAAATCCACACATCATTATATGCATTTACTAAAACTTCATTTTATCAATGTACAGTCATACGGATATCATTGTCAGTCCACATACAATTGTATCTGCAGCACACTAGCTCTCAACATGTTTGGTCCATACATAGATATTATGGACAACAACTTTTGGAAGTGATTTCCTCATCTGAAATATTTTGATAAGCTCCAAATTTCACTAATTCTGAGAAATGTTGAACAGTAAAAGAGCTCCAGTCTAAGTTCATTAGCACTAAGCACCATTCAAAGCAAAGATAAACTTTGATTATGGAAACCAATCTTTGAGTGTGCATCTTTGTGTACTGATTAATACTTCTTGGTTAAGCATATGTAAACAATTATATAATTTATTAAAAAAATTCTCAAAGAGTCACTCATTTTATGTAGTTTAATTTTCCTGGATTAGGACTTCTCTTGGCATTGGTAAACTGACTCAATCCAATCATAAACCTGGAGGGATTACTTAAAATTATTTGGCTTTTCACACCAAGTGGCCCACAAAAAGGTAAGTCATCAATGTGATATTGCATAAAGCCAGTGATAAGATAATGAAGGCCAGCTGTGGTCTTATACGTAGCAATGTCCTTTCTCAGATCACTGTTAGCATAAAACAAACAACTTTTCACATTGCTTTTTGGTGTTAGAGATAGTTGTGTTATCAGCATTGATGTGTTCTCTCGGCTTGCACAGCTACTTACCTTTACATCAGTCTCTCAGATTTCAACTTTCTACATAATTATCAGCATAACAATGCTCATTATACCCAGTGGTATTATATGGGTCTTCCCTGGTCCCCTAAAGCACAAGCACAAATGACTCAAACCCAAAATGGCAACTCATAAAAGTTTAATTCGGGACACGACTCATTTAAGTGCAAATCCAAAATATGTTTCAACTTGGACTATGCATATTTGGACTTGAGACCTTCTACTGTAGTCACTGTCACTGGGGTCGACCTTTTCTGTGATACCGGACAGAGTTTATTTTTCCCCTTTGGTAATGAAGTGGTAAGTGAACCATACAGAATATTCTGCAGAGAGTCATTACAGAGAGTCAGGACGCAGCTATTCGGACCATTAGTCTATGCCGACTCCCTATAAAGCAACCCACGCAGTCTCATTACCCGAACTCTGTTCTTTACCCTCCAAGTTTACTTCTTTCATGCCTAGATCAAGCTTCATGTGATTACTATCAGTTTCTGTAAAAGGTTCTTCCTCGCATTTCTCCTGTATCTCTTGCCTGAAACTTTAAATCACAGTTGCCTAATCTTTGTACCATTAGTGGAAAGTGGCCTTCCTTTGTCTAGCTTATTTAAAGCAACATCTCTGATCAAATCTTGCAGCTAAAGTCCTTTATCCCAGGAAATTTTCAGTTTAAAACAGTCCCTTCAGCCCAACTGATCTATGCTGTATTTCCCTGAAGAACTCATTTCTAAATGGAGGAAGTTATTGGTCCATTTTAGAACAACCTTCATAATATATGATGCCCAATCTCTTAACAAATTGGAGCATTCTTTTAGTGAAAAGCAATGGTTGTGTGTATATCAGTGATATCACTTATCAAACGTTCCAGAGACATTTCAGGGTATTGAAAGCAGACAGCACACATTTGGGGAGAAGAACACAGTGATGTATTATTGATATAGAAACAGTGTGACAGCAACTCAGCTGAGCTGGACTTTAGCAGACTCCTCCTTTAAAATTAAAACTTTGTTAGATTCAAAGGAACTGTTCAGTCCTTCTACTGAAAACAACTGGATCTGTAGTGTGTAACCAGGCAGAATGCATTATAATTGCTTTTAAATTCCCATTGGCACGACAAGAGTGCGTCAGCATATATATGTGTCACATTCAATAGTACCAACAAACGACTTTCAATCCCAATTAATTACTGATGCTTTGATTTATGCTTTCCTCCATTCTCATCCCCAAAATGCCCATTTATTTTTACTTAAACACTATTCAACCAGAGCAGACAAGGTAGAAAGTTACACTATCTATTTTGAATCTCCTGCAAAGAAGACATGTCAACAGACAAGGTAGAAAGTTACACTATCTATTTTGAATCTCCTGCAAAGAAGCCATGTCAACTTCAAAAGGAGAGCACTATTCATTCTCCCACCAATGTGGAGCTGCACTGTTATGCCCTGCCTCATCACTGCCAAGGCTAGTTAATAAGTATAAACTAATAAACAGCCTTTCAAGAGCTCAAATTAATAAACCAGGGCATATTCCTATATAACAGCAGCACTTTCATTAGTTAAACAATCCTCTAAAATGAAGTATCGCTAACTTAAAGCAGCCTTGTACACGAATCATTGAAAGTTAACATGCAGGCATAGCATGTAATTAGGAAGACAAATGGTACGATCAATTTTATTGCCAGAGGATTTGAGTGCAAGAGAAATGGTATCTTACTGAAATTATAAAGAGCTCTGGTAAGACTGCACCAGGAATATATTAAACAATCTCCATATTGTCCTTTGTCTTGCACCTCACTCTTCCCCCCCAGCTGTGTTTTGAAAACTGAAGCCCCGTCACTCTCCCCCCAGTTCTGGGGAAGGATTGCTGACCCAAAACCTTAACTGGTTTCCATTGATGCTTCTTGACTGGCCGAGTTCCTCCAGCATTTTCTGCTTTTGCTCCAGAAATTGCATGTCACCGTCGTCACACAGTGCAGTCAGCAAGTGTGCAGACAACTGTTACCAAAGAGGTCAATCTGGGTGTTCCCCAAATGGAAAACATGGATGAACCAAGATATCCACTCCCTACTCAAGTCCAGGTCTGTGGCGTTCAAACTGGGTGACCTTGACCTATGCAGGAAAAGAAGACATGACCTTTGTAAAGCTATCAGGGATGCAAAGAAACAATACCGGTCCAAAATAGAGTCCCAGGCCAGCCATCAGTTGTGGCAAGGTTTGCCTGCTATGACGGGCTACAAAACAAAGGCGGGTAGCAGTGCTGCCAATAACACATCCCTCACTGATGAGCTCAATACATTCGATACGTATATGTTTTGAGCAGAACACATAACATAGAACACTACAGCACAGTATAGGCCCTTTGTCCCACAACGTTGTGCCGACATTAAATCCTACTGAAGGGCAATGAAATGTCACCACCTGCCCCGATAACCTGCGACGCACTTGTACTCACAGTCACCATTGCAGCCGTGTCTTCAGATCTTGCGTGGATCAGCTGGCAGGAGTACTTGCAGACTTTTAACCTCTCCTTACTCCGGGCTGAGGTTTCCACCTGCTTTAAGACCACTATCATCCCAGTGCCAAAGAAAAACAAGGTAACATGCCATACTGACAACTGCCCAGTGGCTCTGAAATCCACCATCGTGAAGTGCTTTGAGGCGCTGGTCATGGCACACCAACTCCAGCCTCCCAGACAACCGAAACAGGTCCACAGCTGATGCCACCTTCCTGGCCCTACACTCATCTGTGGAGCATCTGGATAACAAAGTCAGACTCATATTTATTGACTACAACTCCATCTTTGATACAATAATTCCAAACAAATTCATCTCCAAACTCCTAGATCTTGGACTCAGCATGTCCCTTTGCAACTGGATCTTTAACTTCCTGACTAACAGACTGCAATCAGTAAGGAAAGGCAGCAACACCTCTGCCACGATTATCCTCAACACTGGTGCCCTGCAAGACTGTGTCCTCAGCCCCTTACTTTATTCCCTATACACTCATATGACTGTGTGATGAGATTCTGCTCCAACTCCATCTATAGGTTCACAGATGACACCACAATAGTGGGCCGGATCTCAAATAACAACGAGATGGAGTAGAGGAAGGAGATAGACAGCCTAGCTGCATGGTGATATGACAACAACCTTTCCCTCAATGTCAGCAGAACAAAAGAGCTGATCAATGATCTCAGTGAACATACGCCCCTGTATGTATCAATGGTGCTGAGGTGGAGATGGTTGAGAGCTTCAAATTCCTTGGTGTAAATATCACCAGTAACTTGTTCTGCTTCAACCACACAGATGCCATGACCAATTAAGCACACCAGTGCCTCTACTTCCTCAGAAGGCTAAGGAAACTCAACATGTCCCCATTGACCCTCACCATTTTTGAGAAATGCACCACAGAAAACATCCATAGATGCATCACAGCTAGGTATGGCACTGCTCTGCCCAAGACGGCAAGTAATTGCAGAGGGTTGTGGACACCGCTCAGCACATCACGGAAACCAGCCTCCCCTCCAAGGACTCTGTCTACATTTCCCGCTGCGTCGGGAAAGAGCCGGCAGAATCAAAGACACCTTCCGCCCCAGTCATTCTCTCATCTCTCCCTTCTATCAGGCGAAGATACAAAAGCTTGAAAGCATACACTACCAGGCTCAATGATAGCTTCTATTCCGCTGTTATAAGACTCTTCAATGGACCTCTCGTATGATAGAGATGAACTCTTGATATCACAGTCTATCTTATCGTCACCCTTGCTCCTCGTCTCCCTGCGCTGCACTTTCTCTGTGACTGTAATACTATATTCTGCCTTCTGCTATAGCTTTTCCGTGTGTACTACTCAAATGCATTTATATATTATCTACAAGGATGGCATGCAATTTTTTTTAAAAACTGTATCTCTGTTCATGTGACAATAATAAACCAATTACCAAATTATCCTATAATGTTTGGTCCCAAAAAGATCAGGAAACCAAACGAAAAAGTACATTATATTTATGAATTGAGAAAGATCAATAATTCATAG
>JARFYF010000074.1:79029185-79042249 GCA_030265395.1 Rhina ancylostomus | reverse complement strand
TCTCTAAGAATCTTCTCCAGTAATTTGCCCACCACTGAAGTAAGACTCACTGGTCTGTAATTCCCAGGGTTATCCCTCCTCCCTTTTTTCAACAAAGGAGCAACATTTGCCACCCTCCAATCATCTGGCACTACTCCTGCGGCCAGTGAGAATGCAAAGATCGTTGCCAAAGGCGCAGCAACCTCTTCCCTCGCTTCCCGTAATAACCTTGGCTATATCCCGTCCGGCCCAGGTGACTTCCCTATCCTAAGGAGGACCTGATCATCCAAGTGGGCGAGTCAATAAATGCTCCACAATCAGTACCGTATGATATTACTGAAGCAAATAGTGTTAGGATGTATTGCCTGAAGACTTATATAAAAATATAAAAAACACTAACCTAGCTTCATATTTATCCTGTGTCAGGGCACATCCTGAATATCCAGCTTTAATTCCCCACTATGGTACCAGATAAAAAAAACCTGTAAAAAATACAGAAGGTCTGCTAGATTTACATACAGTTTATGACAACTGAGAGTACAGGAAAGTAGTTTAGGGTTTGGTGGGGTCAGTGGAAGAGAAGGATAGAAGAAATACATTACCTTTGGGAGAGCATAGACACAAAAATGTAAACCCAGAGATATTAACTTAATGCCATACAGCCCTGGTGAGACTGCATATTGTTGTTGTTTTAATCTATGTGAAAAAAGGATGTTCATTTATTGTAGGGGTTCAGAGCGGATGCATGGTTAATCCCAGAAAGTAATAAGATGATGCCAGAGGAAAAGTTGATTTGGAGATTCATTTTAAAAAAGGACAGGGAAAATTATGAAATTAGATATTGATTTTTTTAAATAAAAAAAAAACAGAATTTTAAGTACTGTGAGGTTTCACTTTAACACAATTGCAAACAGCAGAAAAATTGCTTAAGCAAAATAAAAAGCAAATTTTTTTAGTTGGTTACATGTTAAAAGGAAAAAAAAACAAATTGCCATAAAAAGCTTTCTGTTTTATGTGTCTACATGCTCATGTCATGGATAAATGCAATATCCATTCACCACTATTAACCAAGTTTTATCTTCTTCGGTTTGTAAACTTAATCAAGAAATGAATCAATGTGAAGCATTTTCTATTCAACTTTTTATTAAAATTGAGAGAGGAATGTTTACCCTCAGAAGATTTCTCAGTACCCTCCTCTCCAATAACTATTCAATAGGACCCATATTCAATTATCCTAATTCCTAGCAAACACAAGAGCACATCACAAAAGTTGCTTTTAACTCAATTCTGACTTGAATTCACTGAAGATAACTCATGAGACAAAGTAACTGCACATCACTATAAAACGTCACCTGAAGTTGGTGTCAAGCAGAGGCAGACCTTGCAGTTCTTTATCACTAGGATTAAAAAGCAAGAAAGAGTCATCAAAAGTCATCTTCATCTTGATCAGCAAAGAAAGCTACCAAGAAAAGGGACTAGCTTAGATAGGCATCTTGGTCAGCGTGGACCAGTTGGGCCAAAGGGCTATTCTGTGCTGTACGACTCTATAAAATGAACTCAACCTGACAACAAAGCTGAGCACACTTTTCTGATAGCCTTCAACTTTCATGGAACAGTTTATTAATGAAATGTTGTCTGATATACTTTCTGGAATGCATTTAAGATTATAGTGCTTTTCTGCATGAGTGAATGAGCAAAGTTAAAAGCAGCAGATGACCCATTTGAGCCTCACAAGAGATCCAGCAGATGGTGTGGATTAAATCAGGGGAAACGACAACAGCACATCTTTGATGCAAGGGAGGTCAATGCCTCCTAAGATCCATCTGTTTCCAAGTCTGATCTGTGGAGATTTCTACTGTAGGCGAATTGAAACCACAATTAATTTTGATAAATCTCTCCAAATCTTTCCCAATATAGCTGTTTATATGCCCCTTAAAAATAATGATGCACAACTGGACAGATCTAATTAAAACAAAATACATAACCTTTACCTTCATTAAAAATAAAATTAAACATGACAAACTATTCGTCATTGAAAGAGCATTATGTTTCATTTCACTTTTAGAGAACATTTAAAGAAAGAAAATTCTATGCTGCTAACTTTTTGGCATCTATTTCAATTCAGTCTGTTCTATATATTTTTGTTTGCTATTCTAATGCCTTTTAGGCAAGCAGTTTGTTCTTAAAACTAATTTTTTTTTGTGCGTTATTTCCTTCACAGAAAATTGACATTTCTATTTGTTCAATAACCCTACTCAACCAGGATTGCCTTTTAATCTTGACACCTTCATTTTTTATTGATACACTTTGGACAATTGCATTCAAATATCACTCCCATGAAGGGACTCCATAGTTGTTCTGTTGTCTAATGCTTATTCAAATTTGCAAATCAACTATAATGTGAAATCTGATCGGGTTTCAAATGTACACAGATGACATCTACCTACCCACCTCCTTTAATTAATCAGCTTGCTTGACCAATATCCATATGAATAAAAATGTCCAGCAATTAAACAAAAGGAAGACTAAAATGGTCGTATTCAGTCCTAGTCTTAAACACAGTTTCTTAATGACCGACTCTTTGGCAACTAACTGGTTCCAAATTCGTATCAAGATGCATTGGATCATCATACCACTACCCAGTAACCTACACTGGATCTTCATTAAACAATATTGCGATTTTAAAATTCTCATCCTCATTTTCAAATCCTTACCATTTACTATACCCATATTTTATTTCAGTTGTCCAATTCCCTGAACGTATCTGTGCATCTTCATTTCTAGCCTCAAATTTCTCTTTTCTTCTCTGGCCGCGGGTACCTTCTGTTCCAATAGCTTCAGCATTCTGGCCAGGCTCTCTGTTGCTGCATCCTGACCTCTGAAATTCTCTCCCTATTCCTTTTTGCCTTCCTCTTGCAACCTATAAGCAGCTGATTAAAATCTACTTTACTTAAAATTTTCTACATCAAAAAAGCTACTTAAAAGCACTTAAATACCATTAAGCAGTTAAACATTTTTAAAGAAAATTCATTTAATTCAAACCCAAGTTTATAAATTGTTTCAGCCTCAGGTAGTTGCCAAGGAGTCATTAGTTCTTATTCTGCTGCCTCACAGTCATTTCCCCTCTTTCAAAGAACGGGCACAGCTTCAGGTCTAAACTAGTAGAGGGTTCAGCAGCTAGGTTTCCAGCACAACTGCAGCCAACCACATGACTTCACCTGTATTCCAAAAAATCAGAGGGTAGCTGGGAATTTGGAGCTCAACGAGCATGTTCAGGACTTCCTAATTCAAGCAAGAGGTCCAATATCGGTGGCGCTTATGCTGAAAAGTGCTAGCTGTCCCGCACAGCGGTTTCTGCCTCTGCCCCCACGGAAGGCAACAAATTACAACCATCCTATCACCACAAGTAAGTCTTGGTGCTTCTTGCTGACTATCAAGGATCCTCCATACATTTAAAACAACTCAAAGTACCCCCTGCCTACCCAAACTTAATCTCATAGCTAAAATGCTCCAGTCCAGGCACCATTTTCATAACTCTCCTTGGCACCCTCTCTGGTGCCATCACAATCTTCCTGAAATATGGCGGCCATAATTGAAGGTGGTATTCTAACTAGTGCTTTATATGGTTTTCTCTGCTCTTATATTCTATTCTTTGGATGATAAGTTAAAGCATCCCATATCCCTTCATAACCAACACATCTGCAAATCCTACTGCGTTCAGATAACCAATGGCATGCACTCAAAGATTTCTCAGTATCCTATTATTTATTAGGTAAGCCCTTGCCAAACTATCTGCTTTGGACAGAAATCCTGGAGTCCAGTTTCTGGATGGTCTTGTTCTATCTGCTTGACAAGCACACTTGAGAAATTCCAGACACCAAGTCACCTCCAGGTTAATTGGTCAACTCACATTCCTTTTCAATGCAAGGGTTATATATACAGGGCAGTAATCATGTAGGATAGCTCTGGCAGCTGCTTTATTGTCTGCTCCAGGAAAACCTCTATAAGTTTACTGGGAGACAGTGGAGTAATATACATCAATAGTCTGTTTCAACATCCTGGTAGATTTTCCCCCACTTGGCTTTACACAGGCTCCATCACTGCAGGCTTTTTCACCATATCCTGTGTAGCGCAGGCCACTATGTGAGGGGATAAGTGACATGCCACACCTACCAGCTCATCTTTGCAAATCCCATTGCTGGCCCAGCAAGCTTTGACTGCCCATGTCTTCAATGTCAATGTGTTGTTCTCACCCAATTAGGGCCTAGATAAAGCCTCAATGCAGTCAACCAGCACCACTGGTGTTTTTGAGACATCTGCAGTGCAATCCTAACACTGATGCAGTCCTACTATTGATGCATACCAGAGAAGAGGAAACTCAGCAGTATAGACTCTACAAGTTTCACTTGGCCAAAAAGGATCTATTGCTTGGCTTGGTTAATACACAAATCACTAAAGTATAATCCTTGCATAAAGTAATACAGATTTTAAAAAGAAACAATCTTACACAGCAGTGCTCAATAAGTTAATCTTCCTCAGTAGTATTGACAAAATAGTGCCTTTGTAATTTTTAGTAACGTAATACTGCGTTTAACACAGTTACTGATGTAACCAGCACATAAAATGCGCAAACCAATATTCCGATCACATGTATAAGTGGGCAAATCACATCCTAGATTAAAAAACAATTATTTGATCCCATTTTTAGAATATGAGAAAAAGCAGGAGGAGGACATTTAGCCTGTTTGAGCCTCTGCCACCTTTCAAGATCATGGCTGATTTTTTTTTTAAAAACCTTGGCACCATTTTACTACTTTATATTACATATATTATAAAGCTATTGATCTATGTTTTGAACCCTCTCACTGACTGAGCCTCCACAGCCCTCCAGGTTAGAGAATTCCTAAGATTCACCAGTCTCTGTGTCAAGACATTTCTCCTCATCTCTCAACAGTGGACCCTGGTTCTAGGCTCTTTGCCCAAGGGAAATATCCTCCCTGCACCTCCCCTTGAGCCCTTCAAGAACGCAATATGTTTCAATGAGGTCACCTCCCATTCTTCCAAACTCTTTACTCTAGAGTCCAAGTCCATTCAATCTCTGCTCAAATGACAGACCAAAATACAATCTGATGAATCTGTGCTGTACTACACTACAGCAAGTATATCCTTATTTAGTTAAGGAGACTATTGTTGTACATAACACTCAAGGCAAGGTCTCATTAAAGCACAAAACAACTAAGATACCTTTACTCCTGTACTCAAATCCTCCTGCAACAAGGACAGCACATCATTTCTCTTCCTAACTGCCTGTTACAGCTGCACATTTCAGTGACTTAGATACAAATCCCTTTGGATATCAACATTTCCCATTCTCCACCATTAAAATAACACAACTTTTATATCTTTAACGAATGTGGATATCTCATATGATGAAGATCATTGTGTCTGTTTGTGTCTTAGGTATCAGTTAGTTAGCTTTTAGTCAGACCAGTAGCTTTTGATCTGCTAGTTTGTGATCATCTGCACAAGATATGGCAGCCAAGATTTTAGTGATGTTAAAAATTTTCCTGATTTTATATATGTAAACTTATTTGATACCATCTTCACGTTCCAAAGGTAGGTTCATGGTTCCCAAGTTTATAATGGGTGGGATTCACACTGCTGGCCACCAGATCCTTAAGAAACCACTGCTGGCTGCAATACATGTATCAGTGCATTTCGAACTTGCATATCTCCATACCGAACCATGGATATACGGAACACTCTGGGGGACAGATGGGAATGCACCAGGAACCAATGGCATTCCATCATGTTCTGAGCAGAAGGGTACACTTCACATCTGGCCCCTCAGTTATACACCAGTGTTAGTCTGTTGCAGCCCCATTCATTTGAATAGTGTATCCACTCATTCCTGACATCAAAAATTATTCATATTTGCCTCATGCAATTCTCCCAGTGAACAAACACAGTGAGGCCCTGCAAGTGACAAGGTCATCCATGATGTAAGAGTTACACGATGGGTAGGTGGGGCATTGATGAGCAGAGCAAGAACATAACCCTTGAGAGCTCGTTAAGCCACAAAACAAGTATAACAAATAGGCTAAGTTTTTTTAAACATCAATATGCAGAAATCTTTAAGTAAGCAAACTATTTTAAAAATAAACGAATGCTTACCTTCCTCCTTTGCTACCATTCTCAATGAAATAAATGGAAAGGCTGCCCCTATGAAATGCCCAACCTAGTACAGAGTGATTGTGCACATCTGCCACTGTAAGTATTCAGACACAGCTGCAACTTTGTGCTCTCTTATTGGACTCAAGGGGAAAACATAAGGGATTTCCACATCTGCAATAGATGTGTTGCTTGTATTGCATGATGTGAGTAATATTGGCTTGTTACTATAAGGAAAAAGATAACGTTTCCCTACGAAATCCAGACCAACCAGACTTAGGATGTATGCAATAGTACTGAAGAGAAAGGCCACAGATGCTTTGATCTTTGTCAATGAACGCTGATACACTGTCTGCCAAATTGTCAATAATTGGCCTACGTACAATTGGTGAAAACATCCTTCATCCAGAAAACCACAAGAAATCTTACAGAATTAAATTTCAAATTAACCACATTAATTGATGTGTTTAGTGACAAAAGAGCATTTATTACATTTGTTCTGGAAAATAATAATACCTGTACATTCTTAGATCACAGGAGAACATTGCACTGAAATATATAGCAACAAAGAGCAACTGTAGCACTGACACATGAATCCCACTGTTGTTTAGGTAACGCAGATGCCTGACCAAAGGTATTCAACAAGGATTAAAGAAGACGGACCAAGCATTTATAAGACAGATTTTATGCTTATATCTTCATAATGTAGTTATAACACTGGAAGCTTAACTGTATCACTTTTACTGTAAACTTAACCTCAGTGCATTGGCACTGTAACTGTGCACTATGGTACATCATGTTATTAAGTGATATATGACACACAAAAATTTGTCAAGTTGATGCTTCAGATACTGCGTTCTTGTACTGAGCAAGATTTTGATGTTGAAAGAACAGAAGATAATGACAGCTATGGATATTGATTATAGATAAATAACACAGCAGCTTTAAATGAGAGCCAAAAACTGATGTCAGAGATAGTGATTCCAAATGACATTTTGCTACAATATCAAGAGGCATTAAGTTGCTGTATTTGCATTCCAGCTTTAAATTAAACACAATAGAAAAAGATAAACGCCACATAAGTAAACTTGTATTAGTTGCTGCTTTTCATTGCTTGCTGATTGGAAGTTAACTCTAATCTGTTTAGATTCTCATTCCTCCATGTATTAATTTTTGTTAGGCATTTTTAAGATTTAAAAAAATATTTTTAAAATGTCCAGAAGACCTAGGTTCATCTAGATACTCCAGCATCTGCAGTTCTTTGTTTCTCTTTTTAAAATATATCTTTCTCCATTTCCTTTACATCGCCTCTTCCTTTTTAATTCCATCATTCTTTCCAAATCAATTTCCCTTTCTCTACCTGACTTAATGTTGAATTCATTTACATTCAGTCACTGTCCTGTTTATTTCACAATTTGATCAATTAAGTTGCAGAGCAGTTTATCCTGTTCACTCAGATTCCAGAGGCCCCATTTCCATCACACCCCCTCCAAGACCACAAATTTATCAGCCCTGCACTTTTATCAATTTGGCATACAGAAAACGAAATAAATTGGACATCACAGGGCAGTTCACATAAAATATATCATTAAGGATAGGGACATGTTCGGCACAGTTTTGTGGGCCGAAGGGCCTGAATTGTGCCATATAGTTTTTCTAAGTACTTTCTTACTGTTGCTGGGTCAAGCAAAATGAACTCAACAAGTTCCAGAAATTTACTTCCAACTCTACCACCATCTCCTGTTGACTGACTTATGACTGCACGTAGTGTTTAGTTATTAAGTTTTGAAATGCAAGGTTTTAGGTCTTCATAGTCATGGTTTCTCACCCTCTGTTACTCAGATTTTGAGAGCTTATCATCGTGGATGATCAAATTCAGCAACTAGGCATTCTAGTAACACTGGTGTGCTTTTGCTCAGCTGCACCTTCTTCCACTGTTCGTAATTATGGATAACCATCAGACACTGAAGTACTTCCTTCACAGGCAGAGCAGTACATGAACATGGTTTTGTTGCATAAAAACAGAAATCCTAAGGTTTTCAGTAATCTTAAATAAGAGCTCAGCAAAGTAGATAACAGAATGGAACACTGGGTGGAAAAGTGATAACTGAACAGTTAAAGCAGTTTTATAGGAGAGATATGGTTTGAAAACAGTACACCACTGATTAAACAGCTTATTCTCAGTTTAATTCAATATTGACTCTGCATCTCATACACAGTTAACATAATAAATGCATTATGTTTAAATCTGCCAAGAATTCAAAAACTATCCCAAACTTAATACAAAGTTATACATATAATTGCAATTTCTTTGAGTCTGTATTTGGTTCTGCTCAAGGATTTTATCATTTAATCCATTTAAGGGAAGTAAATCGAATTCATGCCCACTTAATCTGTGCATTGTGCCACAACTTCATTCCACTCCCACCAAAGAAAATTACTATTTTTAGGTTCTCACAACATCTCAGAAATTATTACGCTAAAATTTTCCCCACATTATGTCTCGTTTTCATGTAATTATCATTTCCCATCTGTTCAAAGTTGTGCATAGAATGCCCATGGAAACTAAACTCAGTTTACATAATTTTATCTGTTACTTTCTAAATTTAATTAACTCTTAAATAAAATAAATGGTAATCTGAAACAAGAAACCCAGAGATTCTCCAGGACCCCAACACTGGGCAGTTTTGTTTTTCATCCTATTGCCAATTATTTTAGACTCAGCTTCAAGCAGGTCCTAAAACTAGTGATTTTTAGTATTAATGTCCACAAGTGATTGTGCTATAACCCCTTCAATCTAAAGCCATCAGTGGGAGCTTATCTGACTGCAGGATCAATGTCTTAGGGATTGAAGGAACACTGAATACTTCGCAGATTCCACATTCCAAAGACGTACGAGCTAGGAAGTTGTGGGCATGGTATGTTGGCGCCAGAAGTGTGGTGACACTTGCAGGCTGCCCCCAGAACACTCTTACACAAAAGATGCATTTCACTGTGTGTTTAAAGTACACGTGACTAATAAAAGATATCTGATCTTATCAGCACCTTACATTATTTTGGATTCTACATGTACTCCAGAGAATAGTTACCAGCAGCTCTGAGAAATTCTAAACGCACGAAGAGCACAATGGATCAACATTCAAACATATATCTTTTATTAGCATCACTGGAATAAACAGTTGTCTCTGATCAGCATTGCTCCAACCCTCAGTAAGAACTACTTTCAATCATTGTTGGCAGTGAAGAGAGAAATATTGGTTCAAATTTTATGAAGACATAAGAAACTAGAAGATTAGATTAAATCAGTCCCTCAAACCTACTCTGCCACTCAGTAAGATCATGATTCAATGTCACTTTTCTGCTCTCTCTTCATACCCCTCAACTTCCTTCCTTGCAGTTCTCATATCAGTCAATCTCTGCCTGGAATATATTCAATGACAAGACCACTCCCTGGTGTAAAAACAATTCCAAAGATATAACTTTCTGAAGCAATTCCTCTTCATCTCCATTTTAAATGGGCTACCTATTATTCTGAAACTATGCCCCTTTGCTTTGGAAAGCATAAGTTTACCTTCTTCAAGGGTAATCACATTTACATAACCAATGGAATTCAGCTCCTTTGCCCAAGTTTGGAACAGAACTAAAAAGAGGTCGAGCCTGGCAGAACCCAAACTAAGAATCAATCATGGGTGAGTTCCCTTGTCAAGGACACTTTTGATCATTTGCTGATAACTTAGATTGACAGGCAGTAACTGACCAGAATAGATTTGTCCTGCTTTATCCAAAGTTACAATTGTTAATAAAGCTTGAAATACTATCTTCATAAACAAGTTTCCTATTTTTTTTAAAATATATGACTATTAGAATCCTCAGGAGGTATGCATAAAACTAATTCAGTTTTGAACTGAGTGTGCTGATTTTCACCAAATCTTATGGAGTCTGATGCCATGGATTTTCACATGGGTCGAAACTCTTGTAACCTCCTTTCATATACAACTTTTCTAGTTTCATAATAGCTTTTACTTCCCCATTGATCCTTAAAAATAACAACAATCATACAGGTCAATACAAATTCCTAGTGTTAATAATATCATGTATATATATATATTAATAAAATATACCTACAATTAATAAAGCATTCAGATCAAAATTTTGATTCAAGTCTTGGCTTAAATCAATTAATCTTCAGTTACTGTGGAAAAAATATTAAATCATTAATAATTTATAAAATTTCAATTCAGCAACACAATGACAAAAGCAAATTTACTTCTATCAATCAAAGTCCTGCATAAATTAAATAAAGGAAATATAAATGAAGTATGATGATGAATGTCAGTGCTGGGGAATGACAATCATTTTTCTCCTTTGTCATCCAGTACCAGCATTTTCCACAATAATCCTTATTACTCTCAGACTGCCAATGCATAGTCAACTGTGAACACCTTCATATCCAAGCAAAATAAGATTACTCACTGAAATTACTAGAAAATGAAGACTAGCCTATTAATCAGGGCTGGATTTTACTTAGGTTAATGGAGGACTATACAAAAAGATTAATATCATGTATATCTTTGACCTGATGCAAATCTCCTGAAAAGCAAAGTTCCAAGATACACCAGTCACCCATAACTCTTCAGTGGAAGAAAGGTAAAATTTACATGATCATTGACAACTTTTCTTATTGTATATTTACTAAGGCCTAGTGTCACTTCTCAATCTTGTTAGGGGATGTTACATCCCCTACAACCATGGCACATCTTTACAGTTTAATTTCTTAGTTAAATAGTAGCCTGACCTAGGAAAATTGCATTGTGCCTTTGGTAAAACTGACTGGTATCTGACGCAAAGACGAAACAATGCTACTTTTACTGACAAGATAAAGATTGGTAACTGACTGTGCAAAAAATCTATTTATTAGATTATGTCACTTGTTATCATCCTTTGTGGAGGAACTCAGCAGATCAGGCAGCATCTATGGAGGGAAATGGACAGCTGATGTTTCGAGTTGTGATCCATCATCTGAACCAACCCTTCTTGCTACGAACTCTGTTCTCGACAGACTCAAATAAGGCACTAAACCATATGCCCACTTATATGCAGATAACTAATAACATAAGAGATACAAATAGATAAGATACCTTTATTAGTCATATGTACATCAAAACTCACAGTGAAATGCACCTTTTTGTGTAGAGTGTTCTGGGGGGCAGCCACACTTCTGGTGCCAACATAGCATGCCCACGACTTCCTAAATCCACATGTCTGGAATGAGAGAGGAAACTGGAGCACCCGGAGGAAACCCACACAGACACAGGGAGAACGTATAAAGGCCGGAATTGAACCCAGGTCGCTGGTGCTGTAATAGAGTTATGCTAACCGCTGCACTACCATGCTACGCTAGTGTACTGTACTACACTACCATGCCAATAGATCTTGGGTGCAAAATCCGCCTTATCATAGATTTATAAATGTTCATGTAAAATTCAGCATTATCTTTCAAGATACATGGGCAATTAAAATCATACAGCATTGTATCATTTGCATACCATACACTGATGTCCTACAAAATATGCACCACTATGGGATTGCTTCAATTAATCTTTTTGTTGTGTGTGTAATATTGCTGTCAGAAATCATTGTTCCTGCCTCTCAATTCATATGAGTGAATAAAACTCAAAACAGAATATGCAAAAAAAAACTTAATAGCAAATATAGCGTATTAAATCCATTGTGGAAGTAACATTAAAGCAAAACAAAGGTACTGCAATCTTGAAGTACAGAATAGATTCTCTTTTATAATAAAATGACAGCAAAGGTGGAAATGCTTGCTATGTCAGACAGCAACAGTAAAGGGAGAATCAGAGTCAGAGTCAATAACCCTCAGAGGATGGGCAACTAAACCAAAAATGAGCAATCGATAATGAAAGATAAATAAGATCCTTTGATTTCAACCACACCCATATTTCATTACAATGGTGTAAAAAAATAATGTAAATACCTCCACCTTTTTGATTTTCATCATCCAGAAATGTCAAATTATGTAATAAACTACTCTCATCTTACTCCTCCTGCTCTGGGCTAAATTTAAAATAAACACAGCAGGCTGTCCATCAATGTACCTGGTATATAAATACGTCATGAAATATATTCCATGCAAGTATATATTTGAATGAGTCAAACAGTTCAATTCATCATTGAGAAAGGAATCTACAACTACAGCCAAGCTGCTTCAAAATATTTCAAGTTTATTAAACAAGCATTCAAAATAAAAACCCTAGAACAAAGTCCTGTCATAGGATTTCACCCACTTCTCCCCCCAGCCAACAGCTCAAAGATGGGGTGTGCAGGGTATCAGCAGCACATGGAGGTTATCAACACTCAGACATTAGAACTTATTGGAGTTCAGCTCTCGTCACATTAAATGAGAAAAGATGAAAGGATCGCACTGTATTTATGACCATTTCTGTGCCTGATGGTTTTATCATTAGATTATTGTTGTATAATATTCTAGCTCAAAGAGTGTCAGGAATAACCAGCATTAGAAACAAACAGCTTTACCTCTTACTGAAATAAACAGAACACATTAGAACAGTCTGCTGAGATTTATTCATGGTATGAGGACAGTTCCAGGAAGTATTACCTCCATTAAATGCAGAAATAAAAGACTATGCATATAATCTGTATGTCTGGCTAAACCATTTTATCCCCAACACATGAACAGTTTTCACTGGATAACTCAATCCAAGAAAGTATGCTGATCTAATTAAAGTCTATCAAACTGTAATGATAACTATTTCTCGTGTCACAGAAGCTGCCTCAACTTTTGGATATTTCCATCATTTTCTATTTTCAGGAAAATTAAAAATGATCATTGACAATTCAGCCAAGTGTGAGATAATCCACTTTGGGAAGTC
>JARFYF010000074.1:78894312-78906065 GCA_030265395.1 Rhina ancylostomus | reverse complement strand
TACTGTCAGACATGCCCCATCCCTCCACATGGAGCACTGTGGAATTCTTTTTTGATAAACATGGTACTGAAGTGACTAAAATTGCATGAACTTAGGATCCTGCCCCCTTGTTCAATAATAAAAACTGAAGGAAACATTAGAGTTGTTGCAATCAGACTTAATTTTTTTTAATAATTAAAGCTAAATAACCCCATGTCTTAAATATGTTTTTACAGGTGTTCTCATTCTATTATTTAAAAAAAGTCATGTTGAAAATTTTGAGAGTTTTACTGTCTTGTCTGTTTCCTTTCAGCCCATCTATATTTCTCCAGACACATTTCCTTTTTAAATCATTTAAATCTGATCTCTATTTCTTCATTTAATTTCTTGCCTCGGCCACCGCATGTCTGCAGATTCTTCAGTTTGATTTGATGGGACCTGCTGTTATTTTTCCCTATTAACAGGCACTAAAGATCCCTGTAGAGCTTATTTCCCTTCAACAGAGATGGGCTTTTATGAAATACCAACTGACAAATTCATGAAAACCATGGGCAGTTATCAGTTACATGGCTGTTACAGTAGTTCCTTTACAAAAGTGAGCTAGGCACTCTTAGAAAACTTTTTAAATGAAGTTTTATAGATTGATAACGATGGACAAAATGTATTATGGTGCAGTGTGCATAGAGAGATGTGCCCTATTTGTTGTGGCAAAAAGTAGCTGTGTAAATCAAAACCACGTATCCCAAAGGATCAATGGTATTATATCAAAAATTTGTAAATTCCATGTTTGTAAATCAAGGAATTGCCATAATTGCCACTGAGAGCAATAGTTTTTTGATTTTTGTATTTGCACTGCAATGATAGTATAAGAGAATGAATCTCTGGAGACACCAGCGGCGATCCCACTTAACTTTTTCCTATGCAAATCACATTTTCCAGAACATCATATCAAGGTCTTTAAATAGATTTAATACATTCCGATCATATCATGGGAATACATCATATCTCATCTGTAGTGAGATTTGAAATGATTAGTTTGTTGTGCTTTATGACTTATTTTTTAAAAAGAATACATTTCCAATCAGATTAAATGAGGTTTCTTGAAGATACACTTTATGGATATTTCAGTATCCATTGCAATACATTTGAATGCTCCTGAAAGAAATAGTGTTGCAGACGAATTTTGAAAACTGATGTTTTCACAGAGTCTCACTGTGAGATTTAATTTTTGTTGGTCATTAGACGATACTGAGTCAGCCAGGACCCACTTGGTAGCTCACTTGCCTGATCCTGGAGGATGATTTCCAATCTCCTCTCCAAAGACTTGAGCTCAAATCCTTTTAGCTGTTACTCCAGTATTTGAGGTGGTGCTGCATGTCAGAGTTGCTGGTCTTTCAGATGAGATACCTGTCTTTCATCCTTCATGATTCAGCAAAGTTTAGCAATAAGTTCCACTGCCACACAAATTCAGCCAATGTAAGCTTATCTGAGCCATACATTGTATTTTATAACTGACATCATTAGCCATATCTGTAAGGAAGAGCTGGCTTTCTCTCATCACATCTATTCAATACCCTCATCAGCATTGGTGGTTGGGGGGAAGGAGGGAGTCAAAATGGGCAGATTTGAGCTCAGCTATGTCCCTAAGATAAGAATTCTATTAGAGTTCCTATGAGCAAAGTATATTCCACCGAGGATTTGGTGCCTATGCAGGAGGCAAATAGGCAGGAAAAATAAGCTTGTGCAAAAAAATTGATTTCTAAAAGTGTATGATTTGTGATACAATTTTATATCCCTAACTGCATGCTTCTGTCCCTGAAGGTAGGACAGGAACTTGAAGTTCGACCTGGTATTGTATCAAAAGACCATGAAGGGAAGCTGATGTGCAAGCCCATCTTTTCCAAGATTGTGTCACTCTTTGCAGAGCACAATGATCTCCAATTCGCAGCCCCTGGTGGCCTCATTGGTAAGAGGAATCCTTAACTTCAGAAGATTTATAATTTTAAAGTTTTGTGATTTTTAAAAACCTGGAAGTGTCTGTGTTAGTATGCTGTGTGAATATTATCAACAAGACTCTTAAGTACGGTGTAGAAAGCATCTCTCCAGTCAGACCAGCAGCTTCATTGTGCAATGTAGTTTTAATTATCATACTGATTGGTGAACAATATTCCTTGGGGAGAAATGGGGATTGTTCATTTATTTGATGTGCTTAGTGAAGAAATGTTACTATTTTGCCTGAATATTTTGTTCATTACCCAAAACTATATGTTGGTTAATCAGAAGATTTTGAAACTCAGAATATTGTTTTGGCATACATGTGACTCCAAACACAGAGCAGAAAAGTTATTCTTAAAATGTCTTTAACTTTACTCTGGAATAGGAAGCAAACCACTAAATTCAGAGGTAATCAAAGATGGAAATAAATGCTGAACCTTGTTAGTAATATCCATATCCTTTGAATGTATTTAAAAGCATTTCAATATTGGCAACTAAAATTAAGATGGTTTGGCATAACATCAGAAATAGAAGTAGGAATAAGCTATTCAGCTCTCAAGCCTGCATCAACATTCAACCAGATCATGGCTGATTTTCTGCCTCAAATACTATTTTCCCACCAGATCCCCATATAGTTTGATTCCTATAATATCCAAAAATCAATTGATTTATGTTTTGAACATCATCCATGACTGAGCCTCCACAGTCCTTGAGGGGAGAGGGTTCCAAAGAGTCACCACCCTTTGAGTGAAGAAATTTCTTCCAACCTCAATCCTAAGTGGCCTACTCCTTGTGTTCTGGACTCCTTAGCCAGAGGAAACATCCTCCCTGCCTTATTCTGTTGAACCCTCTAAGAATTTTGTACATTTCTAAATGCTCAAGAATAAAGAGACTGTTTAATCTCTCCTCATATGGTAGATCTGTTATCTTAGTAATCACCCTGGCAAATCTTTGCTGCAGTTCTTCTGTAAGAGTTTCTCTTAGGTAAGATCAAAATCACAGCAGTCTAGGAGTGGTCTTATTGAGGTCCTGTATTGCAGTAAGATAGCTTTATTGCCTGAGGATTTGAGTATAAGAGTAAAGGTCACTATATCTTTTGGCTTCCTAATTGCCTGCTGCACTTACACATTTGCTTATTGTGACATGTACAAGTGCATTTATTTCCCTTCGAACATGAATATTGCCTCATCTCATATCATTTAAATAAAAATGCACAGCATGTTTTTTCTACCTTGTTCACTCATGAATCCTCATTACCACTTTCATTCCTGCTTACTTTCATGTCATTAGTAAACTTGGAAATATTACATTTGGTGCTCTCAGCCAAATTGTTGGTATAAATTGTGAATAGTTGGGGCCACAAGCACTGAATCCTACTTGTCACAATCTGCCAACCTGAGAGAGACCATTCATTTCTAAAGGTTTTCTATCTTTTGACTCTCTTTCAATCCACATTAGTATTCCATGTGCTCTAACCTTCTTAAACAACCTGTGTGGGTCCTTGTCAAAGGCCTTCCAAAAATCCAAATGGATCAGATTTGCAAAGAACCCCAGTAGATCAATCAAATATGACTTCTCTTACATAATTTTACATTGACTCTATTCAAATTAGAAAATAATAATTACCATGGAAAAGTGTTGGTAGTTTAACTACATCAGAACCAGAGATTAGCAATTTTCATAACACATACAAGTTATAACATTAGATCTTATAACAGCAAATTATTTGCAGGTTTAAACTAATTCTGATATACTCCAGTGTACATTTAAAGCTTTGACCATTCCTGTTCGTCGGTATATGATACTGGAAGGAGCTCAAATAAAATTTCAGTATTTTTCACTCGTCTTGTCTCTCCAACCCCTTCAAGATATTTTTTTAAAGTCAAATATGAATCCATCAACTTGGTCTGTGTTTCACTTCATTAGAACTTGCTGAGATCCATTTTGAACCTTGTAGGTGATCAGTCATAATTAGCTTGCATGCTCTTCAGTTTCCCGGTTAGCCATTATGAATTTCTTGGCCAGGTGACCTCAGAAGAGTTCATAATTACAAATGATTGGATAGAGGGGAAATGGTTTCTGAGCTATTTTTTTTTAAGCAGCTTAGTTTCTTTTTGTTTTAGGTGTTGGAACGAAAATTGATCCAACCCTTTGCCGTGCTGATCGTATGGTGGGACAGGTTCTCGGTGCTGTTGGAGCTCTCCCAGAAATCTTCACAGAGCTGGAAATTTCTTACTTTCTTCTCAGGCGATTATTGGGTGTGCGTACAGAAGGTGATAAGAAAGCTGCAAAAGTGAGTTCAGTACTGAGTCCATTTGAAAATAAAATAGCTATAATCAATGTCTTTTGAAGAATATAGTTTGCTATATTGATCTGTTGAAGCCCTTTTTATTGGAAGTGTTGGCAGATAATTTAGGCACTTCGTACTCAGTATTATAAAAGCTTTTTGTCTTCAAAATGTAATATATTCTTTAACTGTATTGTCATTTATGTATAATCAACCAGTGGAATTACACTTGGTTAACCTTAGCAAAAAAAAATTAAGAGTATTTGTGTGTGTTTTTTTAAGGTTCAAAAGCTATCCAAAAATGAGGTGTTGATGGTAAACATAGGATCCCTTTCAACTGGAGGAAGAGTCAGTGCAGTGAAGGCTGACTTGGGAAAGATAGTTCTCACAAATCCAGTATGTACAGAAGTTGGTGAAAAGATTGCTCTCAGCCGAAGAGTAGAGAAACATTGGCGGTGAGTGAAGAAAGTCTGTGAAATTTGGAAATCTACTTTGTACATCTTTAGAGATTTCCTCAGTAAGATAAGCTGTGATGAGTTTTTTTGAGGGGAGCAAATGCTTTTACAGGTTTCCGTGTAACAGTATTTGCTGTCCACGAAAACAAACTCAAGATTTAACATGTAAGGGATTAATTAGCAGATTCTTGATGCATTGATATCATTCATTTGAGTAAATAAGCATTGCTTTAACTTCTTGAAAACTAATTAACTTTTTCTTCCACGCAGTTTAATTGGATGGGGTCAGATAAGAAGAGGTGTAACGATAAAGCCGACAGTTGATGACGATTAAAGCTGGAGTGCATATTATTATTGAAGCGGACTAGATGACAACCTGCAGCAGTGCACACCATTTTCCATATACTGTTGAATGCTTCTTACACTTTGTTTAAAAGAACTTCTGGTATCATGCCAGTGAATTTGGAAAAAAAGTGATTTTTTTTTAATATTTCAAATATCTCCTGGTGATGAAAATTGTCTAATTTATATTTGAGTAGAAGTTGTCTTCAGAGAGAATGACGTTCCATTCAGTCAGATCTGTGACCACTAACAAACATTAAAAAGTGTTTTGACATTTAAATTTGTGTATTTTCATCCTCTTTACTGCATACCTATGCCCATCTTTTGATTATTTCCATAGAACAATACAGCACAATACAGGCCCTTCGGCCCACCACGTTGGGCCGACCTTTAAACCACGCCAAAGACTAACCCGTTCCTCCCACATATCCCCTATTTTAAATTCTGCCATATGCTTATCTAACAATCTCTTGAACTTGACCAACGTATCAGCCTCCACCACCACCCCAGGCAGCACATTCCATGCACCAACCACTCTGGGTGAAAAACCTCCTCCTAATATCTCCCTTGAACTTCCCATCCATTACTTTAAATCCATGCCCTCTCGTATTGAGCATTTCCTTAAAATAATTTTTCTTTTGTTTGCATTGCGAGGGATCCTAGTCTAAACAAAGCCAATTCCTGTGGTGCATTTTTAAATTAAAATGCAAAAGAAAAAATTGATAGGTAAAATATAATGATGGATTCAGTTTAAGAAAACTATTCAGTCTATTTGAATAGAGAGGGGTAAAAGAAGTGGAGTGGTTGCACTACTGATAAGGGAGAATGTCACAGCAGTACTCAGGACATACTGGAGGGCAATTTAGGTGGAGCTCAAAAATAAGAAAGGTGCAATTGTGTTGATAATATAGGTTCCCCCAATAGTTACCATGAGGTGAAGGCACAGATATGTAGACACATTATGGAGAAGTGCAGAAACAACTTCCATAGTTGTTTCTTACATAGTGGGGGACTTTAAATTCCCCAATATGGATTGGAACTTCTTTAATACAAGAAACTTAGATGGGGTGGGATTTCTTAAATGCATCCAAGAGGGGTTCTTGAAACAGGATGTGGTGAGTCCAACTGGAGGAGAGAACATACTGGACTTAGTTTTGGGAAATGAGCCGTGCCGGGTGACAGACCTGACAGTGGGTGAACGTTTTGGGAATAGTGACCACAATTCATTATGTCTTAAGATGGTTATGAATAAGGATAAAATTAGATCTTGTGTGAAGATACTAAATTGGGAGAGGACAAGTTATGACAGAATAAGATAGGAGCTAAGGTGCGTTGATTGGGAGCAACTGCTGTCGGACAAGTCCTCGTCTGACCTATGGAAATTGTTTAAAGACGAGCTGATCAGAGTTCAGGATCGGCATGTTCCGGTAAAGACAAGGACGGTGAGGGAACCTTGGATGACCCGAGAGGTCCTAAGGAAGGAAAAGGAAGCATGTGTAAGGTTTAGGAAGCTAATATCAGACTGGGTCTTTGTGGAATATAAAGATAACAGGAAAGTGCTCTAGTAGGCGATTAGGAAGGCCAACAGGGCCGTGAAGTGTCCTCGGTGAACAAGATCAAGGAGAATCTCAAGGCATTTTAGACTTGCATTAAGAAGAAATGGATAATTAAGGAGAGGGTAGGTCCACTCAAGGATAAAGGAGGGAATTTATGCTTGGAGTCAGAGGAAGTGGCTGAGGTACTAAGTGAGTACTTTGTGTCGATATTTTCTGAGGAGAAGGATTGGGAAGATCGTGAAAACAGTGGGGCATACTAATGTTTTGAGATTAAGGAGGAGGTAGTGCTTGTTCTTCTGTAAAGCATCGATGTGGATAAGTCCCAGAATATTGAATAAAGCAAGTGAGGAGAATGCTGGGGCTTTGACAAGATCTTTATGTCCTCACTAGCAACAGATAAGGTCCATAGTTCACTGAAAGTGGCTACGCAAGTGGATGAGGTGGTAAAGGAGGCATACAGCATGCTTGCCTTCATTAGCAGGGGTGTTGAGTATAAGAGTAAGGAAAACATTGCAGTTGTATAAAACTTTAGTCAGACTGCACTTGAAGTATTATGTGCAGTTCTAGTCCCATTATGAGAAGGATGTGGAGACTGGAAAGGGTGCAGAAGAGGTTTACCATGATGCTGCCTGGATTAGAGGGTATGAGCTATAAAAAAAAAGGTTGGACAAACTTGGGTTGTTCTCCCTAGAGCGTCAGAGACCAAGGGGAGACCTGATAGTTTTTTTTAAATTGAGAGGCATAGACAGGGAAGATGATCATAATTTTTGCCCAGGACAGAAATGTCAAATACCAGAGGACATGCATTTAAGTTTTGAGGGAGATGTTTAAAGGCGATGTGAGGGCAAATCTTTTATGCAGAGAGTGGTAGGTGCCTGGAATGGGTTACCAGGGTCGTAGTGGAAGCAAGCAGCTTGGTGGAGTTGAGGAGGCTTTTAGATAGACACGTGAATATGAAGAGAATGGAGGAATATGAATGATACACAGGAAGAGGACATACAGCTAAAACTGGCATCAACATCGGCACGACATCATGGGCTGAATAGCCTGTCCAGTACTGTACTGTTCTATTTGATCTCAAACTTTACAGAATACCAAACTTGTCTTTCAATTATTTTATATTCTATTATTTCAGTGAAATGACTTCAACCTGGAAATAGCTTTCAGCTTCATTCACTTGAGTAAGGAATAATTTATTGACAATTTTCCTTCAATGTGTGGGCTCTTAATTGAAATCCTATGGGATGAAAGTACGTCTGTTTTGTCAGTTGTCTATAAGGTTCCAATATAAAGGATTTCTGTTGTGGATGATTCCTCAGCACAGAACTACCATGATTTTACCTTTGAATCCTAATCTCATGCTCACTTTAAGTATGAGATGGAAAATATCACAGGTACGCAGCAGGAGGGAGAGTTCTTCAACAACTGGGGTAAAGTGAAAATAACTTCAACAACAAATGATATGATACCGTGATATTTCATCTTGGTTGCTGAAAATGGAAACCTTTTTTATGTTGTCATATTTATGCAGCTGACAAAAATGCATTCCTTATTTTGAATCATTCTAAAGCTTGGTCTGGCCACTACAATCTTATGGCTAACGCTCATATATTTCAAGCCATTAAGATTAAAATAAACTAACAAAAGTTAGATGCTCAGAGGAAAATTTAATTAGAGAAAGCATTTTTGACAACAATTGACTATAGTTGGCTGTGTTTGAACACAAAGACAAGGGTTGATTCGAACAGAGTTTTCCTTTTCCCCCCTCACATTGAAGTGAGTGTTCAGTATGCAAATCCTTTGTTATATTGTGCAATCTGCTTGGTTCTTCTAGTGGCTCAACCTTTTAAGCCACTAAAGGAATGAGCCATACAAATAATATAACCTGAATTCATTCTAAGCAGCTATTGAGTGGTGTAATTGGCATCTCTAACTTTACAGTAGAAAGCTGATTGAATTCTTGCTTTGGTAAAGTATATAAGGCGATTGATCCAATGATGTTAACTTGCTTCCTCTGTCAGTACTCAGTATCCAGGCTTGGTCATCAAAAGCAGCCAGTGAATGAAGTACTAAATGACATTGGAAATACTTGCACCAGCAAGCAACAAAAGGGAAGAGCAAAAATCGACAAAGGGAAGAAACAAAAGCCATGATCCAGAATAGCTGGTCAAATTCTGAAATTGCATTAAACATGCAGTGATTTTGTAATTATTTGTTGGTGGCAAACAGCAAAAATTTTGTCTAGTGAAGTATCTTATTACCTCTTTATGATGCAGCTATTGGAAGGTAAAATATTAAGGTAATTGTGAAGTATGGAATGAAAAAAGTGCTGGAAATACACGTGTTCACCTGAACCTGTTAGGGGAGCCGAGAGTTAGAAAAGGTCCTTTTTATCTAAACAGATGCCAATGGAACTGCATTCCTGAGGTGCCATTCATTTTCACATTGACAAAGCGTCACAGAGTCCATACTTCTATATTAAATCCTAATCCTGCAGCTGGCTACAAACTAAGGTTCTGAATGAAAATGTCTTTTAAGATTCTTTCTTTGCACAATTTGTCTTTATGATTTAAGATGAGTGATACCTAAAATGAAAATTTCAGGTTTTAAATTTGTATATTAACTGGCTTTGAAATTGTTATCAGACCTATAGAGTTTAAAATATTCCAATCTACTGCATAAAGTCAGATAAAATGTTTAAACAGTATGAATGTTCTGTTCACGATTAAAATGCAGAGAAGTCTAGGTGGAAATGGCACCTTTTGGAAATCTTGATGGAATTTGGCCTCTCTCTTTATTTTCTCACCTCAATCTTGTAAGCTACCAGTTACTAGTTTAAAAATAATCAGTTGGCTACTGTTTGAGCTTACAATAGTTAATGAATTGTGTGAAGCAAAACAGATGGGAAGTATTTGGAAGATTAATCTGTTTATATCAATATGGCAGAAAGAAATTATTTTACCTGAAGTATTCCAACATGTCCAAAATTATTTGCAAACTGTTACTAAAAGTATTATATAACAATAGTAGCAAAAAAAAATCAGTCCTGCTGCAGGGTCTCAACCCAAAACATTTGACTATCCCTTTGCCTCCACAGATGCTACTTGACCTGATGAGTTCCTTTTTTTTCTCCCCACATTGGAGCATTTGCAGTCTTTTGTGTCTCCATATAACAGTGGTAATCCACTTCCACAGTAAATTTCCTTCTGGACAATTTAGGAGCTTCTCATTTTAAGTACTTTCCCCATTGCAGCACTTATAACCACTACTTTTGTTGCAATGTTCCAACAGTTAAGAACTGCCCTGATGTCTTGGATCTTGGTTAAATTACTGACAGCTTTTCCCCATTCATTAAGCTATTGGTTTAAATTTGGTTAAATATTTTGTTTTAAATTATTCCAAATGAGTACGTTGTTCTTGCATTGTACTTTTCTAGAACCATGTGTGGGTTTAATTAAGAGCTTTGTGTTCTCTTGCTTTGGGGGGGGGGGGGGCGGAGGTTGGTTCCTCAATGGATCTTTATGATCTCTGAGCATTGCAGAATTCTCTTATTTCTGTTTGGCCCATTTTCTAAACACAACTTTACAGTTTTTTCCTCCTATCCTGTAATTCATATTTATTTTTAAGGTCCCTCTTGTATTGGAGAAATCACAAAGGATTTTTAGTTTTGGATATAATTTTATAAGGATCATGTCATGCAGGATCACAGAAAGCAAGCTCAGGTAAGTTGGCCGACTATGTCTGGCCTGGCTCTTTGACAGAGGTATCAAACTCTTCTAAACTGTTTCCATAGCCCAGCAGATATTTCCTTTTCAAATATTTATCTAATTCCTTTTGCTGATTCTGCAGGCAGTGAATTCCTAACTCCAAACTCATTCTGCATAGCTTTTTCTTGTCTTTCAAGCCAACGCCTATTCTTGTAAATCTCCATATGCTCCCTCAGCCTTTGACATTCTCAAAGTGTGGTGTCTCAGAATGGCCACAATATACGAGCTGCTACCTAACAAAATGTATGCACATATCTATGTGTATATCCAGGGCTAAGGTCAATGGATTCTGGATAGTTAGGGGATCAGGACATCTGGTAACCTAGCAGGAAAGTAGATTGGCTATGCTTTCATTTGGAAGGTTTGTAGGGCTTTCTACTTTTATTATGTAAACAAAATAATTGTTTTGGTACTCTGTACTTACGGGGATCCTTTTTAACAGGACTAAGATAAGCTTGGGCCAATTTAATGCCTCTGAGAGAATCTTTATATCTAGGCCCCAGAACTCTCTCCTAAAATTCTTTTTTTAAAAAAAGTTTTATTCAAAACTATTTAATTAGAACCTGATTTTAATGTGTACCCAAAAGTATTTATATTTTAAATCTGGAACTGTATTACTAGTTTTTGAAAACTCATACATTTGTAGGTGGGTTTTTTCTTCTAAAGGACATTGTTTATTCCATTTTTCCTCTAATTCTCTTTCATCTTTCTAATTTTGACTTTTTATTAAAGGTATGCTGGGGTTCAGAAGCTCACACAATATATTATGAATTATTTGGGATACAGAATTCACTGAATGAATGAGGAAATGAACGAAAGACTGTGGAAAAGCAGGTTAGAGAGGTGCAGAGCAACATAAAATGGTGGAATGCTGAGAAGTGTAGTTGAATGTTGGACAACATTGCAACAAATCCCTAAACACACAATGATGGGTAGATAAAGTGGTTAACACTGCATGTGATGTATTTTTCCTCACTAGCCAGAAATAAGACACTAAAACAGGGAAATGGTGCTTGAAGTATGCTAAACTCTTATGATCACCAGAGTTCAGGAAAATGTGATGCCAGTCAGAAGGGAATACAGATTTTTAAAAATGGTTCAGGGACTCGTGAGGCAGGAGAAGGTGTTTTCTATTCAGAAGAAATGAAGCTAGAGGGAGAATTTAATAGAAGGATTTTCCAATTGGGTGAATTTTCCCCAGTAGAAAGGGCAATAAAGAGTGGAGGTGCAAAGATTTAAGATAATGGAGGGAAAATGAAGAGATTCTTTTTCACTAATAGTATTGGTTTGGCACTACTAGCCTGAAAAAGTCTGTTAATGGATGAGGACTTGAAGATCTGTAACCTGCAAGACACAGCTGGTAAATAGGGTA
>JARFYF010000074.1:78826352-78848886 GCA_030265395.1 Rhina ancylostomus | reverse complement strand
TTGATGGGCGGCACAACACGGTGGGCCAAAGTGCCTGTATTCTACTGTTTAATCAAGAGTGAAATCCTTAGTTATTCCTGCATATCTTTTGGTGACAAACTGATGGTGCTGAAAAATTATAAGCAGACTTACTTTTGTAATCTTTCTTTAGTTATTGATGTTCTCAGAGGTACCTGATGCTCTTACCTGCTTCCCTCATGAAGAAATATACTTGCACAAGAATATCAGGCGAATACACAAAATTGGCCATTGAGCCCTTCAAACCTGGCTCACCATTTAATATGATCATGGCTTATCTATGATAACTCCTGTGCCATTTCTCCCTGCCCCTCTATTCCTCGACCTATCAAATATTTCTCCACTTCCACTTCAGATTTTTCTGCTGATCCAGCTCCACCACCTTTCCAGGCAGAGAATTCCAGAGATTCACCACACTCTGTGAGAAGGAATTTCTACGTAACCCAGTTTTAAGTGACCAGTTCCTTATCTTGTAGTTATGACCTCTTAATTGATAGCCTCCCACTTGTGAAAACCTCCCAACATTACCCTATCAAGTCCCCTTAGGGGCTCGTATGCTTGAATAAGGTCACCCCTCATTCTTCTAAAGGAATATAAGGCCAAGCTATTTAACCTCTCTTGGTTGGATAACCCTCTCATCCCAAGAATTACCCTGGTGAATCTCCTCTGTACTGCCTCCGATGCTACTATATTTTATTAGATAAGGGAACCAAACCTGTACACAGTATTCCAGGTGAGACCTCACCAACACCCAGTACAATTGGAACAAAACCATTCTGTTTTTAAAAGCCAAGCCCTTTGCAATGAAGGTCAAAATGCAGTTTGTCTTCTTAACTATGTAAATATAAATGTGATAATGGAGAAAACTAATTTTGTTTAACTACAGATGGCATGGAAGAAATTCTTAAGGAATTAAACAAAAAGCACGTTTCATCTTGTAAGCTTAATTTGCTTTCAGCAAGGACTCATTCTAAATACTCTCAATTGAGATGTGTATCTCTCTCACATTCTCGGTACTTTTGCCTTTAGAATTCTACTCTGTGTACATTGTTACTTTTATCATGCAATGTGCTTTTACTGATATTTTTGTGGTACAGCTACATTTGTTTTAACGATGGTTCATGAAAATTATCTCAGTTCCAGTTCTGAAAAGTGCACATCATTAATTGACATTTTGGCCTAACTTTTTGATGCAAGTGCTGAATTGTCTTTCAGAAGAGATGGCAAACCGAGGTATTGACAATGTTCCCAAGTGTCCAGAAGCAGATTGAAAGAATAGAAGTGCTCTCAATATTCAGGCCAATATTTACCCCTCAACTAACAGAACAATGACAGATGGAATTTAATCTTGTAAAAGTTAAAGTAATGCATTTTGGAAGGACTAATAATGAATGGGTCCTTTCATAATAATAATGGGTCCTTAGAAGGCATTAATTATTAGTACCTTGGTGCATTTGTCCAAAGATCCCTGAAGGCAGCAGCACATGTGGATAAGTTAGTTAAGAAGGCATACATACAGTATAATACTTGCCTTCATTAGCTGGACCATAGAATATAAGATCAGGAATAGTAATGGTGCAACAATATAAAACATTTGTTACGTAACAGCTGGAGTACTGTGTGCAATCTCTTCCACTCATTGCTACCTTCTCCACTCACTCCCCCAATCCTCCAAAGTGTGGCCACCTCCCCTCACACTCACTGCCACTTCTTCCATCTACTACTGCTGCCGTCATTCCATATTCCCCAGGATCCCCCAGTTTTGAGGCAAAACATTGGGATTATTCCCTTGGTACTGCCTGTCAAGCAGAGTTGGCCTCACTGGCAACAGTGTTGTTGTTTGGTTCTGAGTGGGCTGTGAGACAGTCAGCAAAGTGTCAAGTGCATCCTATCAAGAGAATTATCGGATGATGTGCAAGGCTTCCTGGGAGCTGGAGTTTGCAATCACTCAGTGGATCTGTGTGAATCTGTGTGAGCTGGATGGGTCAGGCTCCACTGGAGCCTGTTTTGAGCTTGAGTGAGGTTGGCACAGTTACTGTCCCACAGTCATTCAGACCCTGACCAGATCTAGATCTGGTAGTTTGAAATTGTACTGAACAAACAGGGATGGAAATTCATGAAAGCAGAAAATGTAGTAATCTGGCTGTCTAGGTTTGCTCCAAAAAAAAATCCAATTGTTACACAGATTGTGTATTACCAGTGGCCTTCCACTTTCACAAATAAATAATTCCTGAATTTAATATGTTGAAGTGCATCTGTACATGCACACACTTGTGCTTTGGTTCAGTTGGTGTCACAATGTTGAGCGAGGAGCAAGCTTGCTGAGAACCCAAATTCAGCACACTGATACAAGACTGGAGTCAGGATACTTCCTCAGGAAAAACACAGGCAGTGACCGAAAGGAATCTTGCCTCAGAGGGATCCCAACATGAACTGGATCTTCAAAAGGAATAGAAAACACAGGACTGCTCTAAAGTAGAGCACTCTAAGCAACTAGGAGCCAAAGTATACCCAGAAGTAGACCAATACTCTGGCAACTAGTGCTAGAGAAACCCAGGTACTTATGCTAGGCCCCTGATGGGGCTCAGGTGTGTGTCATTATGTAATCAGTCCAGCATGGAATCCATGTGCTGGACAACAAGGCATTAAAGGTGCCAAATTGAAGGCCAGAACTCAGAACCATGACAGTTGGATATCAACAATCTGACCCAGATTTGAGCAGTCGGGGCAGTTGAGACTATTGCCTTAACCTGAAGAGTAACTACAAATGTCTGCATGCTTTTGTTTTACATCTCATCTCTTTTAACCCCACCATTCTTTAGCTCCTTTTATTTTGCTTTCTGCAGATGATTTTACTTTGTATTAAGTAACTCAACTTGCTCTGCACACCCACACAAAATTTGTTACATTGGCATCTGTCATTAAAGCATGTAAAAGGTTATGAATTTGACATGGATGCCCACTACAAACTTGCAAATCAAGCATATTAAAGTTAGCATGTAACATTTTAACTTTCCATGCCAGAAACTAAAAATTAACCCTTACAAGTGTGGAGATTCATTCCTCCAGATCAACTGTTTGAGGTTTTTTTAAGAATCACATTTTTTCTTTGAATCTATCTCTGAATCCCACTATTCTTTTTCTTTTCATATTTAGCTTTCCATACCTGGTTTGACATTGATTGAATAATTCAATATCCGACTTCTGTGGGTCTCGATAAGAATTCTTAAATGTAATTATGAAGAAACACAGTTCACATAGGTTGAAGTTTCCCTGTAGAGGGCACTGCACTGCTCTGATTCTTTAATGATCTGGTGAGGATAAGTGTGATGTGGAGGCAGTGTCTTTCTTCACCACTGACTGCAGGATTTAGCCTGTGATTCACAAGCTTTGCCTCAATGAAGATTTTACAGCTACAAGAAAGTAAGGTGGTTATTAATTAGGTAACTGTTTTAAAAACTGATTTGTGTTGCTGTAATACTTTTAAGTTTTTAGAAATGTTTTAAAATGTTGTATTTACATAGAACAGAACAGGGCCTTCGGCCCACAATGTTGTGCCGACATAGCTAACCCTCTTTCTTTTTATTGTATTTCTTTTACATTTACAATATTTTCTTTTATTTTTGAGATTGCTTGTTTGATATTTAATGATTTTTGACTGCTGGAAGCACTGTCAGAGCATTCAAAAGCCTGACCATATTGACAAGTAGTGAAGTTGAAGGCATGGGTTTGACACTAACCAATGTTTTCCCTACATGTTTCTTGGGCGAAGCTTATTCTGGCCTACCTATGTGATCAGATTACATCAAACAAAGTCCTGGTCTCATGCAGGGCCTCGTCAATCAGGTTCAGAAGGCTTTTGTGAAACATTGCAGTATACAGAGATCCATAGTTAGAATTCAGGAGATGCTGGAAATCTGAAATAAAAGCAGAAAATACTCAGCAGGTCAGGCAGAAATGGTGGAAAGACACAAAATGTTAGATGTGTTCCCTTCTCCGCAGAATGCAACTTTTTTGTGGTGACTTTGCTTAAAAAGTGCAAATCTGTAAATTCATGCTCATACATTTTGAGTTGTGCATGCTGTATTTTGAACATTGTGTTGGTTGTCATCCATGCTTTGTAATGCAATCTGAATGGCAACAATAACAATGCTGCTTTTATTTAAGGTCATCTAAGAACACAAAAATAATCACCAAAAAGTATTAACAGCAGAAATTATGGCAGCATTGCAATATTGTTCAAGTGACATAAAATCCTTGTTTGAATACTTATTTCAGCCGATCTTTTGGTAACAGTAATTGCTGTTGCAGAAATGCAGGATAAAATTAAAACAGTTTAATATCTTGAGTTTTATTTTTTAGTGTTAATTATAGTACCTAAGATGCTCCCTCATATTAGAAGAAGAAAATTATCCATTTATATTCATGGCAACACTTGGCAGAACAATTTGTTTACTGCCTGTAGGTATGAGGAGCATTTCTTTACAGGAAACCATCCATCAATTGCACATACTTTTTAAAAGCAAACTCCCTTGTAAAACCTTTCAATGGATTTGAGTCTTGTTTTATTCTGACAAACTGAGATCCTCAGTGTGATTGCCATACACTGAAGATTTGATTCAAAAATTTACATTTAATTAAATGTATTTTTATTTTCAACACAACATATCAGTGTGAAAGTTTAAGTGATTTGTGGTTAACTTTTTTGTATTTCTTTCCTTTTAGAATGTCACAAATCTTTTCTAAATATAGTTTTTGAAGAGAATAGAGTATCAATTATATTATCAACCTTGGCTCTGAGTCAGAAGCTTTGATTCCTACTCTGGACTCTTAGGCAACAGTGTTGATTTTGTCCATGTATTGAGGACAAAGTGTGCAGCACTGTTTCTCATGTGAGATAGTAAACTAAAAGCCTTGTCAAAACCATTCAACCGGAAGTAGGGTATCCAATGACATCATTTGGGGGAAAAAAGGTTGGGAGATCACTGAATATCCTGATCAAAATTTGTGTCTCAATAAAGTAGATTACTTGGTCACTGTTTCTTTGTTGTTTGTGTGATCTTACACTGCAACAACTTCATTGTCTTTACAGTGATTTGGAAAATCCTAATGTGACTAGCGTGCTAAATAAAAGTTTTTTTTGCAGTTGCCATGAAAAGGAGGCAATGCCATAATCTATACCCAATTCTGTCACTGCAATATATATTTCTTGCTGTATATTTGGACAAATTGGAATATATATTCAGCTCACAGACATTAAATAGCCAATTGTAATCGTACATTATGATGCAAAACTGACAGACTAGAATTCTGCTGCCTATTCTAAGCATACTTTGATGAGCATCAAAAGAGCTCTGTGGCTTTGTGATAGCAACACATAGAACTCCAAATCCCAGCTGCTCAGGTTACACTGTTAGGAAAGAAGCAGTGGTCACCAATATGTTGGAACTGCTTTAAATTTAAAGAAAATTCACTGCAATATACAGGCTGCTGAAAATATAGGAACAACCTTGAACTTCAACAAGCAATATTGGTGGCATAGAAGGAGCTGGTGATAATTGCCAAATGGGCTTCAAACTAAAATAGTGGGTATGCAAGAAGATTCAAGGAAGGATATATTAAAAAGTAGCTAAGAGTTATAGGTTAAAATTAGTCTGAATAGGGAATTGGATAGAAATATGCGTGGATCAGAAAAAGAATGTAATATGCCAAAAAAGGTACTGGTGATTCAGATGATGTTATAGACAAACAGCAAATAGTTAAAGCTCAATGCCACATACAGAAGAATTAATATCACAGTGGGAATGCTTTTGATCAGTGTCCATCAGGAAGATTTGGTCACATAGTTTGAGAGGACATCTACAAAAGGCGATGCCTCAGGAAGGTGACATCCATCATTAAAGACCCCAACCATCTGAGCCATGCCCTCTTCTCACTGCTGCCATCAGGCAGGAGGTACAGGAGCCTGAAGACCCACACCTCAAGGTTGAACAACAGGTTCTTTCCCACTGGCATTAGGTTCTTGAATAGGCCTGAAAACCCTTAATTCTACCTCAGACCACATTTCCCTCAACCTAAGCTAATATTGTTATTTCTGTTCATTCTGTCATGTAAGTTGTGTATAATTTATGTAACATGTTGTCATGTTTGTGATGTACTGTGCCGTTGCTGCAAAACACTAATTTTCATGGCATTTATATCTTGGATATGTATACCCATGACAGTGAACTTGCAACTTGAAATTGAAACAAGCTAATATTCCAGGAAAGTTACTTTCAGATAAGAGAGGGAACATATGGTGGAACCTTGATGATAAAAGTTGGTTTAAGATAGCAAACAGAAAGCTCAGAAAATCAAGATGTTGGAGCAATCAAGATTTTGGATGGAACTAAAATGGGTGGGGCAGTTTACACCAATGGGAGCCTCCTAACAGGAATGTAGTTTTGGGCGGAGTATAAATCAGAAAAAAAAGGGTTAATTCTGTAATCACAAGGAATCTGGCTCTCCTCACAGATTGGGAAAGCAAATTTTTAGTTATTGTATAAAGGACAAAGGCAGCTTTAGATGCGGTTGAGACAAAGAAACAGGATTAGTTGATGATCTTGCCATAAGGAAGCCTGTGGGAAAGAGATCAAGATAAGATGGAATTTTATAATGAGTGTGAATTAGATAAGGCTGGAACTGGGCAAATCTGAATAAAACATGGTAGGAAAATATGAAGGTTGAGTTGGCTAAGATTGTTATTGGCTGTAGATAAACTGCAGAAAGCTATAAAGAAATAATGCATAAATGTTAATCTGTATACGTTTCTGAAGGAATAAATAACACAAAAAAATGCGGTCCAACTGTGGCTATCAGAGAAATTAAAGATAGTGGCAGATTAAAGTAAAAGATGTATTATCTTGCCAAACAGATAAATAAGCCTGAGGAGTTTAGAATTCACCAAAGGATTATCAAGATGTTGTAATAGCAGAGATAGAGAGAAGAAATAGACTGCTTTTGCTGGCATTGTAAGCATTTCTCGTTCATTGTTAAAAGTTGACTGGTGAAATTAAACATTGGTCCCTTGGAGTCAGCGGAAGGAGAAATTAAAATAAAGCAATAAGGAAATGGCAGCGACATTGAACACATACCTTCTTTGAGAGAGTATCCATTATTATGGTAGCAAACACAGAAAACACTTTTAAAATAGTGAAGGACCAATGGTCTCCTGGCAGCCAGGAGCATAGTTTTAGTGATTAGAACACAGTAATAACAAAGGATACATTAATGCACTGAAGACCAACAAATCCCCTGGACATGATGGTATATAAATTCAGGTAGGGATCTCCAATGTATAATCTATAACCTATTATACGGGAATGACTTAACTGAAAGTACTGAAAATCATGGATCCAAGTTTGGTATTGGTTTATTATTGTCACTTGTACAGAGATACAGTGAAAAACTTGTCTTGCATAATGATCATACAGGTCAATTCATTACACAGTGCAGTTACATTGAGTTAGTACAGAGTGCATTAAGGTAGTACAGATAAAAAACAATAACAGTAGAGAGTAAAGTGTCACAGCTACGGAGGAAGTGCAGTGCAGGTAGACAATAAGGTGCAAGATCACAGCAAGGTAGATTGTGAGGTCAAGAGTCTATCTCATCGTATAAGGGGATCATTCAATAGTCTTACCACAATGGGATAGAGGCTGTCCTTGAGCCTGGTGGTATGTGCCCTCAGGCTCCAGGATAAAGAGCTATTTGGAATAATAGGCTGCAAGGAAGATGCAAAGCAATTGATATCAGAGAGGAAAAAAAAACACATGAAATATAATGTGGTGGAATGCAAATCTAAACTATTTGTTAGGAAGAATAAAAGAACTGAATATTTTCTTAAATTGTGAGAGATGAGGAAATTTGGCTTTTCTTTGTACATGACTCAGCTTTCATGCAGTGAAGCAAGTAATGATATATTGACCTTTATTGCAAAGGGATTGGAGTATATAAGAACAAATTTTTCTGCATTTGTAAATGATATTGGTGAGACTGCATCCATGGTAGTGTGGACCATTTCAATGGAATACAGTGAAGATTCACTAGACAGTTTCATCAAAATTAGACAATCCCATAGTTATTGGCATGTGAACTGAGATTGAGTAAGATATGTCTGTGTTCCCTGGACCAAAGGGTGATCTCATTGAAACTGATAGAATTTTATGGGACTTGATAAAGTTTATTCCTTTAATAACAAAACAACAAATAAAAATTGAGAATCTGATTATTATGCTTAAGTTCATTCAATTCAACTACAATTCACAATTAAGGCATGAAATTTAATAATTTATTGCTTTGAACAAAACGAGTGAAAATCAGCACACATAATTTGTTTTAGATATTAGGTATTTACTTTTTTAGTCACGTGTACATTGAAACACACAGTGAAATGCGTCTTCTTGTGTTACTGAGAATGTGCTGGGGAACCGCCCGCAAGTGTCACCACTCTTCTGGTGCCAACATAATATGCCTACAGCTCCTAACCCGTACGACTTTGGAATGTGGGAGGAAACCAGACCACCCAGAGGAAACCCACATAGACATGGGAAGAATGTACAAATGGTAATGTAAGCTGACTGCAAGACATCACAGATGGAAACAGTTGCAAAGCATTATGAATGTGACAATTAATGAATTCTTTTGTATTTTTCTGTCATTTTGAAACATAAGCTCTTTTGTGGTCTTTAAATGGTTAAATCGCAAGAAGTAAGTGAGCAATACTGATGTGGTTCTGAGACACTAAACTGTTAAATGCAATTAATCTTTTACTTGAAATCAGATAAGAGTTTGCGCAGAATGGATTTATAGCCCTAAGAATCAAAGGGATATTTCTCACAAATTATTAACATATTATACTGTCAGAAGTTACAGGCAATAACTATAATCTTAGCTGAATAGTTGAAGCTTGATGTATGTGGTGGTGCCTATGACCAGAGTAGAAATATATTTTCTAATGCAACCATTGAATGGACAGCAATTATGATTCAATATTAGTTGCAATATTGGTAAAATAAATATTTGCTTTACTCAAAGCTTTAGCTATCAACTGAACCACTGCTTTGATTTCATCAAATATAGAACATGGAACAGTAAAACACTGGACAGGCTATTCAGCCCACAATGTTGTGCCAATCTTGATGCCAATTCATATTAAACATCCTCTTCCTGTATATCATCCACCTCCCTCCATTCCCTTCATATTCACGTATCTATCTGAAAGCCTCTTAAACTCCACCAAACCGCCTGCTTCCACTGCTACCCCTGGTAACCCTTTCCAGGCACCTATTTACTCTCTGCGTAAGAAAAAACTTGCCTCTCACATTTGTCTTTAAACTTCCTCCCTCTAACCTTAAAAGCATATCCTCCAGTGTTTGACATTTCTACCCTGGGGAAAAGACTCAGACTGTCAACCCTATCTATGCCTCTCATAATTTTAAAAACCTCAATCAGGTCTCCCCTCAAGCCTTCAATGCTCCAGGGAGAACAACCCAAGTTTGTCCAACCTTTCCTCATAACACGTACCCTCTAATCCAGGCAGCATCCAGTTGTAACTCTTCTGCACCTTTTCCACAGTCTCCACATCCTTCCTATAATAGGGCGACCAGAGCTGCATGCAATACTCCACGTGCAGTCTGACTAAAATTTTATACAGCTGCAGCATGACTTCCTTACTCTTGTACTCAATGCCCCTGCCAATGAAGGCAAGCATACGATATTCCTTTTTTACCACCTTATCCACTTGCGTAGCCACTTTCAGTGAACTATGGACCTGGACCCCAAGATCCCTCTGTACCTCAATGCTATTAGGGGACCGACCATTAACTGTACACTTTCTCATTTCATTTCACCTCCTAAAGTGCAACACCTCACACTTGCCTGGATTAAACTCCATCTGCTACTCCTCTGCCCATATCTGTAACTAATCTAAATCCCGCTGTATTCTTTGATAGTCCTTTTACACTGCCCACAACTTCACCAATCTTGGTGTCATCTGCAAACTTGCTAATCCACCCATCACAAACAACAGAGGTCCCAGCACCGATCCTTGCAGAACACCACAGGTCATGAACCTCCAGCCAGAACAACAGCCTTCCACCCTGCTCTCTTATGGGAAAACATAGGATCCAAATATTTTTATCTTTGCTTTATGCTTCATGTTCTGGGAACCATTGCATTCTTAAATGAAAAGGGAAAATCAAAATGGAAAATCATGAAACATCATTGGGATAAAACCTCTCCAGGTTTATCAGATTTTGTTTTATTCAAAAATCAAGAAATCGCAGATGCTAGAAATATGAAGTAAAAACAAAATATGCAGGAAACTCTCAGGCAGCATCTATAGAAAGAGAAACAGACTTAACTTTTCATTAACTATTTCTTCTGAAACCATATAGTTCATATCGTAAGTACCTCATTTTTAAATGTTTGTATATAGAATGTCTTCACATGCACTTCCATGATTGATGCATCAAGGTAGCAGATTTGCAGATTTTACTTTCATGCATTTGTGCAAGGGCCATCCTCTAGGCTAGGAGTGAATCAGGAACAAAAAATATATTGGTGGCTAAATGTTGATACTTTTTTCAGAAAGCTGTTTAGTGTGAAAGCGATGTTTGACACTCCTTGTGAATATTTTGTGTAATCATTGTAAATTTCCTTTGTACAGAATGCCTCACAGAAACTGGAGAACAAGAAAAGATGGCAATACTGGATGGGTGTTTGCAAAGCTTTGTCTTGTTTGCATATCCTGAAAAAAAGACAGTGCTGCTCAAATTGATCATAACTGAATGTGGGCATAGAGGGAGCCAGGTGTGCATAACGTCCTTCTGTTGGCTTTGTTATTCATTCTTCTTGGCCAATTAACATCATCAATGTGTACAGCCAATGGGCTTGATCATGTTTAACATAAGTTGGCAGTTCCAGGGGCTCTGTGCTGCTCAGCAGATTTCAGACAACCACCCTTGTGTGGCTAACTATGAAGACCCTGAAGTGCCCTGGAGGTCAAAAGCCGATGCACGACTGAACCCAGTGCCAGTGCACTGATGGGTTTCAGAAAGGGGCCAGATGCAATTCAAGATGCTCTGTTCCAGGAAAGGCTATTATATGAACAGAACTCCATTCAATTGCATAGAGTCATTGATCCCGTGGATAAAGGCATGCTGGAGCAGGGTTTACTCACTGCAATTTATTTTAATGTTCTTAATTATTTGCTATTACTTAAAGCTGTTTTGAATCAAATTTGTATGATTAGTTTTTGAATTACATGTCTCCAGATTGGGAACACTTGCTTCTATGAAGGGTTTTATTTAGTCTGATTCTTTGCTTAACAAAGGTTTTTCTTGTACACCAAAGGGAGGGGAATGAACTTCACGTCTCACGAGATAATATAACCAAATAAACTCACTGTGCCACTGCCAGACAACAAGCCACCTTCTTGAGAACAGTGGGCGTCCAATGACATCGGACAGTAAATTGCCTCCTTGGGAACCCGTGCCCACGTGATAATATCACCACATGGAGGGCAACTCCAGCCAAGAGGGTAATAAATTCCCAATCTGACAAACTGGCAGAGCAGAACCAACCAGCAATCACAAGTCATTGAATCGGACTCACTCTAAACCCAAATGGCAATCGTCTCTTCTTCCATCACCAACTACTTAGCATCAGGTACCAACTATTCCCCATAGGAAACAATGAAGAGCTCCCTCCAGCTTAATAATTTGTTGCATAATGAAGGTTTTTTAAAAACATAACGCTTTTGTTCACCTGTTCCATTGGAACCATTTTTTAAAAGTCTTTGCCTTTCAGTTTTTGACCATCAGACTAAAAGCAGTCCGAAAAGCCTTATACAATAGTGATATCCTGTCTCAGAACTTGGCCCAATGCCCTTGAATCTAGAGCCCTCCCTCCTGCACCATGTCTCCAGTCAGCACATTAACCTGGCCAATCCTTCTACCTCTACTCTCATTGGTGCATGTCACAGTGGGCAAACCAAAGCTCTTTAAGTCCCTCTTCTTAAACATCCCCCCAGATCCTGAAAGTCTGACCGTAAAACTTGAATTCCTGCCCTCTTAATGTCACATACCGACATGTACCAGAACTTGTAGCACATTCCCTTTGCCACCAAAATATGTGCACCCTCTCCTTTTTGACCTTTAACCTGTTACCAGGAAGCAACACACCATGCAAGGCTCATGTTAATGAATGCAGAGCTGCCTCTCTGCTCCCCAGCGGTGGAACCCCCTGTGACAACTGCACCGTTCGCCTGTGCACTCCTTAGTTCGAAAACATGGTGCATGCCCTGTTCTAGACTGCATTCCTTTGCACTGTGATCACCCTCATCAGTCTCCAATGCTGAGTACTGATTAGAGAGTGGCTCACATCCCAGATTTCCTACTCTTCCTGCCCTTTTAGATGATCACCCCATTTACTGCCCTAAACTTCCTGTGGCTGCAGGGTGATGTCTCCAAGAACATGCACCTATGGCAATTCCCAGCCTCCAACAGGCCTTGCAGTGATTCCAGCTGCCTGTCAAATTTGGAAACCTTGAATCTGAGCTCTCAGAGCTTGGGGAACTTCCTACCCACGTGATTTCCCAGGGCACACACATCCCGTAATTTCGAGATGGAACAGGAATTAGCTCACAGTTGCCCATTCAAGAAACATACTGTATTTCTTCTCTATCCCCTTTTTTGAGAGGCTAATTGTTAATTTATTGTTTTGTGGGTGATGCCTATTCTTTAAATATACCTTCCTGCTTTTGAAATGTCACTACTCAATCAGCTCCATATTTTTTTTTGATTGAGAAAATAATCTTGCTTAAATCACGAGTTTCCCATTGTTAAATGTAATTTAAATGACAGTCTCAACTCAGAAGGAAAAGTAAAATACCACTCACCTTTTGGTCTTTCTATGATGATACTGTATTTTTGTAATTATTCCCTCTGTTTCTTTGAAATTCTGGATGCCACTGTCACTGTTTCCAGGTGAGTGAAGGCCTGGAGCCTGGGCCTTTCGTGACCTTCCAGCTAATGCCAATTTCTCCCTGGTCCATTCTATCCCCTGCAGCTGCCACTGCTTTTCAATAGAAAAGACATTTATTTCTTTAACTATTTGCTCTTGTTCGACTACTGGAAAATCTTTAAATCTAATTTTCCAGGCTGCCTTAACCAGTTTGGCCCTTGCCCCCAAATGATTGGATTTTATTGAAGTATAACGTTTGCTCTGAGACTGCTTCTGTTTTTCTCACAAAGAATTGGAAAATTAACATTTTGTCATTTCTTTTACTCTGAAAATTCATTAGTTTATAAATTAACCCTGCCTCCTTCCACAAAACAAGGTCTAAAATGGCCTGCATCCCAGTTGGTTCCATGATATAATAAACCAGGAAGTTAAATAGAATGTATTCCATCACCACAGTCTTCAGTTTGTGCAATCTGAAAGGGCTGTGCAACATAAATGTTAAGGGTCTCAGCAGCATTGTAGCCACAGGCTGTAATTTCTGAAGCCAAAACCCCTGGGAACGATTTTCAGATTGATAATTCCATCTACGCTTATCTGCTGTGCTTTTCCTGAGAACATTTAGAATGTTATGACTATTTTAAACAACCGTGGTCAGCTGATAATTCAAACATACAATCATAGAATTACATATTTGGGCCCTTGTCCAGGCTGATCCTTCTGATCAAACTGTGCTTGAGTGACCAGAGCAATCTAACCAGCTGTTAACGGAAACAGTCACGTACGATTTGCAACATGAAAAGCAAATTTTCACTCCCAATTTCAGCTTGGATCTTGCTAACTGTGTATAGAGATCCTTGGAAGTTGGTAAAGGCTATCATTCATTAACTCTCTTATTTAAAATCACCTTTTAGTTGCTGCACAGTTTTATGTTCTACCTGTTTATAGTTTGATCGCTCTTGAAGCTGCCCAGTCACTGTTATGGTCATGATATTGTGCAGATTTTTTGTAACTTATCATGTGAAGATTTTTGATGTGGAACTCAATAGTATAATCATCTCTGTCTTGTGTTTCATATAACAAGCTGCTGCTTCTTCTGACATGATTATCATCTGGATAATGTGAAAGAATGGTTGCATGATGGATGACTTCCAGCTTGCGCCACCTGCAGTCACACAATGCTCCCTTTGTTTCCGAACCAAAGCATTGAGAGTTGTCCTTTGATCATTAGACTTGTGGCCGGCACAGGATAGAGTGCCCTGCCAGTCCTGGCTGCCGTCTCCATGGAAGTCATAACCGGATATCAAACCTAAAGCTTTTTGTGAGTAACAGTTTGAACTGGTTCCTTACCTTTCTCACATTTCACAACCCAGAAATATTCTGAAGTTACCATACCTTGATAGGTCTTTAGGTTTAACTATGTAATTACTTCTGGTTTCTCTCAGACTTTATAGATTTCTGTTACATCAAATGGCTGCAGGTTGAAATATTATTCCAGCCTCTGAACTGCTACTGGCGTAAAGTGTATCTGCAGCTTTCCGTGGAGCTATGAGGTTAACCATTGCGTAATTTTCCTCAGAGCTGATTTCCATAAGTACCATTACTTTCTTTACTTCACTCACTGCAGCATTCAATACTTGTGCATTTGTGGACTGTGTCCAGAATATTATTGGCCAAGAACAACAGCTCCATTCTTTACAAGTAGGATGTGAATAATTTAGGGGCTTTGATATACACCCCCCAGGATGCTTATGAAGCCTACTTGAACTTTAGCTGCCATTTTCTTCCTTTTCCCACCAAAACAGTTTTGCAGCTCTCAAGCCTTTCTGTGCATTTTACCCGCAGCTTGTCCCACCGAGTGCAGAATTGCACTGACGTCTTTACTTTAACTTCTGTTTCAATGATCACTCAGGAACAAATGCTGGTGTCTTGTATTCAGAGCAGCTGTCTGGAGCTCCCCATCTTCCTTTGCTCTGAAGCAAGGAACCCACGCAGAGTGAACTCATTTGGCTTGCCCTTGGGGCCTATTTTCTCCACGTAGCCAAGCAGTTTTCACAGAGTCTGCAGGGTAGGAAGGCTGTCCTGAATGCTGCAGTGCTGATTTTTTAAAAACATTTTTTTGGAAACTTTTTCAATCCCCCCCTCACCTACCAGCCTCTCTCCTGCCACTTCCCTCCCCCCCCCCCCACTTTGTACTGTTATACACAGGTGAGCCCCACATTACAGCAGTTTGGGGAATGGAAATTCACAAATGACTACCAAAAAGTCTGAGGTATAGAATAAAATTCCGCTCTCATGGAATTTGCTTCAATTTTTATTTTATGTTCAGCTTGCACTCTTGCACAGGTGATGTGGCTTTGCATTACAGAAAGTCATGATGCGGGCAAGGTTTTCTAGGAATGCACCCCCTCCCCTCTCCCCCTGTAACGTGGGTATTGCCCAATACTGGCAATCTTTCCTGTCCCATCCCAGTGCCGAGACTCACACCTTTCAGTTCCACAGACACTTTCACCACGTAGGTGGAGCCATATTGGGGGATGATGGGCAGGTAAGATATCTTTATTAGTCACATATACATTGAAACTCACAGTGAAATGCATTTTTTTGCGTAGAGTGTTCTGGGGACACTTCCGGTGCCAACATACCATGCCCACAACTTCCAAACCCGTATGTCTTTGGAATATGGGTGGAGACTGGAGCACCCGGAGGAAACCCACGCAGACGCGGGGAGAGCGTGCAAACTCCTTACAGACAGCGGCTGGAATTGAACCCAGGTTGCTGACGCTGTAAAGCGTTATGCTAACCACTGCACTACCGTGCCTGAACCAGGTGGGGAGGTAGAGGGAATGGGAGGGATGAACAAAGGGAGAAGAAAACTAGGTGGACAAGTAAGTGCATGTGGCAGGAGAGCACCAGGGGTGTGGTTTACATGGAAATGGAAAATGTAACATCCATACCATTGGGCTGTAATATAAGATTTTGTCCTTCCAGTTTGCATTTGGCCTCTCTGTAGCAAGGCTGAGGGCAGACGGGTCAGTGTGGGAGCGGGAAAGAAAGTGAAAACAACCATTCAAGCTGATGTTAGTTTTGAGCTCTCTGCCAGTCGGGGTGTTGGGCAGGGCTGCAGTCGCCCGGCAACATTTGATGTCGTCCAACGCACTCCCGGCCATTGCACTCTGATCACCTGAACTTCTGGGATGTGGAGGGTGGCCCGTTTTCTATTTTTATTTTCTGGGACATTTCAGTTTTAGGAGGGGTTAGATTATAAATCTCTTATTGCTTTATAACTTTACGAACAGATGCTTATCTGCAAAAGAGCGTGGACGCCGGGTGACTGAAAATGACACAAGCCAACCAGCTCAGTGCAGCTGGAGTCAGGCAGGCGGGGAGTGCGGCGGGCGCAGGGGGGCACGGATCCCGGGGATCTCAGCAGCAACATCCAGTCGCAGTCAGTGCGCCGGAGAGATGACTGACGCCCGAAACGAGACCCTGGAGTTTTACTGCGGCTCCAGCCCTCCTGTAGCCGCAGAGATTTTACGGAGTGAGTATTGCAAACTGTAGCTCAGCTCTACCCCATCGGCGCAGTGCAAGGAGAACGGTCTTTGTACCCGCTGCAGCCGGCGCGGCGGCTCTGCACGGATATCAAGGTGCCCGGAGCGGCAGCGAGCCCGGTTCGGGGCTGAAGCCCGAGCCGCTCCAGTCGCTGGGCCCCGGTGTGCACGGGGATGTGGGCGGCTGCTGATGGGAGGACGCGTTCTGTGCCACCGGTGAGGTTCATCTTAAAGGTCCCGCACTCTGACCGGACGGGAGCGCCTCACAACCCCCCCCCCCCCCCCAAACAAGTCCTGCGGGTTGTTGTGATGAAAGTCAGGAAACAGCCTACACTGAACTTTGGGAGATCAGTGCAACAAACCTCAGCCAGCCGCACTGTGAAGATATGCCCATGTCTTTTATTTCTCGAAGCATTCCATGTCAATCATCTTTTACTTTATTTTTGTTTTAACCCTGAATCTGTCCCAGATATGCTAATTGCTATGCCCACATTATACAGCAGGCCAAGAGTTAACTAAACTCTATTGTCAATTCCGGAGCTTATTTCCAACAGTTCCCCTCTTGATGCTGTCAAATACTAAGGATGCATTTACAACTGTAGTGCGCTGCTGTTGAGGCTGGCACCCAGCTGTAGTTACAGTGCACGTTGCTCAAGCAAGACAACCCAGTGGGGTTTTATCCTTCATAGCTGTGCTTCGCTTTGGAGTCGGTCAGAGTCCTTGCATCTGCATTTTTTGCTCTAGGTTCAAAATTGTTTCTGTGTCAAAGTGTTGTTGAGCTGGTGGATTATGAATTAAAAGTGAACGAGTAAGTGATGTTAAAATTAGTCGCACACCTTTGGAAAAAGTACTGCCCCTGGCGATGATTCCCCCAAAAATATCTAAGAGCTGGATAATAAAACAGAAAAGTCAGTACTTCTGGAGCAACCCACTGGCTGGCAGCCTTGCCTGAGCAAGGGCTAGGCAGAAAAACTAAGAATCACAGAAAGTGGATGTTGTTTTGAAAATAATGATCAAAATACACACAGCTGATGGGAGTATATTTTAAAAGTTATTTGCAAATAAGTACTTCAGTGAAGGTCGGATCTGCTCTTCCTCACTACCTCACAATTCTGAGATATGCAGAAGATCTCAGACGTGCTCATTGCTTCAGCTGTTTTGTGAAATAAACCCATTTTGGCAAGCTACATAATGAATAAACACATTTCAACCACACTATGGCCTTGTTGTTGCACAAATGTTACCAGTGATTGGAAAACATTGTGAAAAAAATGGGGTTGTCATTTAATTTAACAGAAGAGAGATGTCTTTTCATGAGAAAGGAAGAATAACAGACTTGTACTTGTGTGGTATTTGTATGATCTCAGTGTAATTCCATCAGTGAATGATTTAGATGGAGTGGAGTGATTATCGTTGTGGGGTGACAATATAGAATTTTTTCCTTAGTTTTTCCTAACTGTTAAATACTTGGGAATAAAGCCTTAGAGAATCACTCAAAAATAAAGTTTCCAAACACAACAACATTTACAGACTATGTTGAACAGTTACCAAGGAAATTATGGCTATTTCATTTTTCTACAGTGGAAAACTATACAGTATATTCACAAATAAATCTAGATCCCTATAGTTTCCAGGGGCACACTGGCTTTAAGTGGTGTAGGATTTTCATGAGAAAATGGAGGGGAGGCAATAACATAGCACTGGAAAAATACTTCATAAGCAGTCTGGAAATCTCTTGACTTCCCAAATAGCTAGACCACCCTGATCACTTCTTTCCCCACCTCACACCATGTCTCTCTTTTGACATTCATTGCTCTGTTCCAGAAGATTTGATAGTTATAACATATACCAAATTAGTATATTTATGCTTGACTACTGATTCTCAAAAGTATCCACTTGAAATTTTGACTCACATTTACACTTTGAAGGAAAAAGTATATGACTGAATAAACGTAACTTCCTCCATCCCATTTAACAACCATTAACAGGACATTTCTACAAATGGTTATATACCTGTCTTTTGTAACACTTACAGTGTATTTTGCATTAGTTTGCAATCATTTTCTTTAATTCTCTTAAGACCTTATGGCAGGCACTGATATTATTCCATTCCTAACCAGTTGTACTATTTTTTGAAATTATCTGCTCCTGCCAAAATAAATCCACTTGGCTTTAAACATTAATGTAATTGCATGATATTTGGTGTATGATTTATTCCTCAGAAGTATTTGACATTAAAACATCCCCAAGGCTATATGTTGTTGAGGATCATTAAGGAGTATTTCTTTAAACTCAGATTGTCTTCTCAGAAGCGTGAAGTTAATTTTCAGGGGTTAGTTGGCTGACCAAAATGAAAGCTTAGATTATGTTGCAGTATTTCTTAATCTCACTGTCATTATTTGATATTGAGGAAATGTTTTCCTCACACAAGCAATTGTTAAATTGTTGAATGCACTTTCATAAAATGGATGAAGTGTCTTTAGCTTTTAAAAAATGAAATGGAAAAATAAATGAAAAAAATTTTTTATATTGCAAAATAGGATTACAGAAATAACGCTTTGAAGGAGCCAGTGCTGACCCAATAATACAACAGGCCTCCTTCTATGGTGTAAAACTCCATGAATACTTAATTGAACTAAAAAAAATCATTATAATTCCTCTCAGTGATAATCAAGCATGTTTTTCTAATGAGAAAATGATAATTAACAACAGAATCTATTTTACCCAATTGGCTCATGCCAGTATTTACACTCCGCATGAACCTCCATAGAACCATAGAATAATACAGTACAATACAGGCCCTTCGGCCCAGCAAGTTGTGCCGCCTTTCAAAACCACACCTAAGGCTATCTAACACCTTCCTCCCATATATCCCTCTGCCTTAAATTCCTCCATATGCCTATCCAACAATCTCTTGAACTTGACCAATGTATCAGCCTCCACCACCACCCCAGGCAGCACACTCCATGCACCAACCACTCTTTGGGTGAAAAACCTCCTTCTGACCTCCCTTGAACTTTCCACCTATTATTTTAAAGCCACGTCCTCTCGTTTTAACTCTCATTTTGAGTCTCAACATCAACCCTGTCAAACCTCCTTAGGATCTTATATCATTGAATAATGTCACCACTTATTCTTCCAAATTCCAAGGACTACAGACTCATCGTGGGAATGAAGCACAAATCTGACAGCAATCATGATTATGACCCCGACACCACCTTTGCTGTTGCCTGCCAACCAGCCAGACTCATGCTGAGAAAGTGCACTTATAAGCCAAGGTCTCAAGTTGCAGAATGGAATTCATTGTATGTCTGTTGTCTGCATGTGAGATGGCTGAGAGTTGCATACCAGACCTGAGCCATGTGGTCGGTGCCACTTGTGCCTTAAATTCTACTTCAGACTGCAGCAGAACAAAGGCATCATGAGTAGACCCAGGATAATGGATGGAGACTTGTAGGAAGTATTAAACATAATCCTATAGCAGCTGGAATTTTTTTTAATAAAGTCCCCTCATTGGATGCTGGCATCAATCCTTAAGACGGGGGGCATGGTACAGCAGATTAGCCACACTGAAGGCTGTAAAGATTCATCTGTGTTATAATGGCATGGAGATACATATAGACCAGATCACATAACAACAGGAGATATCCTTTCCTCAAGGGCAACACTAAACAAGGTGGGTTATTTAAATAATCTAGTAACTTCATCGTCAACATTATTGGTATTAGCTTCCTTTTTGAAGACTAGTTTTCTTAATTTATTAGGTTTAAATTCCTCTGTTGCTGTGGTGGAACTTATGGCCATGCCTCTGCATCTTTGGCCCAATCCTCCAAGTTACTAATGTCATAACATACTGCCCCTAATCCCAAATCAAGGGAGGATGACACTGCCAGGTAGCAGTGGGATGCATTCAGTAGGACCCTGTGTCCTAGAGAGGCCTACAATCTTCACAAAGCTGTAAGCTTACTTTTCCTCCTTTCAACTGGCAAGAAGGAATTAAAATGTACCCGGTGGTCTTGGAACAGGGTGTATCTGTGGACAACAAACTGCAAAATTGCACAGAATAGTTCTAGCCTGGAGAATCTGAACCTGTAGAAACATGGAAGCATGCCGATTGACCTGTCAGCTTGCTCTGACATTCAATATGGTCACTGCTGATCATCCACTTCAACAGCCTCCCCAATTTTCTCAATCCCTTTAACATTAAGACATAATGTCTACTTCCTTACTGAATAGACTTAATGACTTGGCCTCCACTGTCTCTGTCTCTTTCACAATGAAGAAATTTCTTCTGGTCTCATTCTAAATGACATACTATATATCCTGAGGCCTTTGCCTCTCATTCTGAAGCAAAAGATAAATTGCTGGAAGAACACAGCAGGTCAAGCATCATCTGTGGAGGCAAAGGGATGGTCAGCTTTTCAGGTCGCGACCCCATATCATGGCCAGTATAAAGAGAAGGAGAGTGGTGAGACAGGAGTCTGAGGTGATCGGTGGGCTGAGGAGTGGTGTAAGATGACAGGCAAGTTGCGCCAAGTAGGGGAAGGGAGGGGGGTCGAGTTGGGAGACAGTAGCAGGTGAATGATAGATGAAGGCAGATAAAGAGGGAAAAAAAACAAGAGGCAGATGGAGTGAGGTGGGGGGAGATTTTCACTTTCAGATCAGAGGATTTCTCCCTGAAAATGTTGGGTATAAATACTCTCCTGCTAAGGACACTTCTCTCCTCCCTCCTCAGGCAGCTCTGTGTCCTCATTGGCTATTCTCCCAGTCAGGCTGTACTCCAAGGGGAATGCCTACTAATGTATCCATGTCTGGAAGCAGCCCGAAAGCCAAGACAATGTTCCTGGCACCTGGAGTTCCATTTAGTGTAGACTTTAGGAGCTTTCAAGAACTCTAGACACCAGACAAGATAATGGAGCTTAGCGTTGGCATTAAACAAATTAGCACCATGATATGTCTATTTTGCATATTTTTGATGTTTGCTTTAGGTGACCCCTGCAAATGAAAATGCCCCTCATCAAAGAAGAAGGTGCTGCAACTTATGCTGCACATCTGCAAGTGCATGCTTTCACTGGGGCTCAGGAACAAATTTAGCACCTATAATTGTTCCAGAGGTGAATTTTCCAGCTAATTGTGTTTTTGGATGTGTAGATTTTGCACGTTATAGTTTTTGTTTTGCTGTTATGATCATTGCAAATCTCCTTTCATAAACCTAATACTTCTGTAACAATACATTTTCTCAGGAGCTAATGTTAAAATAAAGAATACTGCCGGATGCAACTTCCTTCATTTAACTGTCCTGCAGCCAAAAGGGTTACACAACCTCAGTGAGGAAATACTTCAGGTAAATGCTTATTTGTGTTTCTATGTTGATGGCTCTTAGACCTTTCACTGACTTTCCATTATTAGTGAAAATGTGACTAGGGGCTGAATATTCAAACCCAGTTTGTTCTAAAATTACAAGTTCATGGAGAAAGCTTTATCAGCAATTTTGAGGCTTTTTTAAGCAAATATTTTGTCAATCTATTTCTTATTTGTTTACTATTTTAACTTTCTGTGTATTCTTTTGCAGTCCATAGATGTACGTGAGCTCTTGAATGACAAAGATATTAATGGCTGCACTCCATTGCACTACGTGTGTAGACAGGGTCTAACAGATTCTGTGGTTAAAATGTTGGCACTAAATGCATCTCTTCACTTGAAAACAACAGACAAGAAATCATCACTGCATTTTGCAGCAAGGTATCTCCAATTCATTGCTTTGATTAGTAAGATTTAGCTAGTTAAGAGTATGTTCAAATAAATTTAAATACATTGGAAATAAATACTTTGGTGAGCATTTAAGATTCCATGGCACTATTTGGTATTGGTTTATTATTGTCACTGGTACCGAGGTACAGTGAAAAACTTGTCTTGCATACCGATCGTACAGGTCAATTCATTACACAGTGCAGTTACATTGA
>JARFYF010000074.1:78807287-78826252 GCA_030265395.1 Rhina ancylostomus | reverse complement strand
CCCCCAACAGATCTGAATTTGCCTGCTGTCATTCTGTACAGTGTTCTCACTCTAATGGCTGTAATTGCAAATCTTGTGTATCTTGAGGAAGTTATCTACCTGTTGAGGAAAGTCCCGTCTACAAACAGGAGAGCAACTATTATGTGGGTCAGCGGGGCTGCACCGGTAAGTATCTTTACAACATTCAGCTGGGGAATTCTATTTTTTTCAGCAAATGCCTTCAATTCATCATAAATTTTCAAAAATCTTCCTTCCCTATTTTGCCTTAACACAATTCATCCAAGGTTTTTCAAAGTGAGAAACCTTCCTGTATAAATTGTATGAGCACAACTTGGGTTTCTATTTTAACAGAGCTGAGGAATAGTGGGTTTTTATCAGTTGGATTGTGGTGATGGCCAGCCAGAGGTGGAGAACTGCCGGCTATCTGTAGTATGTGTGACAGCAGCTTCTGGACTTTCATCGCTGTTCCCTGCAGCGTGCAAGTAAGGGCCATGATGGAAGTGAGGACGGTGCATCTGACATCTTGTTCTGCCCCTGAATGTCATTGAGCCCAAGGACATTCCATAATTCTGGTGTTGAGGGGCTGGATCTTCTTATCTGCCCCCTCATCCTTACACCATCCATAGCTGGTGTATATGGAGCCCATTTGATTGGGGCAGGTGCAGCTATTTTTGTTTTACTTTGCTTTATTTAATATATTTTTTCAATTAATGTGCTTTTGAATGCACATATTTTTTTTAAATTGTGGGGCTATGGGCTTGTGCTGATGGCAGGTTAAATAGTCACAGAGTAATACAGCACAGAAAAAGGCCATTTGGCCCACCAGATCCATGCTAACTATCAGGAGCCCTCCTATACTAATCCCATTTACCTCTACTTGGTCCATATCCCTCTATGCCTTGGCTATTTAAGCGATCACCTATATCAAGAATGATTTGGCCCAATTTGTTTTGTGCAAAATTCCTCCCTTTCTTCTCCAACCTTCCCAGCACTGCACCCACCAGTCTCCCACTTCCAACCCCTTTTTAGCACAGTGTTAAAACATTTACTTTAAGCAGATTAAAATAAATGAAATGAGTGCCTTAAATATTTGCATTTACTTTTCCTTGGTCTAATTTCAGGACGTTCTCATTTCATGGTCCTTCGCAAGAGTGCCCAAAGTTGTACTTAAGATAACAATGCAAGCATAAGTAAATTCTGAACATTATTAAAATTTATACAATTCATAAAAATGGAAGCAGGGATAATCTGAACAGTCCCACATGCCTGCTCTCTCATTCAGTAAGATCAAGGTTTATCTTTTATCTTAGCATCATCTTCTTTCATTTGATCCATATTTCTGGACCAATAAACTCAGTGACTGATCCTCTGCAGCCAGTGTGGGTAGAGAATTATGAAGATTCTATTCTCTTGGTAGAGGAGTTTCTCCTCTTGTGTACTGAAGGGCTGACCTCTAATATTGAGACCATGAACTCTGATTCTGAACACCCTAGTCAGGGGAATCAAATTCCTTGCAGCTACCTTGTTAACTCTTCTCTGAGTTTGCTATGTTTCAAAGAATCACCTCTCATTCTGCTAGACTGCTAAACAAATCCATGTCTCAGGAACCAATCTGCTGAACCAGGAATCAACCTGCTCATTACTTAAAATGGGAATAAACACTCCAAATCAATTAGGCTTATCTTCCATTAGTCATTCTGCTGTCTACAAGTATCAGTGTAGAAAAACAGTGTATTTTTACACAGGTTATATGGAAATCCTTTTTTTTCCAATACTAATCAAGTGCTAACTTTTAATATATTTAAACATAATATTTCTTTATATCTTTCTTTCAGGTGATAGCATCCACATCTTGTATTGGCATGTGGGTTCCTTTGGCATCAATGATCACAGATTTGACAACAGCAGTGTATGTATTTCTTTTGAGGCTTTCATCAATCTATCCCATTTTAGATTAAAAAATTATTTTAAAGATAAGGTCATTAATTCATATGTTAGAATACATTAAATGTTAATATTCTGCATTTTGGGAAACACCATCAAAATTATATACTATTCACCAAACAAAATAAAGAGCCCTTCAATTAGAGGTCTTGTTTTTATGCAGAAATATTACTTTAATGGTTACTGAAGCTGTGAATATTTCCTTAGAATCTCTGATAAGAATTTTTAGGTACAGAACAAAAAAGAATTAAAGAGGACAGCTACCAATAAATGTTGAACAATTTTCCATGGCGAGATCCAAGGTGAAAATGGGAATGGAAATAATACAATTCCTTTTAAGATTTTTTTCGTTCTGAGGAACAGCATAATAGTCAGTTTATTTCATTGAATGATATAGGGTCTAAACTGATGGCATTAGATTACAAAATGGGTAATATCACAATTGTGAGGGCAGTGCTCACAATGAATGAGGGTTGAAGATAAGGTCATAATTTTATTTTCCTGAATCTCCTTCTAAGGGCAGATTGACACATAGACTTTTAGATTTGAAACCATCCCCCAAGTGTCAGAATCAATGTCAATCTCTAGTTTTCACGACAGAATATTTAATTCTGTTCTCAGATTTTCTCGGGCTTCTGCCAGTGAAGCAGACAGTTGTTCTCAGATATAAGGCACTGCTGTGGTAGGTTGGCAGCATGGAGTTGCTTGATCGTGAGTCTGGGATGAACATCATTCCAATTTCCTCTCTTGCTTACCTATGGCAGTATTTAGTTTCTGCTTACCATGACCTGACAGTAGAATGAATGAGGTTGACAGCTCAAGGTTGTGCAGAAAATACCAATGCAGCACATTGCCTTATGTGCACTCACTGTTATGCTTGCTAAATTGCTTTGTTTCAATAGCACAAATTAAGTCTGACTTCTCTTGAAAAGGAAGTTTTGTATTCCTACTGAAACATTTCTTCTCTTAATTACTATTAGAACTAGTGCTACCATATAATTCAAGGGGATAAGCCTTCCAAAGTGTTCACTCTCCTGTATAAATGATCACAAAAACACAAATGTTAGAAGTTTTGCAAAATTAGCTACTAAGTTTCCTTTGACTAGAAATCTTAGTAACATGTGGAGAAATGCCCAAAGCAATTGGTAAACTTCCATGGAAATTTAAGTCTGCGTTAAATGCAATACGTTGTGCAATTTTTATGACTGTGCAGCAACTATATAGGCTACAAGGCCGTTTAAATGAAGAGTATTTTGGAGGATAAATTTCTTGGTTTATTTTGTTATTGTGTGGATAGATACTTTGCAATTGTTATCCATAAATTCCAGCGGATGATGATACAAGAATTTGGAGGTGATGAAGCATTCCTGAAACATTTTGAAAATACTCCTGTGAAGATTAGTACAGGGCCTTGTTGTTGCTGCTGCCTATGCTTGCCTTTTGGAAAAATTTCAAGGTAAGCTTTTAGACTTCACTGAGGGTGATGCTCTTAGACTATGGCCTGTTATTATTCCTTTCACAGAAATGCACAGTATACTCTTGAGCTATTGAAGCCAGAGTTTATAAGGCTGAGCTGCAGATGTTTGTTCAGCTTAGTCTGGATTCTGGGCAAAAATCCGCCCCACAATGATGGAATCAGATTTTTGTCTCTAGCATTCCATCATGGTGGGTTGGATTGTTTAGTTCTGCTTGAAATGTGTTGACGTGACATCAATCTCATCCTTTCAAGTTTCACACAAATACATCTTATAATTCAATACTAGAACAGAATAAGCCTGCTCTACTATTCAATTAGATCATGGCTAATCTACATATTCTGACATAATTCCCTCCTTCCTTGCTTTTATTTCATATTTCATAACATTCTCACTTAACAGAAGCATATCAAATTCAAGTTTGAAATTTTCAATTGACCTGGCTTCAGCATTTGTGACACTGGTGGAGTAATATACATGTGTTGCATTAATACGTAATAAGTTCTCCATGTTTGTGGGGTTGAGACATATTAGAGCTCTGCCATTGGAGTCTTTGCTGATAGAGTTTTTAGTTGCGTTCTCCAATACTGCCAGAAAAAGTCATCCAAAAATGCCAAGTCCTATACTGTATCATTTTAGAAATATTCAACATAGATCAAATATTCTGAAAAATAATATATGCATTCTGAATGTACCTGTTCAATAACATTGATAACAAATATGGGTGGATGGACACCACTGTGATCTTTTTGCTAATTTTAAAAATGCATTGTGAAATTTTCTCTCAAAACTGCAATTTTATCCCTATTCCTACAATCTTTCTTGTAAGCACTTGCTCAAGTCGAGGTAAACTCTGAGAGTTTAGACGACATTTGACATTCAACCAAAGTATTAATTGTTCAAGTGAATTTAAATAGTAGGACATTCATCTACTAATTTTCACATGCAACAGACTCTGCAGAAGAGATAATTTAATATCATTTGAGCTTCAAAATCCAAACTCCATATATGCCAAAGTTAATGTATAAATATACTACCAGTTTGTCTTTAATATACTTTTAAAATATTAATTTGATACTTTTAATACTTCCCAGATGATTTGGAATACTTGTGAATGTCAGTGGCATCACAGGCATTCGCTTTCAGTGAGAGCTTTGATGCCAGGTGTGCCTGGGGTGGGCTCTCACCAGCTATCAAGACTTTGCCAGGGCATAGTCAGCCACTTATGGCCAGAGAGACTATTGACAGCATTCAGCCACTCCAGTGATCTGGTAGTGAGCCTCCCAGCGGAAGCCTGTGCCTGTGACTACATTGGAAGAGACAGCATGGTGCAAGGTCAGGCAGCAACTAATCTTGGAGTCAGCAAAAGATCTGCCCGGTTAGCAACATTAATATTCCAAGGCACTTCTCATTGTGTCCAATTGTCCCTTAACATTAGTATGTAAATAGAAACACAAGTTAAAGTTTTATTTTTAGATTTTTGATTTTTGCCATTTTTAGATATGGAAATGTGATTAATATATGCTTCTTTGTTTTCAGGCGCCTGATGTTCATGCTGAAATTGGGAACATTTCAGCTGGCTTTCTTACGTCCAGTTCTGATGATCTTCACATTGGTCCTTTGGGTGAATGGGACCTTTAGTCTTGATGATGTATGTAATAGTTTCACTAGTCAGTTAGCACCTAGGTTACAAAAAAATTGCTAATTTATTGACATATTTCAAGCAACAGGATGGAAATTACTCTCCATATATGGTCTGATGATTAAGTAACACAATTTACAAAGTTTACTCTTCTCAGTTAATCCTAAAATTATTTCTTAAAATTTTGACAAGATAATTTCTGAATGGTATGAGAATAAACACAATAAAGGTGCAGCCGTATGAAGTGATCTGAATAAGAAAATGTGTTAATTGAATATTCGGCTTAGAACTGTGAACATTGCACCCATCTTAGAATTTTGTCCCATGATTACCAGGAGTATCCACACACACACTGACTCCACACAAACTGAATTAGTAAGTGGCAAGTGAAGGCCAGCTATAACCTTGTAAGGAAGCTGGAGGAAAGCTCTCTTTCATGAAATGTTGATGTCTCTCACAAGGCCAATGTTTATTGTGCATCCCGAATTTCCTTTACCAAAAATAAACTTTATTTGTAATAAAAATATATATAAAAGAATAAACATTGCAAAGCTCCTTACATTCTTAGTGTCATTTGATCAATACATGTTAACCCATACTTTTTACATAGTACCATTGCCACTCATGTGGCCCCCTGGGGTGTTATGCCCTTTTGTTGACCAAATTGACCCTGAATGAGGTGGTTTGCTAGGTTATTTAAGAAGGCAGTTAAGAGTTAACCAGATTACAGCAGATCTAGAGTCACATTTAGAAAAGGTAAGGATGACACATTCACTTGTCCAAAAGATATAAGTAAACCAAATGAGTTATACAAAAATATCTGGTAGTTTAATATCACCATTACTGAAATTATCTTTTTTCATTCCAAACTTTATTAACTTAATTTTCCTAGTGCCTTGATGGGATTTGAACTAATGTCTCCAGATCATTCATCAAAGCTGCACTTCCCCTTTTACTTTGATTAAATGCAATGTAAAAGTAATTTAATTTATGATATAGAACCTACAATAGATGGCAATATTTTTGCTAAACATAATAGCATATATTCTATCATTTTCCAGCTTACACCTAGTGGACCTGCAATATGGATTAACACTTCCCTTGGCGTCTCCACAATAATTGCATTGTGGCCAATTGGAATCGTTTTTAACAAAGTCAGAGGGGAACTTAAAAATCAGAAGATAATTCCTAAATTCACCCTTTATCAGGTATGAATGGACTCTATGTAGGGTTTTTAAGTAACCATTATTGTTTGCGTCTCATTTCTTAAAAAAATAAGAACAGATGTTCGTTAACAACATAACTTGAATGTCACTGAGCATAAAATCATAAAATATATGGGATCACTGAAGAAAGTAAAAGTCAAAGGAAAGTAACATTTTAAAAGCTTGTATAAAATAAGTTTGTCAAATTGATTGTTCCCCTTTTATTTCACTTCAGTGTAAACAAAAGTGATTCTTCTGAGCTGATATTATTTACCTTGTGTGATCTGACTGGATTGGCATATCAAAGGGTTACCATTTACTATTTAAACCAAGAGACAATTTCACTAGTGGTTATATAGGCTAGTGAACATGTGCTATCATGTGCTTCTAAAGGAGGAAGATAGCACACTGTTAGGCAGTGTTATTGCAAATTATTTCATTTTTTAGATAACCGTAAGTTCTTCACCTGAGCGTGTACTTGAATTATTCACATTAATCAAGAGGAAAATCTTACACTTATATGTTATTTTCCACAATTCTATGGGATAAAAATCGAGGGAGTTTCTTGTGTTACTTTGATGATGAAATCGTCAGTCCTAACTGGGGAGCTGGAAGTATAAGGAACACATCAACTCTTAAAATTTACTGGATTTTGTAAAGCAGCCTTAAGGCTATACAGGTGGCCAAAAATGTTCCTTCTTTGAAAATAGATGCTACTACAGTCAGTTGTTATGAAATTTCTTGGAATGCCTGCAGCTGGAGTCAGTAACCCTTTCTCCAGCTGTGACTGTAGAAAAAAAAGAACAAAGGCTACCAAAACAAAAATCCGGAGCTGAATGCTGAAATGGAGGATCAGAATCAGGTTTATTACCACTGTTCCTGTACCTCCTCCCCAATGGTAGTAATGCAAAGAGAGCATTATCCGGATGGTGATGGTCCTTACTGATGGAAGCTGCCTTCTTGAGGCACCGCCTCTTGAAGATGTCCTCGATGGTGGAGGGAGTTGTGCTGAGTTTATAACCCTCTGCAACCTCTTTTGATCCTGCACATTGGAGCCTCCGTACCAGGCGGTGATGCAACCAGTCAGAATGCTCTCCACCGTACATCTGTAGAAATTTGCAAGGGTCTTAGTGACATACCAAACGTCCTCAATCTTCTAATGAAGTAGAACCGCTGGTATGCCTTTTTTGTGATTGTTTTAATCTGAAAAGAGAGACAATGGTTAAAAATAAGAGAGAATATATAAGAACAAAAGAAATAAAAGTAGGATTAGGCCATTTGACCCCTCACGCCTGCTCTACATTGAATGATCATGACTGATCTTCTACCACAGCACTACTACCCTGTTCTAATTTCATTTCCCTTGATTTTCTTTATGTACATAATCTTATCAATCTCTGTCTTGAATATACTGAGGAAACGGGTTTATGGCAGTGCAGCATCTAACTAGTTAAGCCCTGTAAAAATTTTGTATGTGTCGATGAGATCACCTTTCATTCTTGTAAAGTCAAAGAGAGTAAGCCCAGTCTGCTTAACTTCACCTCATAGGTCAATAACCTTGTCTTTTTAAACAATCTGGTGAACCTTTGTTTCACTCCTGTCATAGGTAGGTACTTCTTTAGGGAGGGAGACCAAATCTGTGCTCTGTATTCGAGGTGCGCTCTTCACAGAGTGCTGCATAATTTTAATAAGACACCTTTACTCATGAACTCAAAAGCTCTTGCATGAAAGGCCAACGTACGGTATGCCTTCTTAATGGCTTGCTGTACTTGTGCATTAACTTCCAGTGATTTATGTACAAGGACATCCAGATTCCTCTGAATTCCAACTCCTTCCAATACTTCATTTAAAAAATACCATTTTCCCATTTTTTCTACTGAAGTGGATGATCTCCCACTTTGCCATGTTATAATTCCATCTGCTGTGACATTGCCCATTCACTAAGTCTGCCTTTTATCCACTTGGGGCCTCTCTGTAAGTTCGCACAATAAAACACCACTCAACAAGCTTGGATATATTACATACAAACCCTTTATTCACATCTTTGCTATAGATTGTTAACAGCTGGGGCCCCAGCACTGAGCCTTGCATTAGTCACAGCCTTCCAACTCTGAAATGATCCATTCATTCCAACTAGAGTAAAACTCCAATATTCCGGCGTCCTTTGTTAGTGTCAAGATCACAGAGTTACGAAGTCATGGAGTTATACAGCGCAGAAATGGCCTCTTTGGCTCACTACATCCATGCCAACCTTTTTGCCCATCTACTGTCATCTCATTTGCCCACATGAGGACCATATCCTTCTATGCCTTGCTGTTTCATCAGACGAGCAGTTTCTGGACTGTACAATGTTACTCCTACTAAAACCAAACATACTTCTAATTCAATTTTTTTACATGTTACACAGTAGTATAATAAATTTTCCAGTGAACCTGGTGAGATTAAAGGGAGCAGGAAATGTACAAAAACTCCAGACCCCAGTTCTAACTGCAAGTCTACTGAAATTTCTGGTGTTCCAGACCACAAACCTAGTACACTGGCATACTTCCCTGTTCCCTCTTAGTACTGATACAGGATCTTGACTCAAAAAGTCAATTTATACCTCTATTCCCCCACAGATGCTGCTTGACCTGCTGAGTTCTTCCAGCGTTCTGTTTTTTTTGTTCTAAATTCCAGCATCTGCAGCCTCTTGTGTCTTCATCCTTCATCAAATGTTACCAATCTTTTCGTTTTTACACACCCACGGAATCTTTTGCACACTGTTTTCATGTTTCATGAAATTAGACAGGTTCTTTTTGAGGAGAAAAGTACTGGTAAGATTGTGTTAAACAGAATCTCACTTGACTGATTTCCTTGACTTGTCATCTGTGAGTTGAAGGAACCTAACAATTCGTATCTGGTTTCAACTCATCAAATCCTTGTCTATCTTTTGAAAAATTGGAAAAGAACTAATGAGGACAAATATTAATATTACAACTTGGATCACGAGGCAAATCTATTGCATTACAGTTTAAGCTATCATATGGGGTAGTGTGTACTCCTTAATGACAGATGCTGAAACTATCTATAGGATTGAGCAAGATTCTTGTATCTGCATGATGTCCTAAAAAAATGTTGTAGAAATCATTCTGCATTTGTCAGAGTCAGTCTTATCTCCTTTCATATGTTATCTGATAGCAATTTCCAAATATATGAGCCATCATCTAGTGTTATCACCCAATGTGCAGACTCTACACACAAGAACATTTATAAAATCTTTAGCCTTGGCAGACACTAAATTCACTTGGAGATAATGAATTTCATTTACAAATGGTTTGCAACTTTTAAGACACTTCGGCCTCCTCCTGCTCACAACGAGTTATTGTTTATTGCTCAGGAAACTGTAAAGGAAATCAAAAACAAAAGTAGGGAGGGTATGCTTCAGTTATATGGGGCATTACTGAGAGTAGGGTACTGACTACAGTTTTGATCTCCTTATTTAATGAAGGATATAAATGCATTAAAAGCAGTGGAGAGCAGGTTTACTGGACTGCCACTTGGAATGCTTGTGTTGTCTTATGCGGAAAGGTTGGATAGGCTTGGCCTGTATCTGGAGTTTAGATGACTTAATTGAACTCGAGGAGTCTTAACAGGGTGAATGTGGAGAAGATGTTTGCTCTCTGGGAGAATCTAGAACTAAGGGGCTCTGTTTTACAAAAAAAGATTACCTATTAAAGACAGGGGTGAAGTTTTTTTAATCTCAGAGGGCTGTGAATCATTGGAACTCTTCCTCAAAGGGCAATGGAAGCAGAATCTTTGTATATTTTTAAGGCAGAGGTAGATAGATCCTTAATAAGAAAGGGAGTGAAAGGTTACCAGAGGAGGTGAGAATGCAGAGTTGAAGTTACCATCAAATCAGCCAAGGAGCAGGTTCTCATACAACAGAACATTGGACAGGTTAGGCTTGTATCCACTGGAGTTTAGAAGAGTACTTGATTGAACAATATAAAATCCTGAGAGGTCTTGACAGACGTGAACAGGATATATCTTGTGGGAGAGTCTTGAACTAGGTAATCCATTTATGACAAAGATGAGGCAATCTTTTTCCTTTCGGGGTGTTGTGAGTCTTTGGAATTCTCTTCCTCAGATGGCAGTGGAAGCAGAGTCTTTGTATATTTTTAAAGCAGAGGGAAAGAAGTTCTTGATAAGCAAGCGGGTGAAATATTACCATGGTATTTGGGAATGTGCAGTTGAAGTTTCAAGGAGGTCACATATGAACTTATTCAATGGTGGAGCAGGCTCCAGGGGCCAAGGGTCCTACTCCTGCTCCTAATTTGTATGTTTGCATGTATCAGTTGACAGAGTATGTGTCTTACATTACTTTGTGACTTCATTGCCACGAGCATTAACATCTATTATTTTATGTTGCTTGGTTTGAATACAGGAAGTGCATCTGTATGTATGTAAGCTGTGAAACCTTTTATGAGTCTTGGTGCAATATTGAGGACAAAGTCAAGCTCCTCAGCATGACAACTTCTGGAATGGAGGGGAGGAGAATATTCTGCTGGGGGAAATACCATGACAAGTGTGATTGGTTCAGAACATCACCCCACATCAAACTGGCTAGACATATTAGCATAGCTACCTCTGCCAATATTTCAATACTGATGGGTCATATGTGACATCCTTAGATAAGGGAATGAGCTGTCGTAACAACTAGTTAGGTGGGGAAGGTTATGAGGAAGAGTTGCTCCCCTCTTCTAATATTAAGCAGGGCATTGATCTGGTGATTGTACAGAAGGGTGAGTGACAATATTGATTTACCGATGATCATCTGGAGACATCATTTGCAAAGGGAGTCAGCAATAATTTTTGAATTGTCTTTCCCTTGACTTCTTATGTTTCTATCATCTGCATTCATGCTAACCCTAGATAGTGAACACGCAAAGTTTGAGATATATACAGTACTTTGAAAAATACCAGTGCTTGGACTGTTCCTTGGGGCACCTGGATTCATGCTCTGCTTATACTCTGCTATTTTTTTCCCCTTGATCAGCTACAATTCTGAAAGACCTGCTGTCAGTCATGTTCATGATGAAAGCATATAATTTGCAATCATGTATTATGAAACACAATTTATATTTGAGACTATGGGGCTATACTGTGTCATAGGCTGCTGTAAGGTCTATAACTACTGACCAGTTTGCTGTCTCGTTTCAAATTGTTCTCCATATGGGTCATGTAACATGCCAATGGTGATCCAGCTTCCTCTTTCGAGAACTCGGCTCAGTGATGGTTTCTGATCCATTCTGCATTATGCAGTGTATACACTCATGCAGTATGTATAGTAATTAATGTAGTCAGATGGGTTTTTTTTGGGATCCTTTAGTGATTCGTTGGGTTTCAGGATGGCAATGACTGAAGCTTTTCTTCAGATTTTTAGGAGCCTGCTGTTTCTAGACATTATGCATGAGTTGTCATAGCTAACTTTTCATTGTGACACCAAGATTGGTAACAAAATGGAAATAAGTTATTTGGTCTGGTAGCTTTGCCAGACTTGATCACTTTATGAGCTATGTCAAACTCATTGTCAGAAAAAGAATTGTTTAAACTGTGGTTGACTGTAGGTGATTTAAGTTGTTCTTGGATTAGCTGTCTGATTATTTCAATGTATTGCTTTATGACTTTGCTCTGTTTGTTGTTACTGCAGTTTTTTTGCCATGAACTTTGCTGACACAGGGGCAATATTTTTTTGTTGCAGCTTAACCTGTAAGGCAGTTAATGGTGTGCTATACTTGTCTACTTGAGTAGAATCATGTCTAATGCTTCTACTGCAATAAGCATCTCTCCTTGTCAATGTGTTCAAGGTTGTAGCTAGCTTTTCTGAGGTTTTTTACAGTTGCAGTATTGTCTCATTACTTGATGATGTTAAAGGGCATATGCACTGCTTGTTTCAACATGGAACATAGAGGCTTCTGTACCCACTTGATACACAGATTTTAGCTGTTACAATTAAGTGGTTTATAAATGTATTGTGGTCTTCATCAATGTTTTTTCTTTCTCTTTTTACCCTCCCTCTCAAGGTTATCCTCTGGTATTTCTGCAAATCCTTCTCAATGTTGCATTCTGGAGAGGTCTGGGCAAAAAAAATCATATTTTCAAAGTGGATAAATTGATGCTTTGTGCTTAGAGGTGGAAACTTGTCAAGTGTTTTCCCTACTTGGGTTTTGCTTCAGCAGTCCTTCCGTTGAGAAGATTGAAGTTTGATAAGTGTTCTGGCATCCAGAGTGGAAATTATTTGGATTTTCTCACTCAATGTCTGAGAGTAATATCATTAAGGTTTGCCCAAAGACAAAAAAACCCACCATTGCTGTTCTTAGTAGTGTATTCCACAACTTGATATTGATATTATCAACTGAATCACCCAGTTGTCTGGATTTTGAAAGGTACAGGTATGATTGACAATGCAATATGTAATGGCTTGTATACATTCCCAGTGAGTACATGGACAGTATTCCATCTTGTTGTACCCTGGGAGGAGTTATATTACTAATTAGAATATGATTGGTCAATTCTAATGAGGATTGTGAATAGTCTATAAAACCTGAAAGTTTTTGCCTGAATGCTTCATATTCTGCAAAAAATAATCCACTGATGCTGTAAATCTGAAATAAAAAAAACAAAAAGTGCTGGAAATACTCAGCAGGTCAGGCAGCATCCTGAAGAGATAGAAACAGAGTAAACAATTCAAGTCAATGATCTTTCATTAGAACTCTTTCCCTGCTGCGTTTCTTGAAAAAGAACTGCGTATGGTTTCATTTCCTTGGTGATGTATTCCAGCACTGATTGTTTGAACTTAAGTCGGAGAACAGTTAAACCTTTTCCTCAATAATAAGAGGGGCTGCCTTTGTTTCTGGTGTGGATACTACCAAACTGGGTAATTAGAATTAATTTGACTGGTCAGCCTCAGAAGTCAATAAGTCAACTTAAAGAAATGATGAAATGTTATTATTACCATATGAGTCCAATTCTTATCATTTAGGTTATACTTGTTGATTTTAATTTTCTGTTTCTTTTTTCAACAGATTTCATTCATTCTTACTCAGCTCCAAGCTGCCATTCTTAACATTACAGCATTGTCAGGAGGCATAGCCTGTGCACCTCCACTTTCACCAACAGCCAGAGCAGGATGTATGTTGTTTATCTACTATTTTAATTTTAATCTATAATAACTATAAATTTCCAAAAACATTATACCATTTGAATATCTGTCTGAATACCCGAACATTATGCTGCAAAACCAGAAAAGGTAGGCTTACAACACACTGGATTTGCTATTAGCTCTGCTAAACAAAAATATACCACATTCCTTCGAGTCAAAGAACATTAATGAAGGTGAAGATACTGAAGGACAGAATTTCTTTACTACCTGGTTGAGGAAAGTGCATGCAAGATTACTTGATACCAGCCAGATGAACCGTAATGATCTTTTCTGTTCTATACATTCCTATGTTCAAAAATAGTTAATTTTGGTAAGAACAAAAATATGTTCTTCGGAAATAGATGGTATTTCCTCAGCTTCTGTTTTTTGCATGAGTCCTTTACAGCTTTAGCCTCAGGTCAGAGATAGGACTGTAAAACAGCAGAAAATTCTCGAACCAGCAGTTGCAGTGAGCAATCTTCCATGCTTGGGGTGGAGATCCATAAAGTTATCCCTAAATATTTTTGTTATCAGTGTTATCAGTGGCCTCAGTATCCTCCACTGAATTTCAGAGGAACATTTTCTTAAAATCTAAATGTCTCAACTAACAAAATATACTTCTGTCTTTTTCAGATATGAACCAGCAGCTTCTCATAATGGAGATGTTTATTATAACTATGCTATCACGCATTTACTACAGAAGAAAATACAACCCTCTAGAAATAGATGAAATGCAACCTTCAATAAAAACACAAATACCCTGAACCATGTGAATCATAGTATGGCTTAAGGTAGAATCTCATGAGCATAAGGCAATAATGAAACATCTTTTACTGGATTTGCATTGAGGTATTGACAGTTTCTAAGTTCTCTTTTGGGCCTTCCTGTAACACCAGCCTGGCTTCTCAATAGCCCAAAGAGGTTTGTTTAGATTCTGAAAGCTTTAACACTTGACTTAATTGATAGTTTTGTCAGCATAAAGACAACTATGTTCAATAATATTACAGTAGTTTGGCCATGTTCCTCAATAGGATGAAAGTGTGCTTGTTATATCCCCGACAGGTCTACTCACAAAGCATTAACAAACCAGATATCATGTCCACAGCAAGCTCTGGGCAGGAAATTACGGACCTACTGCCTGAATTTTGTATTTTAATTAAAATGAATGAAAAGACTGCCATAGGCCTGTTTTATTCCTTTTGTTGTTAATGCCATTTCTTAACTAAACCATTACTTGGGGTTTAGTTAAGAAATGTGTTCAAATTTGAATTTGAATTTGTTCAAAACTCAATCCAGGGCTAGATAGTTCCCCCGTATAATTCCTCATTTAAGAGAGAGATCAATATATGAAGCTGAGGAAACTATGAATCTCACACACCCCACACCCCATAGATTTATAACTGAAAGAGGGATTATTGTTCATTCTGACTGATTGTCACACGTAAGGTGAAAGGTGCTTTACTCTTAAAATTACTAACAATGTACATCTATCCATTATAATATGTTTATAATATAATGCTTTCCAGAAAATCAACGTCAGTTTTGCAAAATAAATTGTTGAAATCCAGTATGTATTAATTATATATTTTTACTGCTTTGAATTTTTTTCATAGAAGTTCTACACTGTAACTAATAATGTTTAATCAAACAATTGAGGTACTAAAAACATTATGTTTGGATATTTGTGTCCCATAATGAAGAAATATTAAATTAAAGTTGGTAATATAATCTAGCTGTACATGAAAGACAAAAGCAAAGAATCTGAAGATAGCATCAGTTGATCAAATATCAGTTAATGTTATTTCATTACATTTAAACTACTTGTATACATTCCTTACCTATATGCATTTGTAACTTTTGTGTGACAGTAAGGTTGTACCTACTAATAAAATATAACCAATTTATTTTGAATTATTGTAGTCTCATGAATAAAGAACAACATATTGGTCATTGATATGGATACATGCACCAAACAATTAGAATCTCTGTGAGACTTTTACATTTACAACGTAAGCATGTGAGCTAAGATCTTTCTTTGATCCATTTTCCCTAATATATATATTTTCCTGCATCAGTCACTTGAGTAAATGTCACATGATGACACATCCTTTAACCTTTGAATTAGTTACATGTTTATTACTCTTTATCACACGTTGCAATATTTTTTTCATGCTCGATAGTCAAAAAGTATAAGAGCAAAAAAGATAGTAAGGAAACACAATTTTTAAATGGTACTTACCTTTGTAGCTGTACTATGTGTTCTCGGTACAACTTTGCTAAATTGTGCTTTTTATATCTATAAAACCAAATCATCTCTTTTTATTTATGTCAGCATTTACTTTGTAGTTCTGGCTCCAATCTAAAAAGCATTCAGTTGAATGAATCAGTGACCAACTCTATGTAATTATTGTGTCACACTCTAATTATATTTGTAAGAAACTGAACCAGATGTGTTAAATGCATAATGGATTTCCTCTTCCCTCATTGCTCAAATTGCAGGTTGTTTTATTTAACACAAAAGAATGCTGTCTGATTAAAATTAAGTTTTTCATTAATAAAGTACACATTGGTTGACATCTAAAAGACAATTACAGATATGCTTGAAAATTAAGTCACAAATGTTAAATGTGGAAGGTGTTAACCCTCCATGAACTGATGTGGCAAAAGCTTAGAATAGATATAATTAACAGTAGTATCATGGTTTACCATGTCTGATGATGTGATTAATGTTTAATTGCTAAATTATATCAAACTTTTGAGTAGGTCAGAGGTAACATTATTAAATTTTAACACCATGCAGTATAATCAAAAGTAGTTTGATGTCATTTTCATGTGGGTAAAGAGGGAAACTCTGGAAATTATAAAATTCTCAATACATTGGTAATTGGTTTATTATTGTCACATGTGAAAAGGTTCATTTTGCATGCTATCCAGACAGATCATTCCAAACGTTAGTACAACACGGTACTACGAAAGGAAAAACAATAACAGAATGCAGTTATAGTGTTACAGTTACAGAGAAAGTGCAGTGCAGGTAGACAATAAGGTACAAGGCCATAACGAGGTAGATTGTGAATCTAAGAGTTCATTTTATCAGACTAGGGGACCGTTCAATAGTCTTATAGCAGCAGGATAGAAGCATTCCTTGAGCCTGGTGGTAGGTGTTTTCAAAGTTTTGTATCTTCTGCCCAACGGGAGGTGAGAGAAGAGAGAATGACTGAGGTGGGAGGTGTCTTTGATTATGTTGGCTGCTTTCCTGAGGCAGCAGGAAATATGGACAGAGTCAATGGAGGATAGGCTGTTTTTTGTGATAGACTGGGCTCTGTTCACAACTCTGCAGTTTCTTGCAGTCTTACATTTGAAAGAGTCCATCACCATTGGGTCTGTAATAACAACAATGCCTTCTTGCAATAATTGTCTGTCAATTACATTTATTATTTACTATCCCTGACTATAAAAATGTTCAAAGTTTATTGTAAATGACCTTTAGCCTGAAAAGATGTACTGTGATTTGGGCATATGAGAGCAAGCCAATTTGTACTGAATAAATTGTGCAACGTCATACCTTTAAAAACTGGGAGGTAGTCATCTCAGACTTGAGTGAAGTGAGAAAATATATCAAGGAGAGGTAAAGTATCAGGATTTCAAACATGGTAAATCCTAGTCTCAGTGAAATCAATTTTATTTGGATTGTTTTTCACCATTTACAAGTGGAGATACAATGCAGCAATGTTTAATTTTGTGAAAAACCATCAGAAATGAACAATGATACGTGGTGTGACATCTAATTGAACAGAAAATACCCTATCTCATAATAACTCATTGAATTCCCATTCCTGCATAATCACTGCAACATATCTTTATGAAGCCTCAGTCAGCTTGATGACAAGTCTCACTTAAAATTCACACATTATGCAGGTAATTAGCTATGTGGTTACGATGGGGAACTCCTCTAAATTATTCATAAAAGTTTGCGAAATACATTCCCTTAGATGAAGTGACAGGCTAGCTCCTGCACCAGGAAGCACAGCTGCACACCATGTCCTCACATGAAGAAAGCCTGCTTGCTGTCATAAACAAAGTTCAGGCTTTGCAAACTGGCAACTTGGATATCACACAGGTTTGCTTCATCCAAATCCTATTCTTTCTTTCACTGTACCATTTGCCATAACAATCTGCAGATACATTCACTCTTGCCCTCGCACTCTCTCACAAACTGTTCTCTCTTTGTCCTGCTGTTTATTTGAGGTATGAGGGATATGGAAGACATCCTGCCCCTGGGAGAAGAGATGGCAAGCTGCAGAGATAATGCATCAGATACTGATACCATCCAAACTTTAAAAGCAAATTGAAGCATATTTACATACGGTGTGTTACTATGCAGGAGCTAGGGTTCCAGTTTACTGGAGGAGGAGAATGCATAGAAGTTGTGTTGAGAGGGATTCAGTTGCTGATTTTATGGCCCAGGGTACCGAGGCCTTTGGGGATACAGTCATAGAGTACTACATCACAGAAACAGGCCCTTTGGCCCATCCAGTCCATGCCAACCTGATGTTCTGCCTAATCCCATCTCCCTGCACCTGGACCATATCCCTCCAAACCCTCCCATCCATATATCTATCCAAACCTTTCTTAAATGTTACAATTGAACCCACGTCTACCATTTTCACTGGCAACTCATTCCACACTCGCACTGCCCTCTGAGTGAAGATGTTCCGTCTCAGATTCCCCTTGTATATTTCACCTTTCACCCTAAACTTATGTCCTCCAGTTCTAGTCTCACCCAACCTTAGGGGAACTAGCCTGCAAGCATTCACCCTATCTATACCCCTTATAATTGTGTGTACCTCTATAAGATCTCCCCTCATTCTCTTGTACTCCAGGGAATAAAGTCCTAACCTGTTCAACCTATCCCTATAACTCAGGTCCTCAAATCCCAGCAATATCCTTGTAAAATTTCTCTTCACTCTTTCAAGCTTATTGATATCTTTCCTGTAGGTAGGTGACCAAAATGCACACAATACTCCAAATACAGCCTCACCAATGTCCTGTACAACTTCAATGTAATGTCCCAACTCCTGTACTCAATGCCCTGATTTATGAAGGCTCAAGTGCCAAAAGCTCTCCTTACAACCCTATCTACCTGTGATGCCACTTTCAAGGAACTATGCACCTGTATTCCCAGGTCCCTTTGTTCTACCGCACACCTCAGAGACCTACCATTCACTGTGTAAGTCTTACCCTGGTTTGTCCTCCCAAAGTGCAACATGTCACACTTGTCTGCATGAAATTTCATCTGCCATTTTTCAGCCCATTTTCCTAGCTGGTCAAAATCATGCTGTAAGCTTTGATGGCCTTCATCATTGTCCACTATGCCCCCAGTCTTGGTGTCATCCATAAATCTGCTGATCCAGTTTACCACATTATCATCTAAATCATTAATATAGATAATGAACAACAACGGACCCAGCATCGATCCCTGTGGCACACCACCAGTCACAGGCCTCCAATCAGAGAGA
>JARFYF010000074.1:78761005-78776390 GCA_030265395.1 Rhina ancylostomus | reverse complement strand
TGAGGCAAGATTCCTTCCAGTTACTGCCTGTGTTTGTCCTGAGGAAGTATCCTGACTCCAGTCTTGTATCAATGTGCTGCATTTGGGTTCTCTGTGAGTTTGCTCAACATTGTGACAAGAATTTACAAGTAGGCACACATAAACTGAAAATTCAGGTTTAGCTTAATTACGTCGTTTATTTACTTTTTTCAGATATGCTTAATCTTTCGCATTGTGTATGGGGATAGGAAGAGAGCAATTGGCTCTTCAACCTTATTCTGCTGTTCATTCACTTTGTGGCTGATCTGCATCTGTATTCATCCACTTTAGCTCCATATCCCTGAATACGCTTGTCAAGCAGATATCTACTTCTCTTACTTTTTAAATTATTAATTATAATTATCTACTGCTTTTCACAGAAGGGAGCTTTATTCTTCCATCACTGATTTTTTTTGTGTGTGAAGAAATATCTCCTGATTGGTTGGCCTGAGTTTAAAATTTTGTTCTTTGTCCAGAGGAGAGTTTTCTCTCTATCTAGCCTATCAATTGCTTTTAAGTTTCAAACATGTCAAATTACCCCTTGTCCTTCTATGTTCCAAGAGAGCAGAAATTTTGATTATGTAATCTCTATTATTTATTCCTTACAGCCTGGTAATATTCTGTTTAAACTACCCTGTAGCTCTTCCAAGGCCAATATATACTTTTGATGCAATACCACCTCATCCTAGCATTCTGGGCCTCTTATAAAAATAAAGTATCATTTCATAATCCACTTGTTTGTTTTTTGATACCTGATTGCCAATTCTTTGCTTACAGGAATCTCTGAATCTCTTCAGATTCGTCTTATTTTTATGTAGTCACTATTTTAAAAAACAATAATCTCACTTTACCTGTCTGTCCCCCACAATTTTGTTTACTCATTTAATTGATAAAGGTCTGGATAACCTCATGTTTCTGTTTATTCTGCTTACAGGCCAATAGCATTTTTATCATTGGGAAATTCTTTAGTATATGGCTGTCTGTGATAATTAATAAATTTTGGTTAATAGTTGAAACCCCAGCAACGATACTCTGGGGATGCCACTACTCAAGACCTTGCATATGGAGCACACATTCATTACCCTTGACTGCTTTTGTGAATTGGTGCAAATGTACCAGTTATTCCATGGAACAAAATTGAAAAATGATCTTCCTAGAAATTAAATTTCACACATTTCATCAATAGAATTACTATTTCTCTGTTGAGTTGGCCAGCATTAGTGCATTGATGCTAATATTTTATCTGCTTTTATTTGTTTACTTTTCATTACCAAATCAGTTAAACTATTTCAGCTGGTGTCATAGCCTCATTCAGTGTATCTATTAAAGAGGTTGATTGCATTCTAAGTTAATAAATACTTTTGTTTTCTATCCTAAACTTGTGAGTTACAAATTTTTAGGATCTTCTGTTAGTTTATTTCAACTTTTCATTGACAACAGTCACTCATGTAAATGGATCCCAATTGTCTTGTATTCTAGAGGAGACAAGTTGTCGGATAGCAACTTATTCCAGACTTTAACCTGGACTAAAATAATTGTATCCTATTTTTGTTCTCAGTGGGCTACTCCTGAAATATAGTCACAACTAGCATTTTAGCAATCTCTAATCTTGGTGCCTTTTTTTTAAAGTCCATGTGTGAATACCCTTTACCTTTAAAACAAATCTCTTAAATATAATAGTTATTCCCAAAAAGCATTTCTGTGGTAAATTAATTTAAAGCAAGTTCTGAAACATAACATCATCCTCTTTGGCTTGCCCATCATGTAGATGAAACTTCCTGTGCAAGCATTGGCTCAATTAATTTGCCCTTAACTTTAATCATTTGGATATATGGAACTTTTGTTTATAACAGAATTCTATGAGAGCTACCGTTGAACTTCATGAAGGGAGCAAGGAAGGTTACCCCCCTGTTAAAACTCTGCTTACGTTGGGAAAGGAGGATTTGTCTATTAAGGTAAGTACAGCAATTTTATCTTAATAGTTCAAACATTTTGTTCAACGTTCAATCATAGCTAAAGAAACAGTAAACCCAGATAGGTAATGATGGTAAGTTGGTAGAAAATACTAAAAGACTGTTAATTTACCACAGTTTTGAGCAACATAAAAATGGCTTGACTTAATTTAAATAAAAGAGGCAGATTTCTTTTGCCTAGAGGTTGTCACAGTCACTGGGGTTAACTTATGAATCTTGATGATTCTGAATCCTGAACATTCAAAATTCAAATTCTTGTAAATATGACCTAAAATTTTGAGTTCTGTGGGATTAGTAGAAGCTTTGGTGAATGAATGTAAAACTAAACTGGTGTTTACCTGAGAACTGGAAATTTAAGTGTTGCCTTGATCCGTGAAGACGTACAAAATTGGTGCATTTTCTGCAGTGGAAAAAAGGTTGTCACTGAATTCAACTTTCCACGTGCATTTTAGACATCAATGGAAAACTTTTCCCTTCAGATATCTGTCTATCTTTTTGGCCGTTAATGTTCCATGCTTAAAATATGATATGCTTAAGGCATCCTGAATATGAAATAATTTTCTTCTGCATTTTTCATGTACATGTTCATTTATCACTGTAGTGATTTAATTTCCATGTTTTTATTTTTTTGTCATTGCTGTTTGTGAATGACGATTTTAAAAAGTAGCACTGATGTGCAAACTCATGATCAACTGGTGAGTTGTAAGTCTAGTAGAGTCGCTGTGGTTGCATTTGGGATTAACCCCTTGATATATCATTATCAGCGTCGTTGCTTTTATGTCTCAAATGTTATGGGGGCAGTACCTTTGTTTGTTCATGAACAACTGATACTTAGGAACTTTTGCAAATCTTTCATTATCATTGTCTGTAACTTCCTCTGAGAGCAAATTGAATCCAGTTTAGAAAATGCCTTGGAATTTGGGTCCCAAAGTCTCTGTAGTGGTGGTGGATATTATGAGTGATGCATCAACTTTACCTCAGACCTATTTTACTGATGTAGTGTTTCCAAGATTTTCAGTATTTTTTTAATTTCCTGATTGCATCCCAGTGTTGGATTCCTTGTGGAATTCTGCAGTAGATGTGAACTAATGGCAGTTCCCTGGCACCCTGCAGTGCAGGACGGCAAGTTCATTCAATTGCACAGACAAGAATGGCTGCTGGAACAGACTGCTTTTATTTTGAAAGGAGGGAAATAGCTTTGGGGGACAAAGTAAGTGTTAGGTTGTTTTCTATTTATTAACTTAATAGTAATTACTATTAATTACTACAAAATAATGAAAGAAATTAAGTGGTTTTTATTTTACACTTTTTTAGTTGCTTTATTTTTAATTGGTTTTTAATAATAAGCCTGTGATTGTAGCATAACCAGATGTCAAAAGACTTTTTCAGCTGTTTCATGGACAGTCTTTGTTCTGGTGTTGCATTAGGTGAGACACTGCTGACAGCCAACTTACCACGAAGTTTGAATGCCTGCTTGCCATGTTGGTGTTGTAGAGGGCTTGTTGCAGCAAAAACTGACTCACGGTTTTGTGCATTTAATCTTGATGTATGTTTGAGTCTATCTCAAAACTCAATTTTATCCAAGAAAATCTAGTTTTAATGTTGCATCTGTGGAAAGAGAAAAAGAGTTAATATTTCAAGTCATGGACACTTTGTCAGGACTAGCTAAGAGAGGGGCTGCCTGACCTGCTGAATATTTCTAGCATTTTCTGATTTTATTTCAGATTTTCAGCATCTGGGATTTGATTTCTAATTTTTAGATTTAATATTCATAAATGAAGTATAATACACCTATAGTTATTGTATACAGGTGGGATTTTATTCATTTGTTTTTTGTTTCTCGTGATAGCCATGTAGTTTGTTGGGCAAGATAGCTGTTGTATTAGATTTAATGTTAATCATTTTCCTGTTTTTTGCAGATATCTGATAAAGGGGGAGGTGTTCCTCTGCGGAAGATCGAACGTCTGTTTAATTATATGTATTCAACGGCACCCAGTCCCAGCTTGGAGCCATCACGGGCAGCTCCACTGGTAGGTGCTTTGGCTGCAAGGGACTGTGTGGCATATTTTATGTCACTGCAAAAAAGAAGTGCTTTCAGTTGTGACTTTTATTGTGACTAGGTGTGGCCGTTCCTTGGGTCTATAGCCAGATGCACCAAAAGTTCAATGAAATTTGTTCATTTTATGTTGTTCTTGACAGTAAAACTAACAAGCTAAACTTCACAAAATATACATTCTGTTCTAATATCAAATAGTGTATATTTTGTGGAGTTGACAAGTTTTTCACTGTACCTCGGTACATGTAACAATAATAAACTGATTCAATTCAATTACAATGATATTCTACATGCTATGATGTGGTTTTGTTGATTTTCTTCAGGCTGGTTTTGGATATGGCTTGCCAATCTCCCGTCTGTATGCTAGGTATTTTCAAGGGGACCTCAAACTGTATTCCATGGAAGGTCTGGGCACAGATGCAGTCATCTATCTAAAGGTATCTTTCAGCATCAATGAAGGAGAATTCAAGAGTGGGACAGTAAAATCTGCATTCATAATGGCTGCAGCTGGTTATTTATTTCTGCTTGTGGTTTTAAATCGCGTATTGTTTTGTAACAAAAATGTGATTCAATTCCCACTTTGGAGCACTGTGGTAATCCATGGAACCAGATTTTTTTTCATTCAGAAAAGGGACTGAGAACATTAGAGGAGCAAAGTTCGAGTAAGAAATGAAAATTCATCCTTTGTTGCTATATTATACAAGATACAAGTCTCACTCAACTGCACAGCAGTTTTCCTGTTACTATGACCAATACTGATTGCAATCAAGTCTCAAAATAAGTTAATAATAATAGAGAATCTGTTGACAGATGATGATACCAAAAATTTAGTTCCCTACCTTTCCAATTTTGCTGCACAACATTGAATCATATAAATCATTATCATTTTAATTATCTCTCTTGGAGAAATCCTGACCAAAACAATATCCTTGGTAGCTAATTCTAAGATTTTCTAAGGCATTCTTCTAGCCTAAAAAAACTACCAGAGTAGTGTACTTTTGTTCGTACCTTGTAAGGTAGAGGTGTCTAACTTAATATTTAAATGTTTTTGGACGTAGAAAGAAAGCCTGCTTAAAATAAATACAAGCTAACATCTGAAAAAGGGAAAGAAACTGTGCATTTATAAAGCAACTTTCACACAGTGAAAAGTTCCCAGAGGGTATTATAGCCATTCAAGAATGATTAAATTGTAATCATAGTTGTAATGCAAGGAACTACGGAAACTATTTTGCATATTACAAGTGTTCATAAACAATGTGAAAAACGATTTGGAAAAGTGACTTTACTTTAAGTGGTGGTGGTCATGGGATTAATATGAGGCAGAACATGTTTCCCTCTTCCACCCTCCAACACCACCACGTCTTCCTGTGCCCTCGGTCACAAACCACGGTTGACATCTACTTCATGACATTTGCAATTCCCAACATTGTAGTTTTTGTTTTTGACTTATAAATTCTGTTTTTATTTTCCAGGCTCTGTCAAGTGAATCTTTTGAACGACTTCCTGTTTTCAACAAATCAGCTTGGCGACATTACCAAACCACTCCAGAAGCAGACGATTGGAGCAATCCTAGCAGTGAACCTAGAGATGCTTCTAAGTATAAGGCCAACCGGTAATCCTGTTCTACCTGCTGACCAGTATTCTGATTTTGGTTCCACCGTAGAAACCCAAGTTTTGCGTGTTTTATCTGTGCTCCATCAACAGCGGACGGCCAGGACATGGTTCTTCCAGTTACTGCTGAAGTCTCTTTCTGGAGCTCCAATGGGCACACAGTCAGTAGAAAAGACTAGCAATTCAAATGCGGTTTTGCACTTCAGACTGTATTAGTCTTTTAAAAGAAATAGTAATGTGGTTATTCTTTTTGCCTGTATCATTCTATGGTAAATGTATTTTGTAGAGACTTGCTCTGGACATTGAAAAGGAGCCTCCAAAGCTACATAATGGTAAATGGAGTAATTCTCAAAATGAAGCTTTTTAAAAATGGTAAATACTGTTTCAGTATAACAACAAAGACTCAGTTAAAGTATGTAGGCAATATGATTTGTTAACAGTAGAAAACGTAACTGATATTCAAATCAGCTCCTAAGCTGCTTCATTTCTTTATCAATTAAGAATTCTGCTTGATTTTTAACTTCTTTAAAACCCAAAAATCTTAATCTGTCTACTTTTGTTTTGAAAAATTGATGGCTCTACGAGCAACATTTATGGCTTTTAGTGCCATCTTTAACTATTAAGAGATGCGAAATGTTGAGCACTGTGAGACTGGATGGATTTTCTTCATCTTTCAGCTTTGAAACCATTCTGTTCACCTTGGCTAGACAGTTGTGGTGAAAGTCTTCCTGCTGAAAACTTTATGGAATTACCTTGGAGAGTTTAAATTCAGTTTCTAGGAGGTGCAAATCTACAGTATTAAATTGACTATAATTTGGTGGTGATTTGTAGCGTTAGAGAAGCCAATTAGACCACAATGGCATCTTTTAACTTCCCACATCACCACACCCTCCCACACCCTTGGTCTCGGACCATGCAGGGGAAGTTGTTTTTGTGATCTCGGACACTTGTCATTGATTCAGTGTAAACATTTAATTTGTAATATTTTCTGATACAATTTTCCTTAAGTGAAAAACAATGGAGATAAACATTCAATTGGGGGATAGAAAAATGTTTGGCTGCTTGTTGCTTGTCTCACTTTGTTTCCCTTCTCTTATGAAAGCAAAATTCACATATAGGCCATCCCCGGGTTAAAAACACCCGACTTATGGAGACCTCCTACTTATGAACAGGCTCCCATAATATTAAATTCAGAAGTCCATCATGTGTACGTGTGTTGGTTCCTCCAAATGGCAGAAGTAATTTTCACTCTTTCGCTCTCCACTTTCAGTAATTGTTCCTTCTTATCAGTCTGGTGTCATTTTGATGCCAATCATTACAATACTGTGGAGGTGAGGTTGTCATATTGAGTGAATTTTTTTTGTGTATTTTCTGACTTGCAGACAAAATCAACTAAAGTAAAAATGGAACCCAGGGATGGTCTCTCTATGTACAAGGGATGGTTATTTTAAAGCTGCCAGCTTCCAGCTTCTGCCAAAGTTGCATTTTAACCCAGGAAGGATTTTCTAAAAGACCAAGACAATTCTTTTTGAAAATGATAGTTTGGTTAATCCGAAGAAATGCTATATCTTATCAGCTCAGTATGGATTATAAAAGACTCGACTGTCAACAGTATGCTCACAAGTGCTTTGTTCTGATTGATGTGTGTGTGTGTGAGTATTTCTTACTGTATATGTGTGTTATTTACCAGAGAGAAGAACCTATATCTACGTAAGATGTTGTTCTGGGGTTTCTTTTGTAGTTAGTTAAAATATTTATTTTTCACTGTATTCAAACCTTTTATGTTCAAATACCTGTGGATTTCAAAATTTGTCAGAATAGCCAAACAAAATTCTATTTCCAGGTTACTGTTTTTTTTTATAATCCACAGTGATTTATCTTTTGCACTTTTTTTTTAAAAAAGTAAGTTATTAAAAAAAAATATATGGAATGGTCATATAGTTGGTTTTTGTATCAGTATGTGATTGTTAATAGTAAAAGCTTGGTCATCACTGAGCATTCACCTAAAACAGCTTGGCCAAAAAGTGTTAAGAAAGCGAAATTGACTGCAAGCCAAAACTTACTTATTTTGCAAAAGAACTGTCCTAAACCTTCAGATTTCCAAAGAGAATGATTTTTTTTCTTCCTTTCATCCTAAATTTAAGTTATGGGACTTGCAATCCAGGAGGCTGAACTGATGTTCAGAAGTCTTGAACTGAAATCACACTGTGGGACCTAGAGAATTTAAATTCAATAGCTAGATACAATTGGAATGGAAAAAAGGGTAGTATTAAGAGTAATAATTATGAAATTATTGGATTATTGTACAAACACATCTGGTTCAAAAAGAGCACAGGATATTTGCTTTTATTGCCCATGGCATGGAATACAAGAATAGGGAAATAATAATGAGGCACATAGCCCATACATATTTACTCAGCCGATGCTTAAGTGATAGGTGATCCATGCACAAGAAAATTCTGGGTGGACAGCTGGTATCCATTGTATCACAACTTAGCTGGTCTATAAAATCCAGAAAAAATATAGTGAATGAAAACTGCATGACAAAAAATTTTGCACTGTTTCTGAATTTGGTCACCAAGTTTGAAGTGGAATAGTAACAATAACATGAATACATGTAAAAAGGTTGTGCGTTTATCAAGTCATTGATTTGAGGTTTCATATAAATATGAGTGGAATAACAAAATATAATCCCTAGGCATTGATGGTGTTGATATCTTAACATAAGAACTGAATTTGATTTTCCTCAGTTAAATAACTTTTAGTAGTTATTTCACAATTTATGTATTGAACAATATATGACGAGGTGTCCCTTTTCCTGCTATGCTTTTTCTCTATCTTGCACCTCACCTTGAAGCTGTCATATGATTTAATTGTTTCACAGTAGTAAATGGGTATCTGGTGAAAAGGATATACACCAAAGGATAGCAAGGATTTTATGGTTTGTTTAGTGCAAAATCTCAAACTATCAAAGTTATGGGGATGAGGTGTATGGAATTAAAACCATTTCATTTCAGTTTCTGCTCCTGAGTGGTGAGTTATGATATAGTATTGCTGCAAGATTTATGAGCTCCAAAAATTAAGCTTAGTTAATTGCCACCACTGTTGTTAGAATTTATGGTTCCTCAACTAAGAACAAGCTTCCAATTCAAACAGTGTAACTGAAAAAGGCAATAGGAACACAGTGATACTCCTGACGCTTCTTATAAATGCTGTTTTCATACTTGCGAGCAGTTTGAGGCTCCACACTGATGACATCAAAATAGTAACCAGGCTGTTAGTTACTTCATTCACAATTCACCTGGAGAGAGCTGGGAACTATTGAACCGAGTGTCGTTAGGCAATTCCCTCAAAATAGCTTTTAAAAAACAGTTGTTTCAGAAGACATCTATGATATGCAACTTCCATTGAGGATGGGAATCCTGTGACTTATAAAGTCCTTACAACTTAAAAGTATATGGTTAATTTTTTTGTAGATATTTCATTCCATGATCATGCATGTAATTTTGAAAGTGAGACAGTCATACTTTAGGGCTTTTAGGTGTTTGGTATTCAGGCATAAGGAAATGTAAATGTTCAGAGCATTTATTCCTATTTATTTTGTAACTGTTTCTGACCTTGGCGAGATGGAGAATGTTGAAAGACTTTTAAAATTTGTTTCACAACATAAGAGCTTGTGAATATGTCATCACAAAGCATTAAAATTGATTAAAATTGCAACTTGAGTACACAGTATAAGTGGAGCACGTTAAAATGAAATGCCAGGTGCTTTCCTTGGTGCATCTGTATTTCACCTAACAGTTTTATGATCTAAATTTCAGGAGCGTCTCTTGCTGTTAAATGATACTATAGCTGAACAAATGTTTTCTATGCACTTTTATTTCGTATATTTAGAGAAACTGCTTTCTTTGGCTTCCACGAGCCTCTAATGATTTGGGAGAGATGTTCATTGTCTTATCAATTGAACAGATTCAGTCTGATTTGCATATGCAAGGAGCAGCTTAATAGATATTTCTGTAAAGTTGAGTTGGGAAGCTAAATTTCACAATCAACTCCAAGTGTTGTCATCAAATCATTGGTTAATTTTTTGAAAATGAAGGAATTTTGAAAATTAATTGAGTAATTTTGTTGGGGAAGATTCCTCCATGAGAAAATATTAAAGTATTACTCTGGTTTAATAATAGATAGCAATAACTGAATTCAGTATGGCAATCAGAGTCAAACTATTCCCAAATACTGCATCTGATAATAGATATGTTTATACTTGAAATTCAGCAGAGAACATTCAAAACTCATTATTCTGGTAATAATTTGCCACCGCTGTTGAAAGATCCTCAGTATCCCAATACAACATGTTTCCAGTATAAATGGACAATGCCTGACCTCCAGTGATCCTATCCAAACCTGAAAGTTTTACTTAGAAACTGCTTGTACACCTGATCAGTGCATTTTATTTTTGAAGACATTGTCTCTGCTGATTAAGCATTAAGAAATATGTAGCTAATAAAATGCTGCATGTAATTTTGTACTACATTGTTGTGTGATCCAATAATATTTAAATAGTAAACTGCTGAATTTATTAATGCAAGACTTTTCTAACATCAAAGTTCCAAATCTGCTCTATAAGACACAGAAATATGTTTGGGTTTGCTAAATTAGTTTATTAGAATTTGTTAAAGAAAGTGGTAAAGCAATAAAAATGATATATTTTGTAGTCTTTGAATATCCAAGACAACAAAGCGGTTGTTGCTTTAAATTTTGGGGCATCAGGAATAAAATTGGTGTTTATTTTTATAATTCAATTCTGCAATCATGATAGTTTTGACAAAGCATTCTGTGCTTTTGAGGCTGGGTAGAACGGCTAATTGCACATGTTTGTGTGATTGGGCCTGTGTGTTATTTTGTATATTGATTGGTTAAGAAGCTAAAGGATTTTTTTTATTGTAAAGGATTGTTTGAATTTGAAAAGAAATGATGTGGAGTCATGATGTGGAACATTAAATAATTGTCTTCCATATATATATATATATATATATATATATATGATACATGTTGTGTATGTTTTTGATTTTGTAAGTAAGGATGTAAATGTTTCACGGCAATGTTCATGGTTTTCTCAAATTATCTGCACCAATGTTTTTCTATAATTTATAATATAGAGAAAATTGTGAGTGTTTACAGGTTAGTTAATGTTAAAATACTTAGATTATTCTATTATTTGAAGCACCAGTATTTTTGAAAGAAGTTTCTTAAAGATGTGATTTCACCATAGTGCAACATGAGAGCAAACTCAGAGAGCATCCTGCAACATCATGTAGTTTAGAGCACTTGTGCTCTTCAAAAGACAATACTTTGCTTTGTTAGAAATGGATGCTAAGCTAGCACTAAACTTTCCATGAGCTGCAATAAACGAAATCTGACATGGCAATGGCAGTTACTTTTTGCGGTGCCAAAGGCACAAGTCCATAAATAACTATGAAATGCAGTACTGGGCAAGTTGGACAGCATGTAGTTATACATTTATGCTCAAAATATGCAGACACTGAGTGGTCAATATTTGTGCAAAGCAAATTTTCTGCAGTATTTAATGAGATCCTTAATGAACTGCAAGATTATTGGTAATCTTGGAGTTCAGGTCATGCAATAAAAATGTTAATTCGTTAGCGTGAGGTAAATTATATGATCTGTGGATATACCCTGGCTGGGGCAAAATTGGAATTGCCATGTATCCTTTGGTTTGTACAGATGAGTGCATTGATACACATTACTGGACTTCTAGCATGAAGTTTGAGATTCATTTAGAGAGGCACTTGAACTGGCAAGGCATAGAAGGATATGGACCTAATGTGTGCAAATGGGATTAGTGTAGTTGGGCAAAAAGTTTGACCTGGACCTAAGAGCTGGTTTCTGTGCTGTACAACCTCATGACTCCAGGAGGATGGGCTTGGTGAAAGGCAAGAGAAGGGGGATGTTTCAAGTTTCAAGGCATCAGGCAGCCTATGTCCAATAAGTGGCTGTTTGGAGAGCAATGTCTGAAGTGTCCAAGAACATGGCAGAGATCTGTCATATGCTTCAGACAACTTGATTTGTAGAGCAGTGCCTGGATCATTTTGCCCATGGATACAAAATTCAGACCCGGTCTAATTTTTCTTTTGTCCTGACTCAAACCAATTTCTTTCTACCCCAGTCTAGTAGACAGATTGTACCTGCTTCGAGTGCATGGAGTCCAGCAGTGATGCCCAGTCTTTGCTGTGAATAGCCAACATTTTTTTTACTGGGGAATCGTCCCAATATAGGATCCATATTCCGTTAATTTCAACGGGAATTGTAGGTTTTTTGGATTACAAGGCAGACAGAGAAAGGTGAGCTACTATTTGTTATTTTGCATTATTGATAATTACTTGTGTTTTTATTAATAATTTATTTCAGTTTTGTTTCTGAATAACAACATTTAATATTCAGAAAAGCCCTTGCAGCCTTTAAAGTTAGCAAAGCTGGATATGAGACTTTGCCTGCTGTCAGAATCTTCAGAGGGGGTTGAGGGTGGCACTTCCTTACAACTCCAAAGGTGCCCCCCCCCGCCACCATCCAGACTACAAAACTGGTGAATGTAATCACAAAAAAATTAAATAGAAGAAGCCTGGCAAGCTACTCAATTGTATAAAAAGTTATGTTGAAACGGGAAAAAATTATGAAATCGAATGGATTGCCTAGTATCTAACAAGACACCAAATCTGAATAAGATAACATCACTCCCAGCCCATTTTTAAAAATCATATTTGCAAACATCTGAGGGCTAAATTGGGAGAACCTTAATCTAGTCAAGTAACTACCTGATGAAGATAGGTTGTCAGAATTATACTTTTTGGATCTCATGCCAGACTCTTCCATTACAGTTGTTGAGTACATCCAATCCCACCAACTAGGCAAACCTACCAGTGCAGTGCTATACAGGTGGGGAAGAATAGCCCTGGGAGACCCCAACATTGACTCCAGACCACATGAAGTCTCATGGTATCAAGTTAAACACAGGCAAGAAAACCTTCACCTGAATTGGGCATTGCCATGTTGAACAAAACTTGGAAGCATCACTGAAGATAGTAAGGCATGGAATATTCTCCAGGTTGGGGCGTTTGATGTCTATCACCAAGAGTGGCTTGGTGGTGCCCCCACTGACCAAGCTGGCTGAATTCTAAATGACATTGATGCCAAACTGAGTATGAGGCAAGTAGTGAGTAAACCAGCATGGGAAAAACTTACATTACTTTGCCTCCACCAGTCTAGCAGTTGCAGCTACGTGTTTCTATGATAACAACCACATACTACTTGTGGAGTGTTCATATTAAGGACACCCTCTATTATGACTGTGTGGCAACTCACAACAGATCTAAGTGGACATTCATTAGGCACTGTGAACCATCAGCAGCAGAGGAATATACACCACCATAAAATGTAATCTCATTGTTCAACATGTCCTTGAATTGAGGCAGGAGATTAATCTTACTTCACTGAAGACTGCCAGAGGCATGTCAGGAGCAGTACAATGCATATCTTAAAATTCAGGTGCCAGCCTGGTTAAACTGCAATACAGGCCTACATTTGTGCTCATTAACAAAAACAGTAGACAGAGCTGAGCAATCCACAATCAACAGATTAGATCAAAGATTTGCTTGTTGTGAATGATGATGGACAATTAATCTGCTAATGGAGGAGGATTCACCAAAAACACGTCTAGCCGCAGTCTCGGTGGTGGTGGGGCCCACCATGTGAATGCTGAAGATGTCTGAAACGCTTGCAGCTGTGTTCAAACAGAAGGGCCAAGTGGATATTCCACCTTCGCAGAAGTTGGTCTTCAACCACATTAATATCGCCCATGTGATATTAAGAATTTGTTGAGAGCACTAAATATGATTAAAGCTATGGAATCAACAATGTCCCAGTTCTAGCACTGAAATCTTGTGCTCCACTGCTAACTGCACCTCAAATCAACCTATTCCAACAGAGTCACAACATCACTGATATGGTGAAAAATTGACCAGCTATGTCTTGTTCCCAAAAATCAGTCTACTCTCCATCATCAGAAAAAATATTGAAGGTGTCATCAACACTGCTATCAAGTGGCACTTGATGATGATTCTATTTCTTACACTTACACCGCTTTTAGACAGACTTCTGTTTACTTACATATCCCTTTGTCACTTTTTCAATGTTCAGAATGCGGAGTGTTGGAAAGAATGATTCATTTTGGGAGACTGACTTGTGGTGTGCCGCAGGTGTCAATGCTAGGCTCCGAGCTGATCGCAATCAATATCAATAATTTGGATGAGGGGATCAAATGTAACATACCCAAGTTTTCTGATGGAGTATTGGTTGTGAGGAAGATGCAGAGAGGCTTCAGGGGGATGTAAAAAAAGTGAATGTGTGATGACAGGGCAGATGGAATACCATCTGGAAAATATAAGACTTTTCACTCTACCATCAAGAAAGAAAAACTGCACAGGAATATCATCACCTGCAGGTTCCCCTCCATGTGCACACCATTGAGACTTGGAAATATATCATTGTTTCTATATTATTATTGCTAGGCCTAAATTCTAGAAGTCCCTACCCAATAGCAATTTGGAAGTACCTGCACCAGAAGGATGGCAGTGGTTTAAGAATCTATCTTGTCAAGGGAAGGATGCTGAATAAATATTGGCCTTGAGTAAAATAAAATCTGTATGCTATGTCAGTGTGTTAGGCTACACTTGGAATATACTGTACAGTTCTGGTCACCACACTATTAGGAAGGATGTGATTGCGCTGGAGAAAGTGCAGAGCAGATTTACCAGGATGTTGCCTGGATTGGAGGATTTCAGTTAAAGAACTGGAGATTAGATAGGCTGGGGTTTTTCTTGGAGCAAAGGTCGCTGAGGAGTGACCTGATAAAAATATATAAGATTATGAGAGGCATAGATAGCGTAGATACTCGATTGTTTTCCAATGGTAGGGCTACCAAGAACAAGTGAACCTTTGTTTAAGGTGAGAAGGAGATCTTATTTTTTTACACAGAGAGTGGTTGATGTCCAGAATGCACAGCCAGAGGAGGTAGTGGAATTAGATACAATCACAATGTTTAAGAGGCCTTTAGACATATAAAGGATACAGTCCTATTGCGGTCAAATATGATTAATGTAGTTAGGCAAAGAGGTCTGCATAGACGTGGTGGGCCAAAGGTCCTGTTTCCATGTTGGATAATTTTGACTTATCAGTGGATGCCTTGAATAAGGCTAACTGTAGGATGATGGGGGTTGGGGGAAGAAGACAATAAAATTTAAGATGATTGGGGCTTTTTCCTCACATTGAACAAGTACTGTGGCCAAAACTTTTGATTCCTTTTTCGTGTCCATTTACAGACAATATTGATTTTTCTTGAGACTGGGTAAGCTTTATTTGAAGCTCATGGGTAGCATTTATGCCTGTGGACAAAGTGGAAAATGATCGGATATTGCAGAGTTTATCTGAAGTAAAAGATGTGGTTTGAAATTCTGTTTGAACTGGTTTATGTAATCACTGGCAGAAAATCATCCATGAATCTGTGTAATGGAAAGCAGTTACTTAGTTTTTCCATGAAGTAAAAAAAGATATTGAAAAAAGATACAGAGGCACAAAAAATTCTGCAGATGCTGGAACCTGGAGCAATACACAAAAAGTGCTGGAGGAACTCAGCAGGTCAGGCAGCATCCAT
>JARFYF010000074.1:78732666-78744924 GCA_030265395.1 Rhina ancylostomus | reverse complement strand
GGGGGAAGCAGCTCATTTTCTCTTAAACAAGAATTATAGGGCTACCTTCACCCATAAGACTTAATAACTCATTAACTGACACCACCACTTCTTTAGGGAAATTAGGGATGGGCACATGCATGCTGGCATTGCCAGTGATGGTCACTTTGCGAAGGAGCAAATAACTTTTGTCTGCCAACATAGTTGTCTTTCTGCCATTGTCCCACTCTCCCACCCCAAGAGTAAATATCTGTTGCTGAAATCTTCATTTCTCTGCCAGTTAAAGCCATGATTTGCGGCCTTTTAATCGGAATGGTGCTTGGAACAAAACAATTGCAGAGACAGAGGAAGGGGGAAAAATTGGCTGAACATCCTGGTCAGTCTGGGAATTGCATTCACAGCTGCACAAGTAAAGCGGTGACTCAGCAATGACTAACACAAAAAAAAGAAGACGTGGCAGCAACACCACCAAAGGAAAGGAGAAATCAAACTAAAATATTAACAAACTGGAAGAATGTCTAATGAGAACTCGCACTGCGTTACCTGAATTAAACAGCATTGTTCATCGACAGCAAAGTTATTTTACTTTCTTTAGGGTGATAATATGAAGCCATTCATCAGATTTTGTGCAGGCAGGACAGCTTTTTATTATTGCTAACAGGGAGTCTGTTGCCCAGCACCACTGAATCTTTGCTGCAGAGCAATTTGCATTGTAAGCAATCCCTTCGAGTCTCAGCTAGACAAAGCCAGCATTTAGTTCGAACTTTGTACAATAGCATTCTCATGGTAGGAAAGGTCACAAGATAATAGGAGACTCACATTTATGAAACTAACGTTAAGCTCTTTGGCTGTGTAACCTCTCTGGAGGTTACGTCGGGCATAAACATCATAATCTCGTACAATTCTGGTGATTAGGTCAGAGGTGGAAATACCCTCTGTTCTTTGTGTGGGAACAAACATACCTAAAAAAAATGAAAGGATAGATTGCAATGTCAATAAATATCAATAAAACATTATCTACCAGTTACACTGCATTGGAGTGTTCCAAGATTTTGTTTCACAACTGTGACTTAAAGTACTTAATTGCAATAAAGCATTTTGCGATTGTAAAAGATTCTATGTTGGTGGAGATCATTTTTAGTCTTTATAAACTTAACTGATTACCATCCTTGAATTGTGTAGTGAATAAAATGCACCAATACCATGTATAAGCTCTATACATTGCAATATTTGGGCTTATCACACCTGGTTTTGTTCTGGTGGGACCAAGCTGTGGGACGTGTTTCTTAAACGTACAACTCTCTGTGCTACCTTGAATAAGTTTGCTTACCCAAGGATTACATGAGAGCTGTGGCATCTAATGCAGTGTTAATGTGCCCTCTGCTGGTTGAACACAGAGCTGCACCAACAGACACTGACATCAACCAAAGTAATTCTCCTGACCAGTCATTTGCAAAATGTACACAGGAACATTTGGAGGAGGTGGGGGTGGGAAGGGAGGGGTGGAAATAATTTGGGAAAAAAAAATCTAGTGTTGTAAAAAAATGTAATATATATATATATATATATAAAGTGCAATGTGCTCACACAGCTCCATGTTTCAATTCCTCCAGCTGTCTGGTCCCTCCACACTGTCAAGACAGCTGTAATAAAAGGCTTATATAAAAGGCAATAATCTCTATGAATATGAACATGGAGGATTATCCCTCTTCATGCTCCTTGATCTCTCAGTAGTTTTCAGTAAGATCAGACACACTAGCTTCCTGCAAGATTTCTCATCCACTGTTGGCATAAAGGAATGCCTTTCATTAGTTCCAATCCAACCTTTCTCATCACACCTAGCTTTTCTTCTTGCCCTAAACACATCCATCTGAAAAGTCCCCAAAGCTTTCACCCTTCTTGCTCCCCCACCCCTCATCTACTTGCTCATTTTCTTCCCGTTTCTGCAGACCTGGAGTCAGTTTCCATGCCTGCACAAATAGCACTCTCTCAACTTCTTTCCTTTGCTGTGAACTCTTCAACCTAGGCCACAGTATCTGGATGAACAAAATTATCTCCCAGTGGAGCTTGTGACCCCATATCCTCCCCGACCAGGATCATCCGGACTGTCAGAGCATTCTCTTCCCTGCCCCTTCTCACTCTACTTATTACTGAACCATTCTCTCAGGCCTTTTTCAGTTCTAGAAGAGCTGGTTTCCTACCTTCCAAAAAACTTGGCTTACATGAGCTCCATAGAACTCGGACAAAATTCTGGTGCCTGAATCTTACTTACTAAGCTGCTCACCTTCAAACTTGCCGTTGTTGATTTGCATCTATTCCCGGTCCTCCAGTGCCTTGTACATATTCCATCCTTGGGTTTAAATATTTTTCCCATTACCTCACAAATCTTGAAAATCTCAACCTCTGCAAATTTTCCAACTCCTTATTCATCTAACTCGAGTCTCTTCTATATCTCTCATTGGCAGTCAAGTCTTCATTGGAATTTTCTAATCTACTCCATCTCATTCTCGACCTCCTTTCCTATATTTGGTTCCCATCCTCATTCCCTTTCCAATCTCTGCCTTAATTTCCATTTCTGTAAAGTGTTTTGGACCATCTATCAATGGTTGAAGATTTGTATAAATACAAGTTGTCATTGTACTGTATACCATAACAATTGCAGCAAGGCAAATACTTAAATAAATACTCCCACCAACGTACATTTGATTTAATCCATTATCAGATAGCGAACTTAATGAAAACTGATGGTGGGTTTGTCATCAACATACCAGCTTCCTTAATGTGTTTATAGACGTCATCCGATCCAGCAGAGGAGTATGGAATGTCATCGTGTGCCACAAAATCAATCTAAAAGAGAGTTTAGTTACAAGTTGGAATATTGATAATTTTAGATCAAGTACCCAAGATTCAAATGTTCTCTGAGTTTTAGGGCTGGTTTACGTGTTTTTTCAGCCTGACAAGGGAGGAGGTCGTTAGCCCTGTTCAGATGAAGTGGCCTGTACTGAGGACACAATCTCCACCCTCAAGAGTCATAGCATGGAAATGGGCCCTTCAGCATACTGTATCTCTGCCAACCATCATGCCTATCTGTACTAGTCCTACTTAACTGCATTAATTCCATATCCCTCTATGCTCTGCTCATTGAAGTCCCTGTCCAGAAGCCTCTTAAATGTTGTTACTGTTCCTGCTTCCACCACCACCTATAGCTAAATGTTGTTACTGTTCCTGCTTCCACCACCACCTATAGCAGCTCATTCCAGATACCAAATACTTTTTATGTGGAAAAATTTACCCCTCAGATCCCCTTTAAACCTCTTCGCTCTCACCTTAATCTGGTGCCCTCTAGTTTTGGACACCCCTACCATGGGAAATAGATTCTGGCTATCCCTTTTCTCTGCCTCTCATAATTTTACATACCACCACCATATTACCTCTCAGTCTCCTTTGCTCCACAGAAAACAGACCCAGTGTATTCGATCTCTCCTGATAAGTCAAACCCTCCAATCCAGGCAATGTTGTTGTGATTAAGGTAGAGAAGATACAGAAATGATTCACCTCTCTCCTGTAGTGTGGCAACCAGAAATACACGAAATACTCTAAGTGTGGGCCGATCAATGTTTTGTGTAACTTTAACATGACGTCGCAACTCTGGTACTCAATGCCTCAGCCGATGATGCCAAACATGCCATCCACCCTCTTCACCACCCTTCTACCTGTGTTGCCACTTGAAGTTGTGAACTATAATCTTGTACACCAAAGTCCTGATGTTCAACAACACTCCCCAGGGCACTGCCATTCACTGTGCATGTCCTGCCCTGGTTCAACTTCCCAAAATGCATCACTTTGCACTTGTCAGAGTTAAATTCCATCAGCCAGTTGACCTCGATCCTGTTGTAACCTGAGATAACCTTCACTATCATTGTACCATCAATTTTAGTGTCATCTACATTCTCATTCAATATACTATATGTGACAATCTTGGTGATAATCAAGTTGATCGTCTCCTCATTGTGGAACTCTCCTAATTTTCATTCCAGGGAATGAAATCCACTGAGCCAAACTATTGCCTAGATACTAAAGGTGAAAATTACCCCAGGCTACTTGAGAAGATTTCCATATTTACAATTTTGAGAAAGATTCGGAAGAGCAGTTTTAAGACACGTTTGTCACTTTTGCACAAGGCGGGAATTGCATTGGAATCGTAGTCAGCCGTGGTTACATGAACGTGCACTAGAATATGAATGAAACGAGCCGTGCTGGAAATCTAAAATAAAATCAAGCTAGGTCAGTCAGTACCTGAAAGGCACATATAGTTCACCAGGGCAGAAGACAGAGACGGATGTTTTGTCAAGTTAAGCTATGCAGGATCTGGGGCTAAGGGGAGTTGAGGTGCAAGCAAGCTAAGATCCAATTAAAAGGCCACATGGGCCTGAAGGCTGAATGGTCCACTCCAAGTGCCATGTGACAGTAAGTGGAACAGCTCATTAGAACAAGTTCATTATAACCATTCACTGTTATAAAAACACCATGAACTCAGTAAATGTCCTAAAATACTTCATCAAGGAGAAATGGCCAGCAGGCAGTGATTTTAGAACATCTAAAGTACAGTGGAAGTAGGATGGAGAGTTTCAAGTAGTGAATTCCAGAGGAGGACTGAGGTGGCCACAGGCCCTTTTACCAATGAAGGCATGGTGCAGGGGAGATGAACAGGAGGCCAGAGGTGGAGGACAAAGTGCTGCTTGGGTATAATTAGGCTGGTGGAAGTTGAAGACATTTGTTTGATAAAATCTGAGAGACTTGTAACGAGGATAAGGATTTTGATGAATTTATTGCAGGGCACACTGTGTGCTTTGGAACTCTGCAGTAGTCGAAATTTTCAGGTACAACTGAAATCTTGCTCAAGACTCCATTCAGTCCTCCCATTACCTCTGGTCTGACAGTAATGGAATATATCAGACCCTTCGGCTCCACTTATACTGATTAATGAAAGGGATTTTAACTTAAGCATACTGCATAATCGCACAAGAATCCTGTGCAGGACTTGGAATCTCTCCATTGTGCAACTGCAACGCCACTGAGTTCTGGTCATTAGGAGCGGGACTGAGCAGAAAGTGCTCAATCTGTGTGGATCTTATTGCCGAGAAAATGCTGGCCTGCTGGCTGTATTTCCAAAACACTGATTGTTTTGATGAATGATTCTGTTGATTAATACCACGTACTGCATTTCAGTGCAGGAAAGGAGTGTTTTCAACATCAATTAAAGGAGCTCTACCTCTTCTTTGATCCACTTGACAGACCCTCTAACGCTCTGCCCTCAAGCTGCTTTGACTGACATAACTGCCTTTTATAAAAAACATACCAGCTTCACATTGGTTCCATTATTTGCCTGACCCACTCTTCCCACTGAACAAGGACTCAACTAATTCCTTAAAAACAAAACATTCTGGAAACACTCAGCAGGTCCAGGCAGAATCGCTGGAAAGAGAAACAGTTAACACTTCAGGTCTAGGACCCTTTATCAGAATCAGAACATTTTCACAGATATTGCCCGAGCTGCTCGATGTTTCCATATCTGCAAGTCTTATTTCAGATTTCCCTCACTGTAGGTTTGTTTGATTTCCCTCAGCAAATTCCATATTGTAACATGGATAAGAGAGAACGCAGTCAACTTGTACATGTTGCTAACCATATAAGCACCTTTACACAATCAAATCCACCATATTAAAAAATATATATCTTAATGGATCCCATGGGAGGAAGAAATGGAGACGATACTTCACTGATGATTAAATGAGGGAATATGTTTAGCACAGATGAGTAGGAAACACACTGACCTCTGGAAGGTAGTGTGCGAGTTATTTAGACCACTGATAAAATGGACAAGAATAGTGAGTCTTTGGAGGAGAGACTCAGTAATTGTGGGAGGGAAGCATGAAGACTTGGGGTGAGCTAGAGAACTGAGCATGAGGTGTGGTAGAAAGGATAGTAAGTAACGAGTGATGAGTGTGTGGGAGGAACAAGGGTGGGCAGCATTTTCAGTAAAAGAAAGACACTACTTTTAAAATCTACCCTTTGCCCGTGTCAAATTATTCTGCTAGTAAATGCACAGAGCCAACCTCCTTAACAGCAAGAAGTCAACCATCATTTATGGTGATAATGATCAGTTGCAAATATAATGATCAGTTAACTAGTTGGGTGGCCTGGATACTGGAAGAATTGCTCAATATTTTCTGGTTTTATTTCAGATTTTAGGCACTCGCAGTACTTTCGTCCTGTTGTAAGAACATGAAACAACATTGGAGACAATCCACCAGTTGGTCTGTCATGCTCAAATCCTGAATCAGACACAGTCACCCATGAAAAAGTAGAGAGAAGAAAGGATGAGATGAGCCGCAATCAATAAATGGAAGGATGTGAAATAATGGAGCATTGAGTTCAAGAGCCGCGAGGTGACGTTGCAGCTCTATAGAACTTTGGTTCGACCGCACTTGGAGTATTCTGTTCAGTTTTGGTCGCCTCATTATAGGAAGGATGTGGAAGCATTAGAGAGGGTGCAGAGGAGATTTGCTAAGATGCTGCCTGGATTGGAGAGCATGTGATACGAGGATAGGTTGAGTGAGCTAGGGCTTTTCTCTTTGGACAGGAGGAGGATGAGAGGTGACTTGATAGAGGTGTATAGGATGATAAGTGGACAACCAGAGACTTTTTCCCAGGTGAAAATGGCTAACACGAGGGGGTTAAGGTGATTGGAGGAAGATACAAGGGGGATATTAGAGTTAAGTTTTATTTTGTACACAGAGAGTGGTGGGTGTGTGGGGCGCACTGCCAGCAGAGGTCGTGGGAGCAGATACATTAGGGACATTTAGGAGATTCCTAGAAAGCTACATGAATGATAGGGAAATGGAGAGCTATGTGGGAGGGAAGGGTTAGATAGATCTTAGAGCAGGATAAAATGTCAGCACAACGTCGTGGACTGAAGGACCTGTACTCTGCTGTGCTGCAATGTTCTCTGTTCTAATGGAGAAAGAGCAGCAAAAGGAATGGGGTGTGGATGGGCAGAGTGATGGCTGAGGAAAAACAAACAGGAGATTGGGCCACAATGCTGCAAGTTCCTTCAGGAAGCTGATGCTGATCTTGAATGGGATTAATTAAGAATGAGTAGTTAATTAATTAAAAGAGGCTGCAAAAATGGCATTTTCCCAAAATAATTAATTAAGCAAAATGAGCCTTTAGCAGTCTAGCTTGAACCTCCAGTGTAAACGAAATAAGTAAGTGCCATTAGTAATGGGGTTGAGTGGCTGAGCTGGCAGGAATCTTCAGGGTTAATTACATAAGCAATACTGGATTTTCCTACACTGGGTGAGTTATAACACTTGCTATTCAGTGGAGAGATCCAGAGATTTGAGTCTGAAAAATGTTATTAGTCTTGCAATATACTTGATGAGCACAATGAATGAATGAAATTAATATCTATCGGCTAGTTCCTAACAATTAAACTTTTACCTGGGGAAGCCACCCTCAAATTGACATGAAAGAAAAACTTTGTCTCGGGAAAAGACTCCAGAATTTGACATGAAATATTGGAGGATGTGCAGCAGCATGCACCGTAGTGACACCAAGTGGTGGGAAAACCTGTCTGTACATTGTGAAGGGCAGAGAGGATTTTGCAGAGGAAAGAAAGATATATTTAAAAAACACTTATTATGGCTTTAGATTGTCCTTGAGTGCTCTTCAACAAAGGAAGTGCTTTTGATGGTAGAGTTGCTGCTGTGTTGTAGGGAACACATCAACCACTTGCACAAAGCATCGATAATAACCACGAGGTAACCCATTTTTGAGATGTTGAAATATAGCCTTGGGTACCAGGGCTAGCTCCTCTGTGCTCTTCAAAACTCCTGCAATGGAATTCTTTGTCTCCGGCTGAGAGGACAGCCAAGGCTTCAGTTTAATGTCTGCTCTGAAAAATCTCACTCTGATAGTTCATCATGCCCGGTACCATGATGAAAAGTCAGTCTCTGTTTTTATGCTCAAGCTTTGGACTGAAATTTAAATCTTCTGACTTCGACGTACTTCCAAGTAATACTATCTTATGGCCATATTTCATTTCATTCTTCAAATTTTGTAACATTATTAAATTGATATAATCTACATTTGTAAATATAGGCTCACCTTGGACAGTCATTACTCTAAGGTCTGGACATGGGGATACTCAGATGCTCTGGAAGTCTTGGGCTGAATATGACCACAAGAGTGATTTGTTATGACTCAGGATTTGGTCTGAGTACAAGAGTATGAGGAAGTGAGTCTGAAGGCCAGAAAGGGAGAAGGATGAGTGATCAGCCTGGAAAAATTAACCAGTTGGGAAAGAAAAGTCTTGAGGAGTAGGTGGTGGGGAGCATTAGGCACCAATAGTGAGAGTGTTGTGTAGCATCCAACTCCTGCTATGGACTGATTGGACTAACAGGTTACAGGATAAAAGCTGGAGGAGGCAGTCTTGAACTTAGGCAATGCTATTTCTAATGTTTGTTAAATTTGGGGAACCAGAATTTCTGAAGATCAGATATAAGAAAACAAAATTGCACAGGGAGCTGGGCAATTTGTGCCGCATCACAACCAGTGGTAATTCAGATATGACAGGTGGATCGAGTTTTACATCATACAAAAGAGAAGAAATACCTTTAATGGCTTTTCCATCATAAGTGTTGGCACAAAAAACTATTGCAAAATCCTAACTACACGAATTGAGCACAATTAACAGGAATTACAAGACAAATGAATTCAAACCATTAGGTGAGCTATGAGCAGAGAGTATTTCTATTTGGCAACAGGTAGAGCTGATTGGGTAACTCCCTGCCAACATTCAACCCTGTGGAAAGTTCAATTGATTGAGTGACTCAGCATTGGCAATATACACTCTGTTTCTAATACTGTTGAAAGTCTGTGTTTAAATGCAATAGTACTTCTGAAGAAATATTGCCCAACAGTATATTCTTAATAATAGAGTAATAAGTCATGACCTTAGAAAATCAAAACCAGAAAAGTTATCTGAAGCAATAGTTTGCTCAAAGTACACTGACACTTGGCAGGAACAGAAAGGACAATAGAGAGACATACCTTGTGTTTTTCCAGAAACTCTGGGGACAGCGTCCATGGGGCATCCCTGATAACCTCATCAACATAGCGGCAATGTCTCAGGGCATCATACCGCTCAATCTCATTCATGACAGTGAAACCTTTGTATTGGTGTGTTAGATCATCACTGCACACTGAAACCAAACACACACAAGCAATCCTTGAGAAGTATCTATTACACACACATCCCATGGAGATGTCACAATTGCTTCTGCCATTATTTTCTATGACTGTCATCATTTCATTTTTACGTCAGTATATATGGGTGCAAGAAAATTGTTTCAAAGTATAAATGTGTTAAGAATTCCACATTATAATAACTGCCTTCCAATTTAATGACAACAGCCACAGTAACACACTGTGCTAGTGGGATACAATATTACTTCATACTCATTATTTCTCGCTCACATTTCTGGACAAAGCTTTACAAGAAGATCTGTTGCTTGAACTTAGGAAGGGAAAGCAGAAAATGAAGGCACTGGGGCTCATTTTCATGAAGTTTTCAGCTGTCGGTTTAAACGTAATAATGTGGAGTGGGTGAATCAAGGCTACGCACGAAAGAATGAGGCTTGGCATAGTCAGAGGGTCAAAGAGGGAAACCACACAAAATAAACAGTAAGACTGTTCAGAAGTAATAATCTGATTTCATAGAGATTCTCTGCAATCTTGCTTGTCTGTGTAAGTCTTAAAGACCAGTTACATTGCAAATAATCTTTATGTCTGCTGCTACATGGCTCTTCCTTTGCTTTCATGTCAGATGTTTTGGGTACAAGATTGATTGTGTGTGCTGTTATTTAACCATCACTTGCAATGAAAGATCTATAACTTTATCTTACTATCAAACTATTAATCTACCTGATGGTACTTTATCTTGTCATTAACAATAATGTATTCCTTAATACTTGCATCAAAGAAAAAATTGCTTGTTGCAAGAACATTTTGATTACTGAGCAATGGATCCGTAGGAGGATATGAACAGAACTGTCAACACTGAGCGAATAATAGAAGTGACATTTGCGAAAAGCAAGAATGACACAGATTGCAGATCCATTTAAGAATTCAAAGCTATGCTTATATTTCTGAGTGGCATCATCATGAGTGGCTATATTTTTAAACCAAAAACTGAGTGACACTTGGCAAATACGAGTGTGCGAGCTGTTGTGTCAGGAGAACATCAAGACCAGAAGATCAAAGATGTAGGGGGATTAATATGCAAAGTGGGCACATTTGTGAACAGTTTTAAACTAATGCACTATTCACACTGGAACATTGTCAGCACATAATGGCTGAGGGATACAGGAGGACGGAGACCGTGCCAGAATTAACACTGTTTCATTCAGGGAAAGCTATAGCCTTTGGCCAAGGCTGACAGAAACCAAAGGAGAGTTTGTGGAGCAGACTGTGTTGCCCTTCCAACAAAAGCTTGTCAGTGAATGTGGGTGCTGCAGGTCCCAGGGTGAAAAATAATTATACCGGAGATAGGCAGTCTCCAGTTTCTAAACCCCTGCTTGAGTACTCATGGATGGCATATTCATCAATGGCTTTTCTCAATTAGTTTCAAGTGGATTGCCCCACTCGCCCCTCAGTTCTTACCTCCCACAAGTAAGTAGGTATTTGGGAAGAGATTTTTAGCCTGCATGAGAGCCCGAGCATGACCTGAGTGAAAGAGATCGAAAATTCCATCTGCATAAACTCTCACTGGTCTGTCAACTGTAAAAGGTTAAAGCAGCATAGAATTAGAAAATGGTATATGACAACCAGCCATAAAACAACTTGCACTACACAAACTACAAATACAATGCAGCAATGTTTCAGGTGAAATTATTAGTTTTTTTTAAACCCCCAATATTTTCTCTTTTGCCAACTCCCAAGACACTAGTGAGGCGAAGTTGGATAGCCCTTGAAAATGGGCGGGGACCACACTTCCCTTCCGACAGGGGCATGCAAGTGAATGCCAGTGCTGCAGATCCAAAGGATCTAAAACACCACAAAGATAGTGTGTCGGTGTAATGCAGGCAGCACTGCGTTTTTCGGCTCCACTTCTGATCATGACTGAAGTGTGCGTAGTCAGTGCCAACCACGCTGTTGATTGATTATATCCATCAGCAGGGTGTCTCAAAAGGTTACTTGCAACACCACTGAAAGCGAGTATGTAATGCTTGGCTTGAACCTCTTTAAGATTGTAGATGAGGAGATGCATGGTGGCTGCAAGACCCCTGAAGTTTCTCTGTGAGGAGAGTCTGACCCAGGGAAGGGGGGAAAAGGGACATGAAAGAAAACCAGGCATACCGGTTTTCCAAAGCTACACTTGGAGAACTGGAAGGAAAGGACAGGGATGTCACGTATCTGCAGGGGCAGGAGACCATTCAGAAGAAAACAGCGAGAACAGATAACCAGGGGGCCAATGGCAAGACCCTAGTCCAGGAATTTGGATGTAGTGCCGTAACAGCCTGAGTGACTTAACACTAGCTGTTAAACCCTGTATACAGATCTCCACGTGGCAAACCACACCATTAGACATTGCCCAATCCACCCCCACTCCCAACTATGAAGGATCTGTATGAATTAGGATTCTCATCCTCCTAGCATGTTAAATACCACTGTTCTACCCCCTCCTCTTCATTTTCTTCCTTCTCCTCAGATTCTCAAGTGATAGGTTGTGGTAAGGGCTGTATCCACATGACGATCAGCTTCAAAAGCACAATGCATAAGCCTACAAACAGTGAGACCCATCTTCAGATAACAGTAGATTGCATCTAACCTTGTGCACACCGATCATCCACACATGGTGTCTTTCAAACTGGGATTCAGGGATGAAGGTAAGGAGCAGCTGATTTTTCATAAGCTGGTCCTTCCCCAGCTTGAGGTTACCAAGTCCAATTTTAGTGCTCTCTTCACCACCCCATGGACTGACCTGATACTAATCTGGGATTTCCACTCTATGTGGCATTGTTGAATGTTTTCAGCACATGCACCAGCTGAGACATCAGCAGCAATGATATTATTTTTATGGTATGTAGTTTGATAAGTCATCTGAATTTTGTTACAAGGAACCTTCCAGCTATAACAAAGACCAGATGAGAATTTGCTTTAAATTTACTTTTAGGGAACTATGTACTTGTACCCCAAGGTCTCTCAATTCAATAA
>JARFYF010000074.1:78701083-78712061 GCA_030265395.1 Rhina ancylostomus | reverse complement strand
CAGTGTTTTGTTTACTGTAAAAGGACACACATTAGGATATGTGGTCTTCCACTTTACTTATGTTCTCACCAGCTTAATGGAGGCTGGAATTTTGTTCTTGAGGCCTGGGATATCCAATATTTTGGAGCTGATGGCAAATACACTAAACACAACACTAAGCAACACAGATTACACATGCACCAAAATGTAAATCACACACCAAGACTTCAAACCTACTCCAGTACTCAAGACACTAAGTCCTAATGCAAAATGTTTGGAATTTCCATAGGTTTCTCCTAATTTCCAGATACAACGTTGATAGAATATTGGCAAAAACCCACTCAATAGGGATTCTTCAATATCAGTCACACCACTTCATGTGGACAATAGCAACTTCAAAGAAGTCTTGAAACAGCCACTTAGATAATCACAGCAACAGTCTTTAGAAATCAATCATCATGTAACTGTTATAAGTCAATGGTCCCTCTAAACAATCTGTGTGGAGTGGGTAAGGAGATGACCGGGTTGATCCTGTTGCTGGACTTCTGTTCAACTGAGCATCATTAAGAGAAGACATTAGTTGGAGTGTTAAGCTCCAAAATGGTAGCACTGACACCAGGTGACAGTTGCACAATGATTAATGATAATAATCTGTCTGTTCTATGTACTTTAACAGATGTTAGTGCATCCTCAGTAAAATGGTGTCATGTGCCGTTCCCTCCAGAGATGTATTCAATTGCTTTGGTTCCTTTATGGATTTGATTTGTTAATCACAGCACCCAAACTGCCCTTGCTAAAGAGCGACATTTTGTAGCCCCTGGGTTGTCATTGATTGGCTGCTGTGAGCAGGTGATTTAATCATCCCTATATATTATTCTTCATCAACAGATACTTCTGTTCTTTCTTCAGTTAACTCCTAGGATATTGATTATTTATCAGTGTTCACACCAACATGCACAGACTAAAAATGTAAAAATGACGCTGCCATCGTTAAGACCTATTCCTTTCTTTTTTTTACAAATTATTAATGACTAATTCTGTGCAGAATCAGCTGAGTAAAAGCCTCATCTTGATGAAGTCATGCAGCTTATTTTTAATGCTTCCATTCTGATGGCAGCATGTTTAATCCATGATGAAATGATAGCTTCCATTTTGCATAAAAATTTGAGATAACAGTTAATATTAAACTATTCCACATTTGTCATGCTTTTCACCATAAACTTAATGTGACATGTACATCAAAAGCAATTGTTAACGTCATTAACATTAAGTTTATACTCTGCAGGATGGAAAGAAGAATCAGTTATTAAAGTGAATAAAGAAGCTCTTCATTATACTGCAAACGTTTGTGTTTTGAAACCCCGAAGCATCACCTTGTACATTATGTTTTCTCCCTTCCCAGACATATCGTGATGTAGGAACGCCTTGGAATGCTGTCTCCCAGAGCAGTTAGGCATACTGAAAATAAAGCTGGTTCATTTAACAGCCACATTAAATGCACAATAAGGGTCACAACAAACTGAACTATTGTTTGAAAACCCCTTGGAGGATCATGCTGTCACCGGTCCTTTTCTCTCGATAATACTGAACGGCAAATAAGCACTTAACCACCCAGATTAATATAATCATACATATCAATTATTTGACTCACCGTATGAGGCTGAGGGCAGGTGTGTTCTATTTCCTCCATAGTCTTTGATGGAAGCTTATAACAGGAGGATTTTGGGATACCTTCTCGTGACTCAGCATCAAATTTAAGAACTGGCATGACTGAGGAAAAGCTGCTGCCTCCACGACCGAACTCGACTGAACACTTTATTGCCTATCAGTTTGTCTTCCCCATGCTATTTAAATTTTAGTTCTCACCACCGCACCCAGCACCACCAGGCCAGCCCCATCCTCTCCGCCCTCCACCACCACCACCACCACCCCAGGAAATGTGAACATTATTCCCTCATATAAGCTAAAAGGCAGGACCGTCAGCTGTTGCCACGACAACCATTCAGCTGTAGGTTTGTTACCACCTCGCAAAGCACATTAATTTACATAACGTGCACTGGTTGGCTGTTTCCATGACTGAGATGAGGGCAAGGCGAGCCACATAATTTTTGTGCAGTGCTGTGCTGTGCTGTGCTGCAGACAGGGACGATCTCAGCCTGATCCAAAGGGGAATGCAGGCGGGGGAGTCAGATCACAATTTCGGGGGAACAGATTTCTGGGTTTTCTGTAATTACTGAACCAGATCAGTGAATTTGGCTCATGGAGAAATTTGGAAAGAAAAGCCGATCGAACCATTTTGGTGTCAACACTGGTGAAATGTACTACAGTTAAAAAAAATTAAGCGTCTTTGATGGTGATCATAATGATAAAAGCCGGAGATGACATTGATCACTCATATGCAAATATGAGATGTTCCTACTAAATAAAACAATCTTACTCTGTGCACAATGCAGTCGTTTTTTTCCCCTCAGTTATCGTATATTTCAATCATGAAACATTTAATATCATTCCTTCTGTTCTATGTACTGTGGGGATTAAATATTTCCAGGGTGTGGGTGATGCTGGCAAGGCCTTATTTTATTGTCTGTCCCTTGTCACACTGAGATAGTGCTGATGGAACAAATTCTGGAGCCAATGCCATCGCGCAGGTAATAGTGACCTGCCCATTCCCGACTCTGCCCCTTTGCCTTTTCAGTGTTTCTTCCAAATTTTAATTTGGAAGAGATGCATGAGACTTTAGGGGGAGTTTAGATTCACTCTCACCCACCGTCACACTACATCATTATTCTTCTCTTGAATGGGTGTTCTCTGGAACAACAATATATAATCAGAGATAGTATTAGAGGAATCAGAGACTTAGTCTGAGATGATTCTGTATGGCTATTTCCTTAATTTGTCCCAGCCTTGACAGCATTTCCCAGGTTTTAACAAGGGATACTTCTCCACTGGCCTGGATATGACTTCCTCTTTAGCTAATTCAATGCCTAGATTGCAACTAAGTGGGCTGTCTTTTTCTTCTTGTCACTCTTTTCTCACAGTGTCTGATATATCTTCAAACAGAACTGCATCCTATAATTGAACTGTGTTTGCATTTTTACATTTTCAGTTAGGGTATCTATTACCTTTCATCCTATGGTTTATCCATAGTCTAGCCCTGGTTCTGGACACCCCAGCTACCCCAGGGGAAACATCATCCTTGCACCGACTACGTCAAACCCTGTAAGAATTTTGTATATGTAATGAGTTCACCTCTCATTCTAAACTCCGGAGAGTGTTGGACTAGTCTGCTTAATCTCTCCTCATTCGATGATGTCCTCATTCCAGGAATCAGTATCACATGATTCTGAAGAAGAGGGTCATTACCTTGAAAGAAATTTACTTCATCCAACAAATTTTTGTGGCCTTATTTTTTTAAAATATGGTTCATATTTTACTGTCAAATTGGAAGCAAATAAATGAAGGTTTTTACTAAAGATTTCTTCTAAATTCAGTGACAGATTCACAGGGGTTGGCTATTTATCTTTTGTGCCATTTGATGAAATCAAGGATAATCTGCAATCTACCTCCATTCACCCACCTGTTTCATGTCCCTCAATAAGCTTCGGTTAACAAAATCTATCTATTTCAAATGGTAACTTAACAATTGATGCAGCATCAATTGCTGTTTGTGGAACATGGCTCCACACTTCTACCACACTTTGAGTCAAGAAATGCTTCCTAACTTCAGCCCTGCAATGCCTGGCTCTGAGTTTTGGACATGATCCCAAAGAGCAGAATAGTTTCTCTATCTTCCTGAACAATTCCCTTTAATATCTTAATAACTTTAATCAAATCATTTAAAAGTCTCATAAATTCTAGGACAATAACTTTAGCTAGTGTAATCTCTTCTCTTATTTTAATTCTTAGATTTCAAGTATTATTCTACGAAAATTAGGGCCATATTCCCTCGAATGCTCATAATAGTCCAGTTGTTGTCCAACCAGGGCATCCTATATCTGTTCTTCTTCTTCTTAGTCAGTTCCCCAGGATTGAGGATGACTTACTTCCACACTAGTTTTGTGGGTTCTGAAGAGACTAATGAGGCCAATATGGGAACTGCAAACTCTCCCACAGATTGGGCAGGTTTGTATTTTTGAGGTGGCACACTCCTCCTCCTGTTTACATGAGACCTCTGTGTGCTCCCAGTGCACAGCAAGTTTCTCAATGCCATCCTGAGTGCTCCTCCTCCACTTGGAATAGTCATGGGCCAGAGATTCCCAGGAGTCAGGGGGACTTGGTACATTTCTTCAGAATGGATTTGAGCACATCCTTGAATCTTCATCTGTCAGCCAGGAAATTTCTTCACAAGATAGGGCTTGAAATTGAGTGTGCGTGTTCAGGGGTGTGTTGTTAGGTATGTGGCCAGCCCAGTGTAGCCAACTGGGGGATGTTACCCTGGGACAGGGCACTGACGTTGATTCACTTGCTCTTCTGGTGAATTGAGGATTTAGTGGAGACAATGTTGGTGACATTTTTCTAGTTTCTTGAGATGCCTACTGTAGGTAGTCCAGGTCTCAGAAGCACATGGGAAGGCCAAGGTCACTGCTGCCAAGGAACCAGGAGTTTTGTTCCAGGTCTGAGGTCTTCATCTTCAATTGACCAGAGGCTATGCTGGTGCACTGAAGGCAGTGGTGAATTTCATCGCCAACATCTGCCTTCACTGAGAGGTAGCTCCTGAGATATGGGAAGTGATCCACTTCCAACCGTAAACCTTTATCATCAGAGGGCAGTATGGTGCAAAGGGGCTGAAGCTTACTAGACAACAGTCTTCCCACTCAACATTCACAAGACATTCCTGTAGAATTACTTATATCCCCTTGTACTCAGTCCCTTAAATATTTACATCAGCATTCTATGTGCTTCATAATATTCTGTACTTATGGATGACATTTTAATGAGCATTGTTGATGGGCCATTAATAGATCCCTTTGGACACTCTCTGTCTAGCTTTAGAAAGTATTCTATCTTGCCTTCGTTTAATGCTCATGGATGACTCACATTTGGCATCATTGAAATGGATGTGTCAAGATTAAGAAAATGGGGAAAAAAAACAAAATCGCTTTGTAATCCAATATTTTTGGTTACAACATTTATATTGCCATCCATCGTGTGATTGGAAAACATGAATACCTGACTTTCTGTCCCATCATTTAAACTGTTTATAAAAATTGTGAATAGCTCTGGTCCCAACACAGATTCTTATAGGATACCCGACCATTATCCCTCCTCTCTGTCTCTTGATGCCCAGGCAAATTGCCAACTAAATCAATAATTTGATTGCAGTTCCATGAGCATCAATTTTACTTAACAGTCTCCTGTGAGGGACTTAATCAGACACCTTCTGCAAATCTATACAAATAACATGCATAAGAACTCCACTGGGTAATATTTCCACCACATCTAAAAAATTCAATCAGGTTCAACAAGTATCACCCAGCCTTTACATATCTACACTAGGTCTCTCCGATCAGCTGAAAATTTCAATCTGTTTAGATATTCATTCCCCAATTAAGGACTTCAGTAATCTTCTCTCAACAAGTTTGATGAACTCATCTCTAAGTCAATAGTTTTCTTTCTCTTACCTTCCTTCAGATAAACCACCTGATATGGAAGTTTCTTGGAATGTGTATTTTATTGACATTGTGAAAAACTGAGAGATACGTTTTCACCAGAAGTCATAGGTTCAACTAACAATGGCAACATTTTGGAACGAGTTTGCAAATTCTCATTGAAAAGAAATGTAACAAATAGGCTGGTGTTTCCAAACTCAATAAATTGGTAAAAATGTTGAAATTAGATGACTAAACTTGGCACTTAATCTATCTGTACAAATTGTTTCACATTTACTCTGTGGGTGAAGTAGATTGCATATACTACCTACACAGAGAGGCTGCCTGTTATCTGCCCCCACAATCAGCTGATGTTATAATTAATTGAAAAATAACCTTCCGAGTCAAAACCAAGTTACACCCACCTAGAAACTCATAAAACAATCCATTTTAATTAATTTAACAAAGCTTGATTCATTGATAGCTCAAAGCTTCCCAATTACACAGCAAACTCTCTCCACTGAGTGCCGAATACTTGACAGTCCACCAAAGCTCCCTTTGCTCTTCATCTTTTTTTAAAATTAAGATTAGTAAACAAATGCTTCTGCTGTGGAATTATGCTAGTGGGGCATTAAGAGCTTTGGAGAACTTCTAAATTTGCATGTGAACTTAGAAAGTGAGCATCAAAAGGCTGTGTGACTAAATAGGGAATCAAAGGCAGTTCTGATCCTGCTCTCTCTCAAAATCCATGAATCCACATTTTGCCTCTGGATTCATGGAATAAGTAGGGCTAGGGAATTGGCTCAACTTTTTCCCCTTCCTCTCCAGGATTGTCGAGATGAAATGAGGCACTCCAGTTTCTGCCTCAGTTAAAATTAGGGATAAAGGTTTGAACCTTTGGTCCACATAGTTTTTGTTACATTAAATAATGATATGTTTATTTTCTCTCCTTTTCCCTTCACATATTAACAATTAACCTGGATACCACTGGCCATGAAAGAACGGTATAGGCAACAACACAAAAGCTTAACTTAAGCATTTTTTTAAAAAGATCATGCACCAAGGATGCAAGGTGAACAACTAAATTTTGGTACTTGGAAGATTTTCACCATTTCCTTTTGAGGGCAGGTAAAAACTTTGCAAAATTAAACATGGTTGGCTGTGGTTGGTGATAAAATGAATTGTATAGTCGACAAAATGAACAGGGTTGATGAAAGGTCTCATCTAATCCCATGCTTTTTTTTTGAATCCTGTGCTTTATAATTACATTGGTCTGGATTTTATTAGCTTTTCTTGGTAGTTCCACATAGCACTGCAGCATTAACTACACGACCGTGCCCAAGTGCAGAAGTCTGATGTGAATGCACTGACTCCTTACAGAGCTTGCTGGAATTCCCCAGCACTTACGCAGAGGAATCTGTCCTCAGATTCTGTGCTGAGTAAAACCTGGTACAGGGTCAGCTCATGCACTTGAATGGGGATTGTGGGGCCATAGGGAGCGAAGGTAAAATTAAGATTAGCTGCATTTTTTTTAAAGCATGTACATATTTCGTTTCTAATAGCTTTGAAATGTTTCTGAATGTGTTGCGGTTGGGGTTTGTTCTTGATGTGCACAGAACTTGAACAAGGCCCAAACAATGACCAAGGGGGCTTACTGATCACGCCCGATCATCTCAGCCTGCAACATTAGCAATATGGACCTGGAATGGTGGGTGGGGGGTGGTGGCTTGGAACAACGAAGAACACAAGTGGAGTTTCTCAGCAAAATCTGGCCACTAGTTTGCTCACGTTACAGCTCACTCTTCTCTGGCTCCCATTAGACCATTTCACCCATTTCCTTTCCCAGCTTGTGCCAGGAAAGGACAAGGATGTATCAGATTGAACAGAATCTGACAGCATTAAAAAGAGAGTATTTGGCCCATCATGCCTGGGCTGGGGCTTTCCAACAGCAATCCAACTAGTCTCCCTCTCTGTCCTTTCTCTGTACCTTTGTACATTTATCTGACACCCAATTCCTTTTGGAAATTATTATCTAATCTGTTTCCACCTGCACTTCAAGCAGAGCATTTCAGATCTTAGCAACTCACTGTGTGAATTTTTCTCTTCTGTGACTCTTTTCATAATTATCTTAAACCTGCATCCTCTGGTCATAGAGGCACTCTCCAAAAGGAAGAGATTTCCCGACATATTAAAAACTATGAAGAGTTTTGATTAAGTCTTTAACCTTCTCTGCTCTGAAGAAAACAATCCAGGCATGCTCCTCTCTCCACCCTTAATAGAACTGCTGTGAGCCGGAGCTGCTTCCTTTCTTAAAGCCACTAATTGTTCCTTCTTTTTTTCTTTATTCGCTGCCATTTTCCACCCGTAACAGAATTCATCTGACAACACATTCAAGACTGCTCACTCAGCTCTTTAATGGCACAGAAAGCCTTTTGTGAGTTTTTTTTGTTACAGATCTGGTTGAGTGAAGGTGGTTACACAATCTCATCAAATGGATTCTTGCGCAGGAGGAAGGAACAGGACACAATTATCAAAATAAGCTAAGTGAGGAAGGCAGAATGAAAAAAAACAGGCTTGAAATAGATTCCTCCAGCATTGTAGTGTCTTTCATTGAAACAGATTCCACTGAAGCTCAGGCAAAACAACATGTTAATAAGACCACAGCTGGAAGGCTGTTGAGATAATAGACAAGGGAGAGCAAAGATTCACGAGGAGGCTGTCAGAAGGAATACCAGTGTTGAATAAGTGTCAATAAACTGGAATGGCTTAGAATTAAGGAGCTAACATGTTTTAACAGAAGCTTTAAAGTTATTAATTAATGGAACAGTGTAGAAAAAAATACTGGGTTGGATCATGCTCGTTCTGACCCCACATCCTCTGATACACACCTTCCCATGTGACATCCATGGGTGTGCTAACACTTTACTATTGAATGGGATAGATCAAAATATCTCACTGGATTCCACAGCTCTACCATGAGGTACAGCAGACAGCGTGAATCATCTGGGCCTCTGGTGGCAGATGCTGAGGTTCTACACTGCAACATCGTGATGGGGTTTTGACTCCAGAAACCAGCAGCAAAGCCTGATCTTGCTGAGATTCCCTGGCTTGCGAATTGCCTCCCAGACCCTACATCAGGTTAGATCTGTCACAGGAGCTATAAACCTCTGATTTCAGCTGTGATTGTAGGGCTGCAGAAATTAAGCAAGAGGGAAGGCAAGTTCTTTTCTAAAAAAGAAATGTACTGGTTTAGTCATGTATATATTTTGATTGTGTAGATGATTTCCAAAAATCATTACCTTCAATTTTAAATGTCAAAGACATTTAAAGGGCAAAGTCTCCTCAATGCATCGCCAGATGGCTTGCCTATGGCGGAGTTGCTTCAGGCTTGCAAAATGAGCCTTTTACATCTGAACTAGGCAAGTATAGACATAGCCAGATGGCAGGAGGCAATTCTATTGGAGAACTGGGCTAATTCAACATAGTCCATCACTTTTTATATAAATGCTAGTTGATCTCCCACCGTATTGATCACAGTGAGTAAATGGATGAGGTAAAGAAAAGTGGGAACACCTGGATAATGGTGATGCCCTTTTAGATCAGTTCCTGGAAATTCTAAACAAATTTGTATTTTCTTTCAGACTTTTGTGTAATACGATTCATCATTCCCTCATGGCATTTGATATATGAATTAGGGACTATGGCCTCTCTCATCTTTGTTAATTCCATATCCTTTCCATTTCTTTGTTCCATCTCTCCCATTCTAAATGCTCGTTTCTCTTACACTTCTTGAAACCCAACTCTCCTATGTTCTTCCTGTTCTTGTTTGGTTCTCTGTCTGTTATCTTCTTTCATCTTGCATACAAGTGGAAGGAGGGTAATATGATGTGGAATGAAGGACTTTGCGCAAGGCTGCAGGTGACATTCATGGTGCTGGTTGTGATAGCTCCCTTCCCATTCTGACTCCTATGCTATCCCATCTCATTGTCACAAAATGTTCCTCAACCTTAACTTCCTCACAATCTCATTGCTTCCAACCACTACCTCATTTCATTAATATGCCAATGAAATAAACATTGGGAGAATTGTTGAATTCATTGATGGAATAACTTGGGCAATTCTGGGCTGAGGTCCCTCTCAAGAGACGAGAACAGAAACAGTTTAGCTTGACACTCCAGTGAGCTACAAGGAATCAATGAACTGTCCAAAGGGCTGAGCTTTGGATGAGATATTAATCCGAGACTTTATCTGCTCTCTTAGTAGCACCTTAAAGAACCATGGTATTACTTTGAAAAAAAACATTCCCACTGTCCAGGTCAATTTTTATATGCAATTAACAATAAAATCTCCATTGTTTAGTCACTATCAGATTGTTACTTGTGAAATTGGCTGTTGCAAAAGTGACCAAACTTCAAAAGGTTTCATAGGTTTTAATGGACTTTGGGTATTCTGAAAGGTACTATACTGATGCAAGTCTTGCCTTTAACCTATCAAACTGGTATCCTCCCACCCAACTCCACAGTACATCACCCCACCCAATCCATTGCCCTTCTTCACTCTCCCAACTTCCTCTCCATTTCCTCCAGAAAAATTATTCTGGCCTTTGAAATTGAATTTAATTTGAAAGAATCAAATTAGAATGAGGATAAAAAGCTATGGAGATCACCTTTGGTTGCTGGTGCTAAATGCATGTAATAGCTTTGGCTATTAATTACACTCACCTATTTCGTATTTGGTTTGATGTGCAAAGACAAATATAGTACATTTAGCGCCAGCATCCAAAGGCAATTTTTCCCCAAATAGGTCTCCACTTGTATCCATATCTGTTTCTATCCATTTCTGCAAAGTCTCCTTTCTTCATGTCGTACCTTTAGAAAGTAGTGTTTAAAGCTGTTAGCTGCTGAATAAAGAGAGAAAAAACTAAGAATGGACAACCCAATCCAACCGACCCAAATCCACTGAGGTGGGATCCTTGATGTCCAACTCATCTCTTCACCGTCGGCATCTGACGGTTCCTCTGACTTCCTAATTTACCCTCCCTTTCTCTTCTCATGCCCAACTCAACAACATTTTGTTCCCCAGGTATCTTTCTGTCTGACTGCTGGAAAAGTTCTCATTACATTTGGCAGGATCTCCAGGAAACAGAAACAGGGGAACCAAAGTTCAGTGTATCTCTGCTAATCCTCTCACCTCCTGCACATTTTCCTATTTTGCATTGTCCTTGGAAGCAAACGACACAAAAAAAAACCACACGTACTCAGATGAACTTGACTAGGGTAGAACTTACGAAATGCAATAATATGGAATGTTTTTTTCTTAACCCATTATTTGGATTGGGGGTGGGGGTGAGCAATGGGTGAGGTGAGGTAACTGGGGTTGGAGAAACAAAGAGCAAGAGATGAGAAGAGGTA
>JARFYF010000074.1:78670759-78682777 GCA_030265395.1 Rhina ancylostomus | reverse complement strand
CCACCTTTATACTGGCATTCCTACCTCAATGCTCTCAGTCCTGATGCAGTGTTTTGACTCGAAGCGTCGACCATCCCTTTCCCTCCGCACGTGCTGCTTGACCTGTTGAGTTCCTCCAGCAGTTTACTTTTAGCTCCCATGTTGTGGTAATTGTCACATACTGGACTATAGGAAGTGGCACAATCAGTATTCCAATTCTGCAACCTGGGGAGTGAATTTCTGTGGGTTTTTCCCCTCACTTATCTGCTGTAACCTCGATGGATTTGGGGCATTTCCCTGCAATTTTTGCTGCTCTTTTGCTTTAGTGGGTGCTATGCTCCCAAAAAATGCAACTTCTATTATACAAAGCAAATAGTTGGATGTGAACTAAAACTCCCTTGATGGTGCTTTAACTGCACAAGTGCAACCTTGACAGCTGTCCTTTGTTGTGACTGTTAAAGTCAAGGCACTCTTCAATGGTGGATCAGTTCCCACCAACAACTCAACCGGGAATAAGGGAAGACAAATGAACCGAGATTTGCACGAGTGATTTAGAGGTCTGTGTCACTGGTCCAAGAATATGCCTTGTGCAATTTTTCCCTCCCGCTGGATTCTGTCTGTGATTGCTGAATGTAGACAAGCAGCTGTGCTGTCGAGGAAAATTGTATAATTATTGTTCACTGACATGGTTGTTCTTATTTTACCATGACAGGGAAGGAGGCCATTCAGTCCATTGGTGCATGCTGGCTCCCTTCAGTCCCATTCCTCATACCGTTCCCCTGTACCCCTGCAACTTGCTCTTTTTCACACAGGCCCATTAACTCCCCTTTGAGTCTTTTTACCATTAACTTGCACTAAGGGGTAATGTACATTGTCCAATTAACCCACCAGCACACCTTAGGGATGTCGGAGGAAACCAGGGCACCCAGATGTGACCTGCATGGTTACAGGGACAAGCTGCAAACCCTGCACAGATGGCACACGAGGTCAGGATCAAACTGGATTACTGGAGCTGTGAGGCGGCAGCACGAACTGCAGTGTCACCTTGCCGCTGTTGCATGTGAATCTGTGCACTTCCATGTTTCCTGAATGGTTAATTTTTTTAACAGGATTGTGTTTGTGAGATTCTTTGCTTAAAACTTTCAGCTCTGTTTAACTCCTGAGTCACATGTTTTAAATTCTAAATTTTAATTTGCAGAGGATCTCCAAGTAATGGAGTTGGATGATGGAGACTTTGATGAACCCATGGACGCTGAATCTGTGTCCACTGTAAAAATGGAAACAGAATGTGAGAGAGCCATCAAAATGGAAGAACCCAAGGAGGAAGACAAACTATTTAAGTAAGCTGGTTGAGGGAAAGAACTTTTGGAGAATTAACAACACACCAGTTTAGTTTGGGATATTTTGATAAACAAATAGGGCATGGATCGACTGACGGGGGTTGAATAAAATATGTTTTATTTTTGAGTCTCCTGCAAAATAAAGCAGTTGTATCAATCAGTCAATTTTCCAGTTACCAAAGAATCAGTCTGTTGCCATGCCCGGACATATCTCAAAAGGATAGGAAAGAACCCTTGCAGAATTGGTCTGGTACTAATGTTGACGAAGGATTAATTTGTGCTCAATCTCAGTTCTTTATTTTCATTTGAAAGCATTAGTTTGAGATGATTTTGGTGAAGTAGGTTATCTAGAAGAGTTTCAATCCAAAATACACTTGAGGCTTATTGCGATACCCGTAAATACCAATATAGAGAGTTTGTAGACACCAGATGCAGGGCAACAAACTATCTGCTGGAGGAACTCAGTCAAGCAGCATCTGTGGGTGGTGGGAGGAAGGAATTGTTGACATTTCGGGTTGGGTCCTGATGCAGGGTTTTTCGGTCCAAAACATCCACAACTCTAGCGTGTACACACGCACACCCACACACCTGCTGAGTTCCTCCAACAGATTGTGGAAGAGTTTGTCATTAGCCAGAGTTTATAGCCCAGAATACTGGAGTGTCCAAATTCTCCCTGGTTGAGGAAAATCGTAGCTGCGATCAGTCCAGTTTTGCTCTTTCTGAATGTGTTCACCTTTCTGTTTGTGGCCTTTCTTATTATTTGAAAGTTATGTTAGGGCAATTTGGAAATAAACTTCCACCCTGGATATAGTTTAAAGGATTTCACTTGCAGGTAGTGAGAGAGCTGATCAAATTTTGTGCATCCTGGGTAAGTGGATGCCTCTGGTTGAATATCATTGTGGTTTCTGAAGTAGCTTTTCATGTCAACCTGGTCCCCCAGTTTGGAAATGTCAAGGCTGATCCGGGTTGGTGAAGTGTTGAAGAATTTCAGCTGTGGTAATGGCCTCGATTTCTAATGTCTCTCATGGTTCTGGGTTGATTACCAAGGTGGTCGGTCATCCATGGAATATGGACCTGGGGTTTAAAATTCCAAATAGTTTGTCTGACAATTTGGTTATTTTGGAGTCTATTCCTTAAATTTGAGAAGTCAAGTGCAGACATGTGAAACAAGCTCAAAATTTTATGAGAAGATTAAAATCCAAAGCTGCTGCCACTTGCATTAAAACTCTCTTTAGGAAGCCTTAATTTTTTTCCTCCTTTTTCTCCTTATGGTTAAACAACTTCACATTTTGAAGGCTTTGATTTGTCAATGCACGAGGAAGACATGTTAATAAGGAAGAATCTTCTCAGTTCCCAACATTCTAGGTGGTATCTGACCAAAGCCCTACAATTTAAGGCATCACGTTTTTCCTTTTGTATTCCAATTGTTTTTGGATATGTATTAATATTTCATGAAGCTTCTTGGTTATTTGCTGTACCTGTCCACTAGATTTTAACAAGGGACAACAAAAGCTCTTCGTTCATCCACTATCAAATTTTCCCCATGAAGAAAATGTTCTGGTTTTTTTTTGAAAGCAAGTTAGATCATGTAACATTTTCCCAATATTGAATTTCATATACTATGGTTTTGACTACTTACTTATGCTGTATGTCCCTTTGTAATGCTATCTTCTGCTGCTATCTGCTCCACTTACTATGCCTCATAACTTGGTGCTGTCCACAAACTTGATGTGCAATCTCAATCCCTTACTCCAATCAAGATGTACAATGGAAAAACTGAGACTCTGGAACAGATCCCTTGGGTAATGCTACATTTTACCTCCCACTTCTGAATACTTCTGTACACTCTCTCTCTCTTCCCTCTACACCAATTTCCCACCCTCATCAAAACCTCACTTCTAAATCTTTCTGCACTCGTTTTTGCTAATTTCTTAGTTGTAACATTATTAAATCCTTTCCAGAAATCACCACGGACAATGTACGTTGGTTGTGGTCTATCATGCTGGTCCACATCACATCCCAGGTGGTGGTACTATTCAGCTGTATTTTATTCCTGAAGGAAAGTGTTTTGCACAATATTACATTTTTTTTTGTCTTGTTCAGAAACTCTACTGTCATTGAATCGTGTTGGGATCATTTGAACCAAAATGAGAGTGATCCTCTGGTTGAGGTACAGGTGGATGCGGGTCGTTTGCCATTGGTAACAGATTCAGAAGGAGACCAAGTCTTCAGATTCTACTGGATCGATGCTTATGAGGACCAGTATCATCAACCAGGTAATGGCAGTATTCCATAAATATGGTAATTAAAATATGATAGCAATAATAATGCTTCCTTAAAATTATACTGACAATATGGTTAGTACTGGCTGTGGATGGATATTTATCTGCTGTGTTTTAATAATTATGTGCGGGAAAGTAAAAATGATCAGCTTATTAGTTAAGTTTAAGATTTACTGTTGTCTTGAACCATTGATTTGGCTAAGAACTGTATCTCTTTGAAAATTTTCTCTGCTTTAAATACTTAGCTGATCTTGCCTCTGCTGCTTCATGTGGTAAATCAAGGGTCAAAGTGATTTGCCTCGACCCTTTCCCTAATGCCCAAAGGCAGTGGAAGGTGATGACCCCTTTCTCCCTTGTTTCCAAACCAGATGCAACAGTTCCCCCACTCACTATGAATAATTCCTTTCATTTGAGCCTTCCTGGTTCCAGTAGAAATACACCTATGAATCCACATTTTTCCCTTTTTTATTTCAAAAATATTACATCATGCACACCTCTTGTGCAAAACAGTCCGAGAGAGTTTTACACGGATTCCAGCCCTGCGGTGTACCATTGGAAGGAAGGCCTTAAATTGTGACCTTTTGCTGCATGTGCCTCTGTGGTAGCTGCACCAAGTTTTGGCGCAATCCTCGGCATGTAACACACAACTTCAGTGTGCCATTCTGTACCATTTGACCAGGGACGACATCTGGCACTGGAAGGACATGGAGTTTCAGGAAGACTAGTGAGTTTAGGGCTGACCTGAGGACATCTTTTGTCAAGTTGATGATTTTCCGGCAGCAGTTATTTGTTTCCACGTGTCCCCCTGGAAAAGGCCTGTAGAAGATTGTTACACAGCTCTACAGATTGAACCTCAAAAGAGACCACTGTATCTCTTTTCAAACTACCTTGGCAAACACCCATTCCAGAAGGAGATGGATAACAGTTGTGTCCCCACTGAAACCACCTTGAAGTCAGTGTGTGGTGGTGCTGTGACTCCTGCACTGCAGGAAGGATTTGATGGGGAAGAATGGCCCTTCTCATCACCTGCCAAGCAAAGTCTTGGTGCTTGGTTGCAAGTTCTGGTGTTGAGGCATTCTGCCAAATGATTTTGACAGTCTGCTCAGCAGAATCCATCATCTCTTTATCCCACAGGCTTTTGATATGTTCCATGCAGACCATTGTTGATTGATTTATGATCTAACATGCTTTTCTGGATAAAGTGTTTGATCAATATGAGAATACCTGACATCATCCATGGTAATTTATGTTTTATTCTTGCTATGGTTTGATTTGGTGATCAGAGTGACATACGATACCTCACTGGTCCTGTTTTTTTTTAGTTGCACAAACGTTTTTTACTGTATCCCACATTGAAATCTGTGGGCCATCTCTGTTGCTCCACAACCATCAGCTTCTTTCTGTTGTTTATGCCCTTGTTGCATAAGTGATTTTTTTTTTGGATTGCAACTTGCTGGTTTTATTTACATCTCTTTTGCTGGTCTGGTTTGCTCAGTTAACGCGATGATTAAAATTCTCATAATTATTGCAATCCTCTTGTTATGTTCTCTGATTTATACTTTGATCAGCACTGTGGTTACTGTCAGGGAGCCAATAAACTATTCTCACTTGTGTTTTCTTCTCTACATTACTTTTGAGCTCCACCAATACCAATTCTACCATGATATTCTGGGTTGTAATTCTTTCTTCTTTTACTTTTCCAGTTAGTTGATCTTTTCTTTCTCAAAAAAAAACAAATATCAGAATATATAGTTCAGCTTGAATCCCTCTGCACCAGTTGCAGCTTCTGGGTCAGACTCACTTAGTTCTGTGACATTCATGTACCTATTTTGTCATACTTTGTGCATTCCTTTGTAACATCTTTACTTTTACAATAATTGCATATCTGCTCATATAGAACAATAGTTCACTACAATGTATTTGACGAGCCTATCATTTCATTTCAGAACCATGCAGATATGGTTATCTCAATCTGTTGGTGTTAATTTTTAATAGAAATCCAAGCCATTGCTCATGTTCGAGCAATGCCTAAAGGTTAACTCTGGATCATCATGTGCTGTGCCATGTCAGACAGATTTTAAGCAGATTATTTACGTTTTATTAAAGTAGCTGGAAAAAGAAACCTCGTATCACTGTTTGGAACCAAATGAAACTTGCTTTGTCCTTGTAATCTATTACAGATCTAATAAAGTGATCTTGATAATGTATGTTTATATTTTATATTGGGAAGATAACAACTGACCTTTTTATGTCTTCATCAGGAGTGGTTTATCTCTTTGGCAAAGTGTGGATTGAGTCAGCAAAAACGTACGTCAGTTGCTGTGTGGCTGTGAGAAACATTGAACGCACAGTATACTTGTTGCCAAGGGAAACGGTGTGTAATAGTTGTTACCTTGTCATAAACTTGTTTGTAAAGTTGTTGAATCAGTTTATTGAAGGATCAGTTAGTGTTTGTACAATATCAACTGACTGGGTTACAACTTCTTAAAATGTGTTTAACTTTAATTGCTTTTTAAATTGAAATGCAAGATCTGACAACGTAAAACCTAATTTTTTTCCTGTTTTTAAAAAAAACATGAAATTTTCATTGTCCCCTAATGGAACTGTTAAAACGTCTCTTCGTGATTTCTTGTGACTTTATAAGGTTATGGGTTCAAACTCTACTACAGACATGATCACAGAATATTTGCTGACATTTTAGTTGAAAAGAGTATTTATTGACAATGCTGCATCATCTGTGTAGATAGGTGAGGCAAATGCAGGAATAGACCATTCAGCCACTCAAGATCTACTACTTCAACACTGTTTTCCTGCCCTAAATCAATAATCTGTGATTCTTCTAATACCCAAAGATCTATTAAATTCTGTTTTGAAAGTAATCAATGACTGAACCTCCAGAGGCCTCCAGGGTAAAGGATTCCAAAGATTCACCACGCTCCAAGTTATGAAACTTCTTCTCACTTCAATCCTAAGTGGTTTACCCCTTATATTGAGACGAAATCCTGGTTTGAGACTCCTGAATCAGTGGAAACATCCTCCTCAGAATTATCCTGTCGAGCCCTTGGAAAATTTGTTTGTTTCAATGAGGTCACTTCTCATTCTTCTAAACTCGAGAGAATAGAAGCTTAGGCTTCTCAGTCTCTCCTTATGTGACAGACCTGCCATCACAAGAACCAATTTGGTGAACCATTCCTGCACTTCATCTCGTATATCCTTTTTTTTAGGGGAGACCAAAAAAGTTCACATTAGTCCAGGTCTTGTATAATTGCAGTAAGGTATCCCTGCTGTTCTCTTCAAATCCTACAGCAATAAAAGCCAACATAACATTTGACTTTCTAATTGCCTGTTGTGTCTGCATGTTACCTTTCAGTGACTTTTATACAAGGACACACTGGTCCGTCCCAACACTCATGCCTCTCAGTCTTTAGCCATTTAAAACAAAATAGAGGCAGTCCCCATCTTACAAATGCCCGACTTACGAACGGGCCTTCCTGGGTCTCTGGACCAAGTGTGCATGTGCGGCCGGGGTACCCCTGGGCCAAGTGCACATGTGCGGCTGGGGCCCAGTGCGGCCACGATCCCCGCGCCTAGTGCATATGTGCGGCTGCGATCCCCGAGCCTAGTGCGCATGCTCGGACACTGTTCAGAGTTGCGCACAAAATCAGGTTACAAACAGTCTCTAAAACGGAACTCGTTCGTAACCTGGGGAATTCCTGTAGTCACCATTTCTGATTTTTGTACTGAAGTGAATGACCTCGCATTTAAGGCATGCACTTAAGGTGAGAGGGGTAGGTTCAGAACAGACGTGAGGGGTAAGTTCTTTCCGAGAGAGTGGTGGATGCCTGGAATGTGTTGCTTGATCGGGTGGTGGAGGCAAATTCATTGGGGGCTTTTAAGAGGGGCTTTGATGGGCACATGAATGAGAGGAAAATAGAGGGATATGGGCATCCTGTAGGTAGGAGGGATCGGCTATGTCGGCACAACATTGTGGGCCAAAAGGCCTGTTCTGTGCTGCACTGTTCTATGTTCTGTTTGTCCACATTTTGCACCACTCGCCACCTTGTTGCCTCCTCATTCAGGTGTCTGTATCTTCTTGATCTCTTTTTGCATTCGTATCACCACTCACGTTCTGACTTAGTTTTGATTCTTCAGCAAACTTGGAAATGTTACATTTGGTTCCCATTGTTACATTGACGTAGAGCCTCGGCAACGGTCCGTGTGGTATCCCACTAGACCCAGCCGGCCAACCTGAGAAGTACCTGTTTATTTCTATCTATTACCCAATTCTCAATCCATCCTTGTATATCATCCTCAACTCCATGTGCTCTAACCTTGATTACCACATCTGCTGGTTCTCCCTCATCTTGCTCTATCAGATACATTCTCAGAATGCAATAGATAAGTAGAACGTGATTTCCCTTTCATAAATCCCTGTTGACTCTGCTGGCTTGATGTCACTTTATAAATTACAGCATTTTCTCAACTACTGATGTCAGGCCAATAGATCAGTACTCCCTGTTTTCTCTCTCCTTCCCTTTCTTAAGTACTGGGGCCACCTTTGCTGCTCTTTCAATCAATAGAAATCATTCCAGAACCTACAGAATTTCGGAAGATGAAAATTGGAGCATCCGCTATCTCCATGACCATCTCTTTGAAAATTCTGGGATGCAGATCATCTTGTCCTTGGTTTTTATCAAGTTTTAGGCTCATTAACTGCTTTAGCAATATTTCTTTGAGAATATTAATTTATTTTATTAATTTGCATCGTACCCTTGACTGCCCAGTGAAAAGTCAATTTACTCATTAAAAATAATATCAAAAGAAGAGTAGAAACGAACAAAACTGCAATGTCTCCCATTAAAAGTAGGATTATTTTCTCCAGAGAAATGCAGTATGTAGAGAATGGCTTGTTGTGCGCAAAATCAATTGCAGTCACTTGCACATAGCCGTACAGCTAGGAAACTTGATTGAGGGGCCAAGTATCCGATCATTTCCAGTCTTCCCAGCTTTGGCAATTTCAGCGCTTACTGGCTTTACAATTAATGCGAAAGGTGTTCATCTTTACGATGAGACTTTGTCTCCTTATCAAAAAAAAACAAAACGTCACATGGTTCTAAAAGAAGGATAGGGGTTAAACTGTCTCTCTGGTTTGAAAAGTGACCACTATATTTGATCCTGGCTGCTTTTGATATCCAGAAATTGTGATTATGTGCTGTATGGAATCCTAGTATATTTACTTTGCTTACTGTTCGGTGTATGGGAATTTGGATCTCTAGGTCTTACATTATCAACGTGAACCATGCAGAGTGATCTTTCCAACTTCAATGATTTTTAGATCTAATGTTTTGAAAATGGTAATCATTGAATTTATGTATTATGAATTCTTTTCAGCGCATAAATCTTAAAAATGGCAAGGATACAAACACACCTGCAAATTTACAGGATGTTTATCAGGAATTCAATGAAGTGATTGCGGAAAGATACAAAATAATGAAATTCAAATCAAAGGTTGGTTAACAGAGTACTGTCCAAAATTCAGAGGGTCATTTGTATCCCATGACTTCACTGATGTGGTTATGTTTTAATTTTTAGAAAGTGCAAAAAAAGTATGCTTTTGAAGTTCCAGACATCCCTGAAAATTGTGACTACTTAGAAGTCAGATATGCAGTAAGTATAGTGAAATGTCTCACAGATATCCAAATGCAATATGTTGCTTCTCTTTACATTGGCTGGATATGATCATAGTTGCTAATCTCTAACCACCCTCGCTGCATTGGGAGTTGCCTCCCGGAATTGATGCATGCTGGTAAAGATACCTATCTGATGTTGTTGGATGTGGGGTTCCAGTGATGGTGATTAAATTTATAAGTCAGGATGGCATATGACTTGCAGATTATGCAGTTCCCATGCGTCCTCTGTCCTGCTCCTTCTTCCTGGTAGAGATCAGGAGTTTGGGAGATGATGTTAAGGAAACCTTGGTGGCGACGATGGATTTTGCTGTTGGCGTGCACTCAGCCACGGTCTTCTAGTGATGGAGAGAAAGAATGCTTGAAGTACTGGATGAAGTGCCAATTGTGCAAACAGCTTTGTCTGGAAGGACGTTCAGGCTCTTGAACATTTTGGGGCTGCGTTCATTCAGAGAAGAGTATTCCATCACTGACTTGTGCTTTGTAGGTGATTGAAAGGTTCTGGGGTGTTGTCAGATGAGCCACTTGCTGCAGAACACTTGGCCTTGTCCCCACAATACTTATGTGATTGGCCCAGTTATATTTCTGGTCAATGGTGACCTCTAGAATATTATTGATGAGGTACCTGCTGATGGTAATGCCATTGATTGTCAAGATAAGGTGGTTAGCTGTTCTCCTTTTGGTGATGATCATTGCTGGTAGAGTGTTTTGACAAAGTGGTCTGGTTCTGTGCTGTAACTTCTATGTAATAAATAGATACCAGAGTCCCAGTCTCTTGGGACCAGCTGCTGGTATTCAGCATTGTATCAACAAGCTTGAAAATCTTTGTGAGCACTTGCCTGGTGGCTCTCTACAAACTTGTGCAGTGAATATCTCATTGTTTTGTCACAATTTGAAGATGCCAATAGATGAGGATAAGTATGGACCTTTCAGGAGAGTACTACATTGGAACAGGGCAAATTAAGAGCATTAAGCAGGATCTAGGGAGAGTTAATTGGGAACAGCTGTTTTTGGGCAAGTCTGCATTTGACGTGAAGGGTGTTTTAAAGACCAACTGCACAGAGTACTGGACAGGTGTGTTTCAGTAAGAAGGAAGGATGAGGATGACAAGAAGAACCTTGGATGTCAAGAGACGTGAGGGATGTAGTCAAGAAGATAAAGGAAGTGTATGTAAGGCTTAGGAAGCTAAAATTGAATGGAGCCCTTGAGGATTATAAAGAAGCTGGAAAAGAGCTCAAGAAGGGAATTAAGAGAGCCAGCAGGGGTGATGAAAAGTCCTTGTTAAGTAGGATTAAAAAGAACCCTCAGGCATTCTATACATATATTAAGAGCAAGGGGATAACTAGAGAGAGCCTAGGACCACTTTAAGGATAAAGGAGGGAATATGTGCTTGGAGGTGGAGAATATGGAAGAGGTCCTAAATGAGGACTTTGTATCAGTATTTACCAAGGAGAAGGACATGGAGGATAGGGAGATCAGTGTGGGGTGAGCTCATGTGTTTGGATCTTTTTGAGATAAAGAAGGAGTTAGTGTTGGATCCCTTAAAGAACTTTAAGGTGGATAAGTTCCTAGGACCAGATGGAATATACCCCAGGTTTTAGAGAGGCAAAAGATGAGATTTCTGGAGCCTTGACCAAGATCTTCATGTCACAGGTGAGGTCCCAGAGGACAGGCGAGTAGCTAATGTTGTTCCATTATTCAAGAAAGGAAATGGGGATAATCCTGGAAAATATAGACCAGTGAGTCTCACGTCAGTGGTAGGGAAGCTCCTGGAGACGATTCTTTGAGATAGCATTTATGGGGATTTGGAAAACCATGGCCTAATTAGGGATAGCCAGCATGGCTTTGTATGGGACAAGTCACGTCTTACTAGCTTTTTTTTATCGAAGAAGTGACGAAGGTGATTGAAGGTAGACCTGCGGATGTTGTCTACATGGACTTCAGTAAGGCATTTGACAAGGTCCCTCGGGAGGCACATCCAGAAGATTAAGATGCATGGGATCCACAGTGAATTGGCTGTTTGAATTCAGAATTGGCTTGCCCATAGAAATACAGAGGGTGGTTGTCAATGTGACTTATTCTGGCTGGAGGTCCATGACTGGTGGTGTTCCACAGGGATCCGTATTGGGACCTCCGCTGTTCTGTAATGTATATAAATGGACTGGATAAAAATATAAATGGGGTTAGTACATTCGCAGATGGTATAAAGATTGGTGGTGTTGTGGATAGTGTAGAAGATTGCCAAAGGATATAGCAGGATATAGATCAGTTGCAGATATGGGCAGAAAAATGGCAGATGGAGTTTAATCTGGCCAAATGTGAGGTGATGGACTTTGGGAGCTCTAATGTGAAGGGACAGTACACTGTTAATGGAAAGACCCTTAACAGTGTTGATGTACAGAGGGATCTTGGAGTTCGTAGCTCCCTGAAAGTGACAACACAGGTTGGTAGGGTGGTAAAGAAGGTGTATGGCATGCTTGCCTTTATTAATCAGGGCATTGAGTTCAAGAGTTTGGAAGTTATTCTGCAATGTTATAAAACTCTAGTTAGGCCGCCACTTGAGTATTGCATTCAATTCTGGCCACCCTATTATATGAAGGATGTGGAGGCTTTGGAGAGGGTGCAGAAGAGATTTACCGGGATGCTGCATGGATTAGAGGGCATCTGCTATAAGGAGAGGTTGGACAAACTTGGGTTGTTTTCTCTGGAGCAGCAGAGATTGAGGGGAGA
>JARFYF010000074.1:78506234-78516893 GCA_030265395.1 Rhina ancylostomus | reverse complement strand
CAATGCAGAACAAAGTGTTACAGTTACAGAGAAAGCGCAGTGCAGGCAGATAATAAGGTGTAAGGTCATAACGAGGTAGACTCTTGACCTCACAATCTATCTCCTAGTAGATAAGATAAGCTTCCTTTATTAGTTACATGTACGTCGAAACACACAGTAAAATGCATCTTGCGTAGAATGTTCTGGGGTAGCCCGCAAGAGTCGCCACTCTTCCGGCGCCAACATAGCACGCCCGCAACTTCCTAACCCGTATATCTTTGGAATGTGAGAGGAAACCAGAGCACTCGGAGGAAACCCGCGCAGTCACGGGGAGAATGTACGGACTCCTTAGAGACCACGGCTGGAATTGAACCTGGGTTGCTGGCGCTTTAATGGAATTACACTAACCACTATGCTACTGTGCCTGCCCAATTAGGGGACCATTCATTTGTCTTATAACAGCAGAATAGAAGCTGTCCTTGAGCCTGATGGAATGTGCTTTCAGGCTTGAATCTTCTGCCTGATGGGAGGGGGAGAAGAGAATGTCCAGGCTAGGTGGTGTCTTTGATTATGCTGGCTGCTTTACCAAGGCAGTGAGAAGTGTAGACAGTCCCTGGTGGGGAAGCTGGTTTCCATGATGTGCTGAGCTGTGTCCACAATTCTCTGCAGTTTCTTGTGGTCATGGGTAGAGCAGTTGCCATATCGAGCCGTGATGCATCTGGATAGGGTGCTTTCTGTGGTGCGTTGATAAAAATTGGTCAAGATCAAAGGGAACGTGCCAAATTTCTTTAGCCTCCTGAAAAAGTAGAGGCACTGGTGAGCTGGTCTCAATTATAAGTGTAATACTTGAGAGTATTTGTTACTATGGTTGCTCTGCATTAGAAATACTTCATCTGTAGATATGAATTTTGGCTTTGTTTCATAATTGTGAAAAATTCAGACAGAAGATGTGAACATCAAAAAAAAAATACACAAATAATTTTTGCATTTTGGTCTCAAGTAGTTTACCTAGTTGAGAAACTGGGAAAAAAAGATTGCTTTATTTACTTCAATTTCACTGAAGTGCTTTGAACTTTAATATAGAGTACATCCCAGAAAATGGCTCTTTGTATTATATTTCACAATTGGCTCACGGGTTCGTGGGCATTCACAAAAGCTTTTGCAATTGTTGGCAGGTTAAAAATGATCCATCTAATCCAAATTTGTATTGGAGGGTGGGTGGAAGTGGTGGGGAATGTTGGGATGGGAAGTGAACTATTCTGAAGAAGCTTTCTGTTTTGCTTGTTTTCTGTAGTGAGTATAAATTGGCTTTCTTCAAGTATTTGATACTCCTCCATGATGTGGCTTTTTAATGCCTGCATGTTTTTACTTATTTGCTTACTGAGGTGGGCAGTATTTCAAGTTCACTCAAAGGGAATCGAACATTAAAATGGAAAGTAAGGATTAGATTGTGTGAACCTTTGCACAAATTTGTTTGGGCAAAAATGGCTATTACACTAAAGTAACATCAGACAGAGGAAGCTGCAAATGGCTCACTGGAATTGCTTTCAGCCACCCTAGCTCTGATTAGACACGAGGCCTTGTCACGGAACTGGGGATATTTTGAAACAAATAGATGTTATAGCTTGTGTCTAAAATTGAAATGTTACTTGGAAATTTAAATTGGAATTCCATGAGATTAAAATTCAGCTAGTCATGCAATCTGCAAGAAAAAATATTGTTCTAGAGGTCATTTGCAATTTGTATTTTCGTGACCAACATTTAGTGGAATGTTGTTCATAGGTTGTCAGCTATAATGTTGCCTGAAGTTTGCTGTGCAATGATGGTGAAACTCACCATTCACTGTTGTTACTGCACAAAACTATTAAATGCAAGAATGTAGAAGTTGGTGATGTCCTGCTTCTCCTCACTATTGCAGCCTTTGCATCTATACTCAGCGGAAACTTGTATACACTTGTTGCTATAAAACCAATGAAAATATTAATCCTTTTTGAATGAGGTGTAACTGTATCTGATAACAAATTAAGTTATAATTAACTGTTGAATAAACTTTCCAGTCCTGAAATCTACATTCGTTTGACATTTCTTTTTCTGTTTTAATCCCACTTGTATGTACAATTGTTATGCAGCTTTCTTTACTGTAATTAAAATGTCAATTACACAATCCACATTTTTATATCCTGTTTTGTTGTCTCTGAAAACTCTTCAGGCAGGATTAGCAGATCAGGCTGCATGATGACTTCACTGTTGCTAGGTTCTGAATATCCTGCGTAGATGGCGCCAAGTTCAGTGTCACACTCGAGGTCCTCCCAAGTTTATGAACAGCTAACTTGTAGACAGCCCGTACATACGAAAGAGAGTTCAGGAGACCAACAGGACCGATCTGCAGGCTGCTATGGGGCTGCAGACATCTTCTGCCGCCTGGGAACTCGGTTCCCATCTGCATTTCCTTTCTTTTCCGATATTTTTATTAATTTTCAAATTAATAAACATAACAATAGTAATTGTACACATGAAACAAAGAGATCAGGATTACAATAATAACAATTAATGTATACATACACAAAGAGTAAAATGTGTAATCTGAACCTCCCAATCTCTTGATAATTGAGCATGAAAGAGATCTAAAAAGAAATTTGATTATATGGAAAAAAAACCCAAACTGAAAAAGAAGAACAATAATAAACCTAATAGTAATAATGAACAAAAACGAACCAAAAACTAGACAAAAGCTGGGCTGTCGAATTTCATCGGTCAAAAGCATTATTATGTCATTAACTCTACTCCTCGATATTTGAATAGAAAGATATTGAAAAGAATTCAGAAAAGGTCTGTAGTTCTATCATATGAAAATGCTGAATAAATGGGCTCCAAGTTTCTTCAAATTTATCCACAGGCTCAACAGTACCATTCCTAATTTTTTCTAAGTTTAAACATGTTATAGTTTGGGAAAACCACTGGAATGTAGTAGGGGATTTAGGATCTTTTCACTTAAATAGAATGGCTCTCCTGGCTATTAATGTAACAAATGCAATCATACAACAAGCTGAGGCAGATAAATGGCCCAAATCCATCATTGGTGACCCAAAAATTGCAGTAATAGGATAAGGTTGTAATCCATCCACATTTCCAACTTGCAAACTGTTGGGTTGCAAACAGTTCACGGGGACTGAACCCTGCTGTAACCTGGGGACAAGCTATACCGGAGAGGAAATTTTCACATTGGAGCCTATGAAATTTTCATGGGCCATTTATTCTGAGGCTGGTGGTGAGCTCCACCTCTTTGCCACTAACTGCAAAATGTAGTCAACATTACATTTCACAAAGGAGTAGTGGAGTGACATGAAAGTCCATCTTCAGCTTGGTTTAGAATTGTATGCACGAGCACCTATTGGATTAAGTACATGGTTATATGGAATATAGTATTTATAGTTCAGAAGTCCGTTTCTTTCCTTGTGCTTTTTTAAGATTTAAAACTCGGTGTTCGTGTATCACAGCGTGACTTGGAGGGGGTAAATGTCTGTTAGATTTTTCTTTCCCCACTATGGTTTGGCTGAGTTACTAATTATATCTGCTCTCAACTGCCACACAAAGAAATGGTTGCATTGTAGTTTATATCTGTTCACTATTTATGGAAAGCCAGCAAATCCATTGAAAGTCAAAGAAGGCTGAGTTCATGGTCGCTACATGCTTCTGGGGCGCACTTCATGGCCTAGCTTTGAAGTCTACTCCCAAGGGTACATAACAGCAACATTCCTTTATTTGGGAACTAAAGTAAGTTGTGCAAAATGGAAAACAGTTTGATCCCATTCCAAGTTGGATACGAAATGAACATCAGCCAAAAGTAAAGAAATAGAATAAATTTTCTGCAAATTTGTAATTAATTTACAAAATTAGATTGTCTTTAACCTTGTTAGCATCTAGGAAATTAAATCAAACTTTAAACAGCAATTTACTTTATCAAATATGTGCCAGTGAGTTTGCTGGTGTTATAGTTTATTTCAAAAGGGGATAAAATATTGTTTCTCTTATATATCAGTTAATTTTGTTTTTGAGCTGAGAACATTCCTCGAACACAATAATGAATCTTTTTCAATCAGTTTTATTTACTTTATGTGAACATATGAAAATCCAGACTTGTTCCATCAAGCCTGTTCTTAATGGACTTGATGTAACTAAGCATTATTATTGTCTGTGCTCCCTCCCACCAACAGTCATGTTAACCCACTGACGTGGGCACAAACCCACGTGTAAAGCTTGAGACTACTTTGGGAAGGGGAAGAAGCGGACATTTTCTCACCGACCCGCTCAACAGATCAAAACAAATTTTGGAGATTTCCCATTGTTTTCCTTAAACTCTCTAATTCAATTTAAATACATGACCTGCAGTCCTCCCCTTTTGCCTAAGTTTAAAAAGCAGCCAATTCTCTATGCCTTTTGTGAAAGCCTTTGGGCTTTTCCTGAAAATTATTACTTAACTCATTCACTGGCTTGCAGGACTAACAATTATTGCCCTCCAATTGCAAAAAAAGGCGGTGATGGACTTAGTGGATTTTGTGACATTGAAGGAAAGGCAATACGTTGCAAAATCAGGATGGGGTGCAAGGGAGGGGAATTTGCAGGTGATGTGTTCCAACATACTTGCTGCTGTAGGTGATAGAGGTCATGGATTTGAGAAATGCTACCGGAAAAGCCTTGCTGAGTTGCTTCAGTGCGTCTTGCAAGTAGAACAAACTGGCCACGTTGTGGTGGTGTTGGAGGGACTGAACTTTTAAAGTATTGAATAGGTATATCTCAAGAGCATTGCTAGATGGTGTCAAGCTGCTTGAGTGTTGTTGAACATGTGCTACTTCAGGGAAGTGGAAAATATTGATGACATTCCCTATTTGTGACTTGCAGGTGGTGAAATGTTTTGGTAAAGTCAGTAGGTGCACTAGTAGCTGCAGAAGCCTGTCATATTGTAGATATTGTAGAAATGAACCTGATCACTGGTCCTTATTGGGCAGTGCAGAGGGCTGATTTCAACAACTGTAATGCCACGAATGTCAAGCTGAGGTGGATGGATTCTTGTTGGGGAAATACGGCACTTGTGTGGTGCAAATGTTGCTTGTTCTTAACTAGCTCAGACTGGGATATTGTTCACTTCCTATTGAGTCTGGGCACAGACTGCCTCATTATCTGAGGAACAGTCATCGCCAATTTTTGAATGGACAGATATTCTGTTAGTCCAGAATGTGAGGCCAGCTGCAAGCATTCCACAATGATGGCGAATCACATTACAAGGTTGCTCCTTGAAGAAGTGCAATTACCTCAGCAGAGCTTGCACGATGGACTGAGTGTGATCTCTCTCTTTCTGGCTGTCGACAGTCCCTTTGTGACGTAATGGAATCAAATATGTACGGAAAAGTCTTTGCTGTCAGCTAAGCCATGCCTCTCGACTAAGCTGGAATTATTGCAGTGATCAAGTACTTGGAGTGTTCAGGAAGATTCAAAAGCTGTTCATTATAATAAAAAAAATCTGAAGAAGATTTGAAACTTAATACTGCCAACTCACCCAAAAAAAGTATAAACATGAGCAATTGAAGGCCAAATGTGATGTTATACCTGTCATTTGGTGACCACACCACTGTGTGTAGTTGAGACTGAGTTTATGCATAGAACTCCCCTCCATTCACTGTAATTTTCTGGAAAAATTGCCCTGATATTTTTGGAAAAGTTGCTGTGGTTTGTTTCTTCAGCAGTTTAAATAGACGCCTCTTTTTTTAAAAAAAATAGTAAATTGATTTTGTCGTTTTGCCAAAAACTCTTCACCATGAGTCAAATGGTCCACCCACCTCATTACCTGCTACAGTTTTTGAGTGATATGGCATGTTTTTGATGTTTTTTTTCATAAAATCTAACAAATATTTACCTTAGTCCCTTTTGTCATTGCATCCAGTGGTGAATCTTACCTTGCACCAAGCCCAACCTAGCATGGTTCTGACAAAGATCACAGAGCTGAAATGCTGACTAATTCTCTTTTCACAGATGCTTCCTGACCTGTTGAGTTTTTGTAGCATTTTCTATTTCAGATCACTAACATCTGCAGTTTTTGTTTGCTTTTCAAGCTTGCACAATGTTTGTTTGTAAGTGGCAGGAGCTCCTAGAACATGGCTCTCCCATGTGGGAATCCATGAGGAATCACTCAGAAGAACTGGAGCTAACTTCTCTGTAATTTTGGCATTTCCTCATTCGTAGCAAATTCTGGACTTGCTTACATTTGTACTCTGAAATATCAGCAGTTACACAAAAATTTCTATAAAATTTGGGCCAATCTGGACAACTTTTAGAAACATACGCCACTTTCTACATGAACTTATTCTGTTTCAAAATCCTCCCGTTGTTCATGCACAACTCTGCAGTCTTTTCCAGAGCCTTTTTTTAAATTTATTGCGCATTATGTTTGAAATCGAACCCGAGTAGACTCAGTTCTGTTGAACGCCCAATGTCACACTCCTGCTTGATGCAAACAAATTCCTATTGCTTTCCGCTTGAAGGTTTTCTGAAATGGCATTAGCTGGCTGACAGTAAAATTATAAATATTGGTGTTGTCACACTACTCTATAATCATGAATTAGAATTTTTATTCACAAAGGACTCGTGGAGTTTTTTTTATTGAAGATTTTGGAGATGTGGCAGATTTTTAAAGATTTTAATAAACGATAGCTCTCAGCACAGACTATTCTTTTTAGTATGGGGTAAGATTCTGTTTCTTTCAGTTACGTATGAGTGAAGGATTAGTTTTGGTGTCTGGAACATTATAGTATCTCTGCAAAGCTGTGTCTTCAATTCACAAAGAAGAGGTATCATGCATGAAAATAGTGAAATGCATAAAATAATGAGGAGAGATGTAACTTTCATGCACTGAGTAATGCAACCATGAGTCAGGTGCAATGAGAACAGGGTTTTACAATAAATGGCCACTAAAAGGCCTCTGATTGCTTGTCTCATCTCCCTGACTGCATTCTTGCTGGGGTTTGGACCCATAGATGTATCCTCAACATTAGGATTGTGGTGGGGTGGGGGTGGGGTGGGGGTGGTGGCAAGTAGCAAGTCAATGTCAGTGAGCAACGGGGTAGTGGGTGAGTGGGGCACAATGTATGAAAGTGTCAAGGATAGCAATTTAGTCTGAGCTAATGGTATGTGGGTGGCAGATGGGAGGCTGGTCAAAAGCATAGTCAAGTGCAGATGAGACAAAGGTTTGACAGCTGAGCTGTGGCGGAGAGAAAATGGGTGATCTTTTGGGTGGCAGTAAACATTTCTGTAATCCGCTGTTCAAGGTCAAATGGAAGGTCAAAATTATAGTTGAGAGGGGTTGGGGTTCAATTTGTGACAGTGGTGGGGTATGGAATGGAGTAACAGCAAGTTTACAGTGTGTAGTTGGAATCGGTTGCTACAAATGGGTTCCACTTGATGATGAAAATTGGGATTAAACCAGGATCAGATAACGGAAGACCAATGTGAGAGCATAAGGCTGGGTGTTATCAACATATATGTAGGACCTGGCCCATTGACTTTTGATGTCTTTGCAAAAGGAAGCATTGCAGATGAAGAAAAGGGGACTGGCCTGGTGACAAGGGATCGAGAATATTAATTTTAAAATATATCATAAAAGTGAAGGGATACTGGTTCAAACTAGTAAAACGATAAATTTGAAGTAATAAAGCAATTCTGTTCACGGTCAGAGTGTTGGGAAAGAGGTCATCCTGTCTGGCTTGGAGGAGCCACATCACTTCTTTCTGGCTCACAGTCAGTGGCCTAACTAAACTTGGCTTATGAACCTAGTCCTTCTTCCCTGTTTTTACCTGTTGGAAATCTGGGTTTTGCAGATTAAGATGGACACTCCATTTAAACTAGAGGTTCAGCCTCTTCTTGTCCTGACTGGTCTACTTCCCAAGAGTGGATTGTGTTAAAACCAAAAGTGCAAAAGGCAGAGATCAGTTTTGAGATTTTTATTTGTTTTACAACTCAAATGTTCCCATCATCCCTGGGGATTAAAATTACCCCAGGTACATCATTGTGGTACCAAATGCAGAATTTCACTTGATGTATTTTGAGCAAAATCAGTTTTCCAGCTATAATTCTGAAAGGAAAAAGAACAAAGCAAGGTCCTTTGTGAAAATACTTGGTTAGTTGCAGAGCGAGGTTTCTTTTGAAAGGTTTAACCATAATTAATCGCCAGTTGAACTTGTTTGATAACCTAAATTCTTTTTCCATATACTGTATATTGTTTATCAAGTAGCCTCCCCCATACTTGGAAAGGAAGTCAAAATTTTAAATTCTATTATACAAAATGATTTAAGGCTAATTAAATAATACTTTTGACATCTTGGAGAATTGTCTTTGGTGAATAGAACTACCATATTTTAAAATTCCTAGTAATTTACCAGATTATCATCTACAATAATAACACTGAGTGCCAGTTGTTAACTGAGAACTGACGTTGTAATTGGCTATTTTCCTGTTGCTAAGATTACAGCCACAATAATGCAAATGGGCTTTCCTCGTCCGTAATCTCATGATGTCACAAAATCTCCTCATTTAAGTTTACAATGTCTGTTACAGCTGGCCTCGTAATGGGCTGAATATCGTTTTTATCCTGACTAATTTTATTTTGACTATTTGTGAAGCAGTTTTTTTTAACCATTAGGACTTTGAGTTTTATTTGTATTCATCTAAGACTTGGCAAAGTTCCATGTTTGTAGGTCCGATATTACAGCTGTTATCTATATTGATTACAGGCACACATAGGCATCATAATCATGAGCTGCATGTGTATATTTCTCTTAGCATTTAAAGAAAATTCAATACAATCATTTTCTCAATGCACTCAGTTTATCACCAATTTCCCAAAGGTGGAACAATGAAATAAATGTGGCCTTTAACCTGTTCTGCAATCTATTTGTGCGCATGTGTCAAATATGACCAACATTATTCTTCTCACGTTGAAAGACATGTAGAAGGTATCTATAGTTCTATAGAGCTTTTACAGCACAGCATTGTTCTGGCTTGACTGACATGTAATGCAGAGCCTGAGGTTTTAAAATGGCCAAAGTTTGACAAGAGTGAATCATTGTAGTCATAACTGAATAATTTATTTTGTATTGTGAATAAAGTGGTATTGGGTAAATGCCATCAAACTAGTAAAGGCAAAAGAAAAGTTTTTTCCCTTAAAACCCATGTATTAATATGTCAGTAATAGTAGTGAAAAAATAGACAGGTGGGTTACAAAGCCCTTATCTTTCTGAACATTTATTCAGTTTAGTTTGATTGACAAATGATTAGAGTGAGTTCAGTGGGATTTAAATTGTTGGTCTAAACCATAGACATAGGTGGTCATTTTTCATGTCATTATAAGGATGAAATCTTCTTCAAACATGTTCAGAATATCTACTGGGAAGTCTTAGCAATAGAATTTTTTATTTGCAATTTTCTTCACTCCTCCAGACAAATTTAGCACCCTTATCTGCTTTGGTTCATGGATGGTGTGGTCCTCTTGCAAAGCTGTTGAGGCATTTAGTGTCGTATCTGCCAGGATTTCAGTGATGAGCAGTGAATTGCTTTCAAAGTGGGCATTATGCCAGTTGAGCAGCACAATAGAAAACCAATCTCGCTCCATTCTACTCTTGATGTCATTATTGTAGCATTTTAGATAACTGCTAGTACAAAAAGATGTGCTGAATTGCTACCAGTTAGTAAAGTTAAATCTAGAGTAGCAGTAAAATTACTGTGAAAGCGGCTTGTCAGAGGTCAGTACGTGGACGAGAGATGGTCTTTTTGTATTAGCATGACTAACCACTTCTCACTACACTTTATTTATCGTCGTCATTCTTCTGTTGCAAAAATGTGTCAACGAGAAAAGTTGAAAAGCGATAGAAGTTCAGGAAAATGTTCTGTAAATGGTGCATTGCTGATATTGTGCAGACTGCGTAGTTGCTGAGTTGGCCGTGCCTGAAAAGTATGCCTGTTTTAAAGTTCTGTTGAATTGCATTTCAGTAACTAATATGGGGGAACATGATGCGAAGCATAAACACCAACGTGGATCTATGGGCCGAATGAGCTGTTTGTGTCCTGTAAATGCTATGTATTGCTGCATTGAAAATGAACAAACCAATGCATTTCATTTCTTCGGTCTTGGGTCTTTTGTTTTGGCTAATTGGTAGTTGTTACTGTTGTTTGTTTTTATGGAAGGCATCTTTTGTTGGAGGGAGGGAATGGCAATACATCTTTCCCAACAAGCAAGATTTGCTGATTCCCAGCCCACCTGCCAGAGGGTTGCCTTAACATAGAGTAAATATTCTGTCTCACTGGACAGGAATATTGTTCAAAAACCTATTTAATCCCACAGTATGGAGCGGCATTGACAGTTTTCCAACAGAGCATTCAGGCTTCTTGGTTTAAATGGAGATGCTATTTTGTTCGCTCTCCAGAACATTTACAGTCCCAAATTCTGTGAAGGAAACCTGCACCCTACCATTTTGGGGTATTTCTGTCAGCTGTTTGTAAAATGCAACTGCAGTATTTAAATTGAGAACTTTAATGGTTGCCTGGAAAGATCTGAAGTTGAATTCTTATCTTTTCCTGTTTTAAAAATAATTGCCCAGTTGGCAATCTGACCAGGAGATGGGATAGTGAGTTTGA
>JARFYF010000074.1:78320810-78336598 GCA_030265395.1 Rhina ancylostomus | reverse complement strand
CGCCCCCGACCCATTCTTATTCCCTTCCCTAGCCTTTTCCCCCCTCTCTTGTTGCCTTCGACCTATCCCCCAGTGGATCTTCTCTTCCCTCCTCCCGCAGCACCGGCCTTTCACTATCTCTTACTGCCCACCCCACCATCCCACTCTTGTCCACGTATCCCTGTTCTGCTTTTCCCACCTAGGCATTGGGCTTCTCCCTTTCCTATCTTCAGTCCTGAAGAGTCCTGCCCTGAAATGCTGACCATCTGCTTTTGTCCATGGATGCTGCTTGGCCCACTGAGTTTCTCCAACATAGTTTTGTCATCTGCAAACTTACCACGCCTTGTACATTCTCATCCAAATTGTTGATATGCATGACAAATAACAATGAGCCTAGTACCAAGGCCTGGGGAACACTACTAGTCATCGGCCTTCAGTCCAAAAAACAAACTTCCACCATTTTTCTGCTTCCTACCATCAAGCCAATTGTGTATCTAATCGGTTGCTTTCCCTGCATTCGATGCGATCTAATTTTCCATCGCAGTCTACCATGTGGAACTTAATCAAAGGCCTTAGTGAAGGCTGTGTAGATCGTCTACCACCATGCCCTCATTGACCTTCCTGGTTGCATCTTCCAAAAAAATCATTGCTGCACTCTGTTAATTGCCGTCAAATCCTCCCATTAAAACAATATTTTGTAGACTAGCAATCTTGCACATTCAACGTTCTAACTTTTATAATCATACCTCCCAATATATGTTCGCCTCCAGTGCAAAACTTGTATTATACTGTTATCTCTGCTATCTTTTGAAGTATTTTTACAGCCTCTACATTTGTTGGCTGCATTTACAAATGATGATGTGCATCTAAGGTTCTTGCGTCAAACAGACAAATGAGAAATCATTAAGTACGGTCATTGAAAACTCTAGAAATAAAAGTACAGATTTTCCAATTGGTATTACTTTAACAGTGGCAATAAACCATTTTGGGTTACTGCTAGCATTATGGATAATTGGGAAAGTCAAGCTAAAATGCCTTGTTTGCTGTGGAGAATACCAAAGAGAATACATGATTGATCTTTGCTGTGACTCTGGGAGGACATCAGATTTCCACAAGATTGAGAATCTGGGCAATAATAATTAAACGATCAGATTTAATTTGGGCAGAGAAGCAAGTGCTGTTAATGCTTGTACTGGATTATAAGATGGCTCACTTTTAAAGACTGAGGAAAATTTAGTGACAGACTGATGTGGTTATAGGAATGAAAGAACAAGTGGAAATTAGACTGCACCCCAACACCATCTGCCCATTACCCCCACCTTAACCTGGTTCCATCTATCACCTACCAGCCCCAATCTCACCCTTCCCTATTGCATCCTTGTACGAGCTATTTTCCCTCCACTTTAAGTTCTGATGCTGGGTTTTCATCTGAAACTTTGACCATCCCTTTCCCTCCCCAGATACTGCTTGACCCTCTGAATTTCTCCAGGAGTTTTTTGGCTCCAGATTCCAACATCTTGTCTCTTAGACCTATACTTGGGTGCGGGGAAAGCTTGCACATTCGCTTGGTCTAGTTGTTTTGATTTTGATTCCGGGAATCTTTCCAAAAAACTTTGAAGTGTCACATTGGGACAATGACGTGATATCAGATTAATGACTGGAATTTATGCTGAATAGATGGATATATTATTGGCAGAGGGTTGTCATTAATAAAATAGCTTTCGATCAGGGCATTAGTGAAGTCCTATGTAGCTCTTTACGGACCTTTTTGCTGTTTATTACCTACATCAATAGTTGGATGAGGCCATTACCAGAACCATTCGCATGTTTAAAGATAATGTAAAAATGTTCACAGATGTTAGAAAGTTAAATCATCTTGCCTGCAGGCTAATTTTAAACTTTGAAGGGCATCACATTCCCAGTGTGGAAAAGTATAATTGTTTTGTCCTGAGGTATAGAAGTATGGTTAAAAATCCACTCTGGCTCAAACTGTGTGATAAGCCCATAACAGGAACAAATAGTTTGTTTAGTCAGCACTGAGTGGAGGATATTATCATAACATTAAGAATGCTGTACCTAAAATTGCATAAGTGTTTACACTTGTAGTAAAGTTTCCAGATTGTGACTTGATATCCAGTAAAGATGCTTCGGATTCTTTTGGATGGGAGGTGATGGTCAAAATATTCACATACACTTTTCAGACGATGTTATGGAGTAGGGATCCTCTCATCCTCCAGAAATGTTATAGAGAATACTCAGCCATTCTACTCCAATGGCTTTGCATACACAATGATCAATATTTATAAATTGATTTATGAGCTCAGAGCTTGAGTCCTCACCAAGGGGAATGAGTCCCTCTAGTTTTGGTCAAGAGGGCAGCTCTATTTAATGCCCTGCTCCCTTGGAGAAGGTTCATCACAGCAGTGGTGATTTGATATCAGTGATATCTTTATTCAACAGGTAGAAATTCTGTGGGATATTCTAATCCCTTTTTTTTTCAATAAACTGGAGCAGCATTCATTCTCTTCAGTCTGGCAGAGCTCCCATTTCCTGTGATTCCCTTTGAATTCTTTCCCGTGTAAGAGAATTTTGTTGCTTTCTTCTAAGATTCTATTCAAACTTTTACAAATGATTACCTGTCTTGAAACAGCCTTGGCCAAATCTTAATAGGTAGTTGCTGCTTTTATGTGTCTTTATTCATTTTAGTTAAGTACAAACTTGTATGAGAAACGCAGCTATCATAGTCACCTGGAAATGCTGTCAAAGTAACATTAATTATATTTACCATTCCTGGGCTACTTCACGAATGTTGCGTGGCTGATAGAAGATGAATATTAATAAGAAAACTGAATCAAAACTTTTACTGGCTAAATGAGAATCCTATCAGAAGCTTTGTGAGTGTCCCCAGCAGGAAATTGTAATATGGTTCCCAATTGTGGGCAGAATGCTGCTGGCCTATAATCTCAACGAATACTTGGCAGTTGGAACAAACCATTTTGTTGTTTTTTTTTCCCTGAAGTATTTTTTAATCTCAAGGAACACTTTGGTAGATTTCCAGACTGAACAGGGAGAGAAGACAACTTTCATACAAATTCCATTCGAAGAAGCCTATTATTACAAACAAACAAATTGCACGTTCAAGCAGGTAAACCACCAAACATTTAATACTCCCGATTTACTAAAATAAATGAAGAATGCTTATTCACTATTCAAGATAATTTGAAGGAGGGAGATTCAATCATATAGCATTGCACTAATAATAATTTGGATATAGGTGTGACAGTTGTGATTACTACAAGTGTAAGTACAGACATTGTAGCAATTACATTTGAAGACTTAAATAGGATAGAAGATTATAGACAGTAAATGAGGGCAATGTGAGGTGGAACATGGAGCGATTGAACTGCCTATTGAGCTGTAAGATGCATCTTCAGATATTAAGAACAAACAACATTATTTTTGTAAACCATAAATTTTGCCAGTCATTTATTCCTATCTTGAAGTGCTGTGTTCTTAAAGGCAAATGTAACTGTGCTCATGTAATTCTGAAAGAGAAGTTCCTATGCTAAATTGATAACAATTTGTCCTAGGAATGTGCCTAAGCCAAGTGACAAAAATCAGTGACTTTGTTGATTAATTTTAAAGAAACAAGGTACTCAAACCAGCATATAACCTGGACCATCTTTTCATTGGTTAACGTGGCATTTTCAAATTTTTTTTATAAGGATACTATCCCTGGTCATTGGTTGGTTGTCCTCTGGAATTTTTCCAAGTGGTAATTTTTAATGTGCAAGTAAGAGTTGGTGATAAACTTGACTTGAATTAAAGGGTGGTAATGTTGGATTATCCTTTCTTCACTTAGTGCTTTAAGCCAGATACTCAAAATGCAGCTCAGTGGATTGAAAACAGGAGAGGGATTCTAAACCAATTCTATCATCCCACTTGCTGCCTGACTGGAATTGATTTTAAACTGCTGTGGACCAGAGGTGAACTTGAAGGCTCTGAGGTTAATCATCTCATTGGCTAAACATATGAATCAACTAAGGGAGCTGTTAAGTCATGTATTATAAAAAGACAATGCTGGAAATACTCAGCACATCAGACAGCATCTGTTGAGTGAACGGCAATGTTAATGTTGCAGTTTGATCTTCCATCAGAATTAGCAGAAAGGTTGCATTAACTGTGTTTCCTTTTTTCCATACTTCTGCCTAAATTGCAGGATATTTTCAGCATTCATTGCCTTTATTTCAAATGTCCAAGAGCTGCATTTTCCCCTTTGAGCTGTTATGCCCATCTGTACTCATAATTTAGGCAAAGCTGATTATCCAAATCAAAGAGCTCGAACAGGAAGGAAGTAAAACTAGTGCTCTTGCCTCAGGTGACCCTCTCGCTGCTGTGGTGCCCCTGCCCTGGATGCCTTTGTCTTGGTATCTCCAGGACAACCGAGACAATTCAGCTTTTATTGTCATATTTCCCACCCAACAAAAATTAAAAATTTACAGAAGTACAATCTAATCAAATTTCCACAAGTAATTGAAAAACTTGAATCCTTTGACATAATTATGGTCCAACTATTGATTGTCAAACAAATTGTCACTGTGCTAGTAATAAGAAATAAGTTTCTCTTACTCCTCAAAATAAAATATCTACTCATTGAAGTCACACCAGGGAGCTGCTCTATATTTAAGCGAAGTACTGCAGATGCTGGGCATCTGAGAAAAAATGGAGAATTCTGGAAATACTGAGATCTGTGGAAAGATCAGTGACGACTTCAAGTCTGTTTTTCTCCGCCTCAGTTCTGTAGAAATGTGGCACAAGCTCCATGGTAGACATTCTGGTTCTGCTGCTATTGATTACTCTCCTGAATGGCAGGTTTAGGGGGTACAACAGGTTTTCAGGTGCTTGGAGGAGGGGACAAAGGAAGGACAGGATGAGGGGGTGGACAGGAGAGAGTGAATGATGAACGTGACTATAGAGCTGGGTGAGAGGATGGTGGGGAGATATTTGGAAATAGCAAAAGGCAGATCTGGAGGTGGTGTCTATTGGAGGTAGTGAATCATTACCTGAAATTACTAGTGGTGGGGAAAATGTGAGGAACAAAGGCTGCAATTGCTGTTTATCTGATATTGGTGTTCAGCTGGGGATGTTGCATTGTGCCTGGTTGGAAGATGAGGTGTCGCTGCTCTGCTTTGCACTTGGAAGAGTGTATTGCTCTCTGAGATCTTTCCTTTTTGCTTATTCCTTTGAAAGTATGACCTTCAGTCTATTTCTGGAAGTTATTTCATTGAGTCTTTTCAAATGCTGAGCGGTAGCATTTCCTGTGCAGGAGAAGGTTTCCTTGCTGCCTTATCAAGTGCAGTGAAGCATGAGCTGAGCTGTTCTTTGAGACAATTTAGTTGTACTGCTGAGGAAACTATATGTAGCTTGTAAATCATCAAATCTGAATTAAAATTTATTTAAGCTAATGTAATTTTAATCAAGGACTGAGTATATAAACAACTGGCCCCATTGCTTGTCAGATGATGTATGCTTCAAGGTTGGAGACGTAACCTGAAGAAACTGCAATGATATACTGTAATTCATAAATTCCTTGTAACTTTCTCCTCCCGTTGAAATGGTACGCTGATTTAACTCTGAAACTCTGGATACTTGGCTGTACTGAGATCTCGCAGATGCCCCATGATTTTCTGAACGGAGGCCTTTTGAAGTATATGAGAATATCATCCACTGCCTTCCCCCTTCTGAGGGGTTGGAAGAAGCAGCCAAGTCTGAATGTTAGCCCAATCTGACACATGGGCTGAAAAGGAAATTGGCACATCATTACTGGACCTTGTTAATATTTTAATTGGAAAGTAAATTTTTCCTGACAAAGTGAACTTGTTAGAATAATGAAGTACCAGATATCTAATAAAGTGTTAATAGGTCTAGGCAATATAGGTCTGGTCAAAGTGTGACATTAGGTTGTGCGGTACAGATTAGGTCAATTCCACTATCGATACAAAGTAAATGAACTGGTTAAGAGGCCTTGGGAATCAGTCTGACATTCTGATATTGGGAAAATAATTTTATATTAGCAGGAAACTAGAGCTGCACTGTGCACCTTTATGTGGTGCCATTATTGTAAGAGGCACTGACAACTGATTATTTTGAGTCAAATTCCACCCGTCAGTCCACACTTAAAATAATAGTTATCCACTGGGCTACAGTGTTGAAACAACGACTTTTTTTAAAAAAAAAGGAAACATCAGAAATTTAAAGGCCAGTGGAAGAAGGTCTATGAACAGTCGTCAGTAAAAATTAAGGTGCTTGTTCTGAATTGCTCCTCATGTATATTATTCCCAAATGTCAAAGGGATACATCAAAGGTGTTGAAATGTGACTACAGTTCATTGATCAGTAAATGTTGAGAATTCAGCATATCGGAGAGAATATACAGAGGAAAACAGTTTAAAACTCATTTTGAGTGATTTTACAGTCATCAAACCAGTACAGATCAGTGGGAAGACCAGGCAGCTTGAGACAGTGAGAATAGACTTTCAAGGGAGTGGAAACAGGCAGTCAACACGAGGAGAGATCTGTAAGCATATAACAACTGGTACAGAAGGTAACTAAGATAGTGGAGGTAAATGCATGAGAAGCTAGAAATACTCAAGGTCAGGCAACATGTCAGCAAGAATGATAATACTGCAGCTCTTCCCGGCAGGTTTAATGAGAAATGTAAAAGGGAGGAAGGAAAATCTCGTGAGAAGAGCATAATGTCAAGGTGGACTAATAAACACCGAAACAAAAGCAGACATTCTGAACTAAACACAACACTGAAAATTAGGTGGCGATCAGGCAACATTTGTGGAGAATGAGGAGTTGAGGAAAAGACATGAAGATATCAGCTTAACACAGGAAAATGAGTAGGGATGTTAAGCAAGACAAGTCATGAGATCCAGGTGCTATCCGATTTACAAAAAAAACCACTGGATGAAACAATGTTTATTGCAATGTCTGAGTTCATTGGGAAATGCAGGTGATGAGTTAATTCCCTTTACCCAAGCGAGCTATCCTGCATTACCTACCAGGTAAGTTGTCAGGTGAATGTTAGAGCAGGCAGTGCTGAAGAAAAATGAGATGCTGATCGTTACCATTCAAGGTTCTCTAGTCCAGATAGGGGCAAATAGTATAGGGTGAAAGGTGTCGAGGAGAACTGCTCAAAATTCAAAATTATATTCTCCGGTATATTTGTTGTGTTTGGGTTGACTTCAATAGTAAAATTAAGAGTGCATATAAATAGTGGGTGACTGTGTCAAATAACATTATCTTTGAAAATAACTGGAAATAACATTCAAATAGAAATAGTCAAGAAAAGAGAGATGTCCCTTAATTAAATGGAGCTTAATGTTTGTAAATAATTGAGAATCATTTCAAGTACATCAATTGCGGAGGACAAAATGATGACAAGGTCCAGGACAGAATTATCCAATTAAATAGCCAAATAGTGGAATATAAATGGAAGGGGGTTTTGGTGGGATGGAATTTGTGAAAATGGATCTAAGGTGTATTTGCAACAGTAAGTAAAAAGTCATACTTGGAAGGGGACTGTCGTTGTCTGTCCTCATTCTCTGGGATAAGGTCAAGTGATAGAAGTGTCTCTATAGGAACCTTTTGGGAACAGTGACCATAGTTTGGTAAAATTCAAGGTAGTTGTGGAAAAATGTGAGTTTAGTCCTTTTTAAGTAGGGCCCCAGATGGAGTTGGGGTGGGAGGAAATGGATTTCAATAGTGTCAGACAGAACTTGGTGGTAGTTGATTGGGAGAAGTGAGAGGTGTTTAAGAGCAACATAGTAAGAGTTCAGGGTCAGAATGTAAGAGGCAACGATGGTAAGTGTAGGGAACCTTGGTCAACCAAGCGTATTGAAGGCTTGATCAGGGAAAAGTAGGAAGTATATGTTAGGCCTCAAATGATCCCTTTGAGTTTTGTCAGGGATATTGGCGAGAACCTAAAGAAATTAGCAAGGCAAAAAGTGGCAATGAAATGACCCTGCCAAGTAGGATTAAGAAGAATCCTAAACCATTTTAAACTAGCCAAGAGAAGGTTGCTAAGGAAAGAGCCGGTTCCCTCGGGGACCAATGGGATAATCTGTGTGGAGCCAGGGAACGAGAGGGATTCTAAATGAATACTTCTCGGTACGCAGAAAGAAGTGTGTGGAGGCTGGAGCGGTGAGGAAGGTGGTACGCTGATAACCTGGAGCACATCTGCATCAGGAAGAAGGAAGTGTAAATAAAAAAAAAATTAGATAAACCACCAGTTCCTTATGGGATAGATCCCAGCATACTAAGTGAAGTAAAGGAGGAAATTGCTCAGGCTCTGAAGAATTTTGCTTCAGTAGCCATGGGTGAGAAGACTGGAGGATAGCTCATGCTGTCCTCTTGTTCAAAATGGGCAGTGGGGACAAGCCTGGAAACTACAAGGCCAATGAGCCTTGCATCAGTGGTAGGGAAGCTGTTGGAGAAGATTGAGGGATGGGATTTTGCACTTGGGAAAGCAGAGACCGATTAAGAGGAGTCAGCGTGATTTTGTGCAGGGAGGTGATTTTTCGGAGGTAACTAAGAAAATGAAGGCAGAGCAGTTGACGTGTCACGTGGACTTGAAGGCTTTTGACAAGGTCCCACGTGGTAGGCCGGTCCAGAAGATTAAGGCACGAGGGATCTGAGGTGTGTTGGCAAACTGGATCCAAAGTTGGCTTGGTGGTAGGGAGGTAAAGGATTGTTGTGGATAGGTGTTTTTCTGACTGGAATCCTACAGCAAGTTGTGGAACTGTTTTTGTACGTAATACATATAAATGATTTCAATGAGAATATAACTGGTCTGATCAGTAAGTTGACAGACAATATGGAAATAGGTGGAGTCATAGTGAAGGCTGTTAAGGATATGGTGGGACATAGATCAGTAGGAATGGTGGCAAGTGGAATTTAATCCAGGTGAGTGTGAGATAATGGACTTCTTGGAAGTCAAATTTTGGTAGGATGGTCAGGATAAATGGCAGGGACCTCAGGAGCATTAATGTACAGAGGGACCTTGGGGTGCATGTCCATAGCTCACTGAAAGTGGCAATATGGGTGAATAGGGTATTGAAGGCATTTGACGTGCTTGAATTCATAGGCTGAGGCATTGAATATTAGTGTTTAAACGTCATGTCGTAGCATTGGTTAGACTGAACTTGGAGTATTGTATATACTGTTCTGGTTGCCATACTACATGAAGGATGTGGTAGCAATACAGAGAATGCAGAAGACATTCACTATGATGTTGCTGGAATGCAGGGCTGTAGTTGTATAGAGATTGGATAGGTTCAGTTCATTCTGACTCGAATGTAAGAGACCGAGGGGTGATTCAAGGATTTACAAAATTATAAGGGGCATAGGTAGGATAGGTAGTTTTTTTCCCAGGGCAGGGGGCTGTAGAACTAGAGTTTAAAGAAGATCTGAGGTAAATTTCTCTATCAGTGGTAGTTATCTGGAACAAACTGCCAGAGGATATGGTGATAGCAGATGCAATGACAACATTTAAATGACATTTAGGCAGGTACTAAGAAAGGAAAGGGGTAGAGGGATACAGATGTGATGCAAGCAGGTGGGATTAGCACAGACAGGCAATCGTGGACTGAAAAAGCCCGTTTCTGCTGTAAGATTCTATAATTCCGTGACGAGTCAACAAATTTTGGGTGTTCAATGTTGTACACAAGGGGGTGCCTCAAGGACTGTCCAGTTATTACTGAAACAAAGCATGTGAGCACTGGAGGCAATGCAGAGAGGAGCCACAAAACTGATCCCTGAACCGTGAATGATGAGAAAAGATCAGAGGGGTTTAGATTTCTTATCCTGATTGTCTGAGGCATCTTGATTTGATCTCCTGAACGAAAAGGTTAATTTAAATTCTGATTAAACTTTGAAGATAAAACGAAGATGTAAATCCAAAGGAGTAATATTAGGACTAGCACCAGGTGGTTTCCTGGAAGCATTTAAGAAGGACATAAATACAGCAATGAGCAAGTGCAGTGCTGCACCGGGTGGCCATACAATGATGAGTTTGAATAGCCTTCCTCAACCTTGGTGATCCTTTAATGTTTTCACTTATATTTTAGTATTGGTTTATTATCGTCACTTGTACTGAGGTACAGTGAAAAACTTATCTTGCATACCGATCATACAGGTCAATTCATTACACAGTGCAGTTGCATTGAATTAGTACAGTGCATTGAAGTAATACGGTTAAAAACAATAACAGTACAAGGTGACACAGCTACAGAGGAAGTGCAGTGCAAAAGGTTGCAAGGTCACAAGGTAGATCATGAGGTCATAGTCCATCTCATCGTATAAGGGAACCGTTTAAGTCTTATCACAGTGGAGTAGAAGCTGTCTTTAAGTCTGGTATGTGCCCTCAGACTCCTGTATTTTCTAATTGATGGAAGAGGAGACGAAAGAATGTCCTTGGTGGGTGGCGTCTTTGATTATGCTGGCTGCTTCATCAAGACAGCGAGAGCCAAGGACAGAATCCAAGGAGGGGAAGCTGGTGTCTGTGATGGGCTGGGCTGTGTCCACAACTCTCTGCAATTTCCTGTGGTCCTGGGCAGAGTACTTGCCCTACCAAGCCGTGATGCATCCAGATAGGATGCTTTCTATGGTGCATCTATAAGTTGGTGAGAGTCAAAGGGGACAAACTGAATTTCTTTAGCCTCCTGCAGTAGAGGTGAGGGTGAGCTTTCTTGGCTGTGGCCTTTACATAATTTCACTAGGACAGGCTGTCGGTGATGTTCGCTCCCAGGAACTTGAAGCTCTCGACCTCAGCACTGTAGATATAGACAGGAGCATGTGCACTGCCCCCTTTCCTGAAGTCAATGACTCTTCACTGTCCAGTGCTCTTTCAGTTGTACTCCCTTTATTATGTTCTGCAGGTGGAATAAGCTTGAATCTGATGGATAGGAATTATTTTCATATGGATTAAGTCAATCTTATTGATGCACATGGAATCAATTGCAAGAATATTACACAACATTTAGAAAAACGTGTGCTTGATGAGACAGTAGGTCAGAACAAAGGACCTGAAAATGAATTCCAATTGACAGTGGTAATGATTCCTTAGTGAGTTTGGATTGCTGCAATCATATGTTGCAGTGGAATAGTTTGTTATTAATGGCTTCCTCAATTGAAGTAAAGAGTAGCCATGAATATTTAAAATGTGCACCTACCAGGCTGTTTTTAAGAAAACAACCACTAGTTTTATTTTTACCTACTGATAAGTAAATTTTCCTGGAATTAAGGGTTTGTTATTTTCTGGTTTTACAAGTTGTGTTGGAGGGTGTAAAAGAAAGCAAACTTTACTTGGAGTAAAGCTACCATAACTACAGTGAGTTGATCCATAAATTATCTTATGTTGAGAAGTACAAACAGCTTATCAAAGGAAAATGGAGAAGCCTATTCATCTCATTAGCCACAGTAAAGTATGTTGATGACCAGAAGCTACAATTACCATGTCATTTTGAGAATGAAACATGACAGTATTATTGTCATCGGGTATTTATTTAAATACATTAATTACACAGTGGAGCAATCTCATATCATTTGTCACACAATTTCTGGAAAAGCTGCCCAGCAGCGATTTAACACCAGTGTGCCAAGTGCAATGTAAAAAAAAAATTGAGGGTAGTTCTCTTCCACTGCTACACTATGAATGTAATCTGAAACTGCCAAGTCTGGGGGTTAAGTCGGTGCTTCTTGAGAATGCATGTGGGTATAGTGAGACCTGATTTACCCAGGGCTCTCGCTTTGGTTGTAGTGGGTACAGGAAATTTTGTGCTGTCTGCTTTACACAATTTCAATATACAGTCTGTGAACCACATGGCTCTTGACTAGCTCCTAAGCAGAGCCCCTAATTTCACGAACGGCTGCCAAAGGTAAGGCTAGCAAACTGCTTAATTCCAGCTTGCAACTCTTAAAGGTGAGGTGAAATGTACCTCAGCAGGTACCGGCAGTGCTTCTCTTCCTGAAGAGCTGACCTGACAAATATTTGGGAATGATGCAAAATGACTTTCTAAATGCTATAATGTTGGCCTTGTTGCTGGAGGTAGACAGGAAGGGAGATGCTTATACAGGAAGCCTGATGGCTCTCTAAAAGCCTGTTGAGAAAGCAGTGGAAGGAAATGGTTATGGGGTCTTGCCCAATGAATCTGGATGAAGTGCTTCAAGAAGTTCAATGACCTCAAAATGGAGTCAAGTTCAGTGAATGCACATTCAAATGCCACATCCATCCAAGTGCACCACCACCCTCGGGCACCGCTCAGTGCAATCCCATGATCCGTCGGCGGGGTCCGTGCGTCAGGATGGTATCTGGCTTCGTACACTGCACTGTTATGGAGGATGAATTGGTGGGGTAGAAAATGAGAATAAGTGGAACTAACTATCGTTGCTCCTTGTGGGAGGTGAGGGGTGAGAGTGGAAGTACAGGAAATAGAGCAGGCAGCATTGAGAGATCTATTAACTGCGGTGGAGGAGATGCCATAGTTAATGGAAAAGGAAAACCTCTTGGAAGCATGGGCCTTGAAAGTGTGGCCATAGAACCATTAAAAAGAATGGGAAGGACTCTTTACAGGAAGCAGGGTGGGAGGAGGTGTTAAGATAGGTGTAGGAAGCTTGTAAAAGTTATGGACTTTCTCTCAGATGAAGATAGAAGTTGAGAAAGTGAAAGAAGGTCAGTGAAAATGAGTCATGGGCCATGTGAAAATGGTGATGAAAGTTGTGGTCAGAATTGGGTCTATCATTAACATTGCAAAATTTGTTGATTCTTGTGGCAGCAGTAAAGTGCAAGACAAAGACAGACAAAATACTTTAAGTTAAAAAAACAAATAGTGCAAAAGAGGAATAATGAGGTAGTGTTCATGGTCTGTTCAGAAATCTGATGGCTGAGGGGGGGAAGAAGCTGTTCCTGAAACACTAGGCCTTCAAGCTCTTGTACCAGCTCCCCAATGGTAGTAATGTGAAGAGGGAATGTCCCATATGCTGAGCGTCCTTGATGGGATGCCACCTTGAGATACAGCCTCTTGAAAATGTCCTCGCCGGTGGGAAGGGTCATGCCCGTGATGCGGCTGGCTGAGTCTGACCTTCTGCAGCCTCCTTTTGATCCTGCGCGTTGGAGTCTCTGCACCAGTCGGTGATGCAACCTGTCAGAATACTCTACACCGTACTTCTCAATTTGCAAGAGTCTTTGGGGACACACCAAATCTCCTCAAACTCCTAACAAAGTGGAGCTGCTGGCGTGCCTTCACGATTGAATCAATGTGTTGGGCCCAAGATGGATCCCCTGAGACATTGGTGCCCAGGAACTTGAAGCTGCTCATGCTTTCTACCACCGACCCCTCAGTGAAGACTGGGGTGTGTTCTCCTGACTCCTCCCTCTTTCTGAAGTCCACAATCAATTCCTTGGTCTTGCTAATGTTGAGTTGTGACACCACCCAATCAGCTGATTGATCTGTCCTACACGCTGCCTCATCGCCATCTGAGCATCTGGCAGCAACAGTGGTGTCATCGTTGAATTTGTATCTCTGAAAATAGGAAACACCACCAACATGTTGTCAATGTACGAAAGGCAGCCATGAGAAGGGGGTCCTGAGTACTGTTCTATGTATCTCTCAAAAAGACTAGAAAAGCTGAGACCCATGTGTTCTCATTGCTACATCTGATTTGGAGGAAGTGTGTGGAGTTGGAGTACATTCTTTCTAGCATGGGGTTGATGGGTGGTCCAACAGCATGTATGGTGCAACACCTGATGACCGATGTCTCCATTTTCCTTGCAACACAAGAAATTCCCAGTATCCAGGGGGTAAGAGATTCCTGTCCTCTGAGCTGTCAGCTGCCATGATGGCTCCAGATAAAAGCTTTTCAAGGGTCTTCTCGGGTGTCAGAAGTGGTGCAATCACCTGTCCTTTACCAGATTACTAGGATTGGTCAGGTGCTGCCCTGGAGAAGTAGCGATGTTTCCATTGACTCTGAACCTCCGGATCTGAGGATGATGACAGCATTCACTCTGCCAATACTATTCCACTGGTGACTCTGCTGTTAACTATCTGCTGCAGTGCCCAGACTAGCACTGCGAGTGCAGAGAAGGTACAGTCTGAAGACGTGCCTTCCAAGTTCAGAGCTGCTTAAGGTCATCCTCCAGGGCCGGCTAACTAATCTGTGAGCCAGTCATTTCCAATTTTAGGCCACAGAGCACGGTCAGGAAGGGGCTGCCTGGGATCTGTCATTCTGTTCTCCTATTCCTACCCCCTCCTCCTGCCACCAACAACTGCCAGCAGCTCACCCCCCCCCCCCCATCCTGCTCTGCAACTATCTCGCTCCATGGATGGTCGAAAGGGCTGAGCTCTCGATTTTGTTGTAGTGCCATACTGCAGACCTCTGAATAATCAGACTTGCTGTCGAGCATTGAATGGCTCCTCTCGGGTAGTACGTGCTGCGGATTCATTGTTTGAACGCGCTACCGTGACAGACAAATGCTCTGTCACAGTTTGAGCAGCAGGGAATCGATACCCAATTTAACGTTCACTCACTACAGTAGGGATAACAAATGTCAAATGAGCTGGTACTGCTGGCATATCCTGGCAGCTAACCTCTTGACTTTCAACTCAGTCATAGACAATACAGCACAGAAACAGTCTCGAGTCCACCGAATCGAAACAGACAAAACATTTTTTTAAAACACCAACCCATTTTATTCTTCTCCACATTCCTATCGATTCATTCTGAGATTCCACCACTTGCCAATCCATATTGAATCAATCACTTCAGAAAGCTGTCAATTTCATTTTTTTAAAAAAATCTCCTGCTCAACTGGTCCTTTTTTTTGCTTCCGCTTTTTACAAATTCCTCACTGTCTCCAATTAGCAATATAACCCCAGTCCAATTCTGTTCCTGTATTACCTCAACTTGAGAGAGACTGTCTGAAGGTAACTGGATGTATGACAGCCCTGGATGTCGACAGTGAGACCTGGCCATACGATTCCACCCCCTTTCTCATTCGTATCTTCACAATATCTCATGTTCCACATTGAGTGCAAAGCTTTAGGATTACCTTTTGAATAATAAGTCGTTTTCCATTGTTCCAAGCTTCTCAATCCCAAGGAACTGCCTCAATGATTTGCTTCCACTCTCGTTTTGGGGTGGGTAATGAGACCAGGAAGGAAACAGCAGACTCTTCCACCAAAGGTGCAGGATGTGCTCCATTGGGGCGTCTCTGTGTACTCCCAAAGCATGGTCTATTTGTCACATCGAAGAAATCTGAGCCCTACCAATTCAGTTTTATGCTAACGATTGAGATCATTATCTGTGAGTTCCCAGATGCGGCACCAGGCTGCAAGTAAGGGCACCTGGCCCAGACGTGCTGCAGCTCCCAGAAATGTGCCAAAAGCCACAGATCTGAGGGACGTGGAGATCTTCACTGCCACAGCTAGTGCAGCCTAGCTGTGGATCTATGGCAGGAGATCCAGCTGCCACAAAGCAGTAGATCCCCTCACGACATCTCTGGAGAAACCTGGCCTCTGAAGTGCATAAAAACTGTTGCTCCTGAAACAGTCATTGGAGGATAAGCCTCCATGGGCAGGTCTCTTAGAACATAGAACACTACAGCACAGTCCAGGCCCTTCGGCCCACAATGCTGTGCCGACATTTTATCCTGCTATAAGATTTATCCAACCCTTCCGTCCCACATAGCCCCCCCCATTTCTCTATCATTCATGTGTCTATCTAAGAGTCTCTTCAATGTCCCTAATG
>JARFYF010000074.1:78274634-78288769 GCA_030265395.1 Rhina ancylostomus | reverse complement strand
CTTGCTCACAAATAAGCTGACCCTGGTTACTGCAGCTCACCTTGTCACTGAGTCAAAGGATCATGGCAAGTCCCTCTCCAAACCCCCAACCAAGCAAGTGAGGCTGTCGAAGGTGCAGTACTGAGGGAGTGCTGCAGTGTTGCCTCCTGGATGAAGCATTTAACTGCCACCGATGCCTTCCCCCGAATCTATTTTTTTTAAAAAAAAAAGCACTTGTTGGGGACAATTATTCTGCATGCTCAATGTCATTGATACAGTAAAGGGTGGAGGATTCGCACCTCTTGGGAGTTTTACTGAGAGATCTGGTGCACAGTTGAGGCCCTCCAGGGCAGTACTTGTGATCAACCATGCATGGATATTGGTGCCATGAACTGCCTACACTGAACATTTCCAGTAGGCATCACTGCCAGTCCTGACACCTGCACACAAATTGCACGTGCGTGCCTTGGTCATCAGTTTGGAATAGCAATGGCATCTGAAGCAAAAAAAAAAATCATGGGACTGAACCAACTTTTGTGCCTGGTGTATAAGTGGTTTATTTTCTTGGCAACTTTGTCCCAAATCTGTCAGTGTTGAAGTGGGAAATTCTGAGGAATGTCCAACTGCATTGTTGCTAAAGTACCACCTTATCAATAATTTCCAACGTTTTATTGATTTTATGTTAGTCATAAATCTGCCTGCGTGTTGGCTCTGTGCCACTACGGGCAAAGCAGTCCAGTTGTAGGATATTTACCTTGTAAGGACTGAATGGTATTTCTGCTGCTCTCCATCAAAAGATTGTCCTCAATTCCAGACCGCAAATAACAGGACCTATTACAATAGAATGTTTACCAGAGCTATTGGTGGTGTCATGTTCTCCTTCCCTTTAGGTTGGCAACTGCTGGCAGGCAGTCTACCGATTATTGAAGCTATGAATGGTGAATATTGGAAATTTTAAGCAAAAATGGAAAATGACAGAAACACTCAGCAGGTCAGGCAAAATTTATGGGGGAGAGAGAAACAGTCAAGGTTTCGGGTCAGCGTCCTTGTATCAGGACTGGAAAAGTGAGAAAACAAGTGTTTTAAGTTGTGGAAAAAGGGTGGAGAGAACAAAGGGGATGTCTGTGAAAAGATGCAAACAAGAGTGTCCAGGGAACGTTTACTTTTGGCATCAGCAATTAGAGGAAATGAACAAAAGATGATGTTGGAAGTGTCCGATGCAGAACACTGCGGTTTTTGGAAATCTAAAACAGAAGATCGGGCAGAATTTCTGAGGGAAGGAAATCTCAGTTCATGTTGCAGGTGGGTACTTAAATCAGAACTGGCCAGTTCTGCCAGAAACCAGAGGCTGGTTGGCTGAAGTTTTATATTGAGCTCTGGTAGCTATCTGTGTCCCTGGTTTCTTGAACTATCTGCTAATGGGAACAGCTTCCCCGAGCTTGCGTCGGTCAACGTTGAAACAGTTTCGGAAGCCACAGATAGAGGTCAGAGTTAGGGTGGGATAGAGAATTAAAATGACAGGAGTTGAAGCTCAGGGTCAGTCTTGGATGCTCCGGTAAGGAGCTCAATGAGTAGGAAATCAGGACTTGAGCACTTTGAGAATGTCTTCTGGACAGGATATGAGCCCTGCACTGAATAACACTGCTTTCTGGGATTGTCCCTTTTCTTGCGTGGCAAAGCAGATACTGTATTATGAATTTTCATTTTAATTCAAAGTTCTGTGAACTGAAAACTCGTACCGAGAAATACAAGAAATGTGGTCGCAGCAGCCAAGATTTCAAAAATGTGATTCTGATGCTAACAAGGTCCTCACTGGAAAATAAAAGAAGGAACTTGTATTATTGCTGTGCTTTTCATGATCTCAGAATATCCCAAAGCACTTCACAACCAATGATGTACTTTGAAAATCAATTAATGCTGTAAAATAGGGAAAGTGGCAAGGAATCTGTGCACGTGCAGATACAATTTGTGAAAATAATTTGGACGTATGATGATCTTCAGTGTGAAATTTATTTTATTCTTGTGAATCTCCTTCTGATCATTGTGATTTAGCTCAGATGTATTGTTTTCTGCGATTACATTCACCCGGTCCACTGTTACCATTACTGGTCAAAGTTGTTGTCCTTAAGATTGTTTCGGCCAAGTCGGCCCATCAAATCTGTGCCAGCTCCAAGATGAGCAATGCCATCGGTCCCGATATCTTGCTCTTTTCCCACACCTACAAATTATTCTTTCTCAAGTTTCTGTCCAATTCCTTGTTTCCGTCACCCTTGGAGTAAATTGCAAATCAGAACTGCAAAATCAATGTTCGTCTCGTTCCCCTTGCATCTTTTTGCCCCAAATTTTAAATCTGTGTACCTGGGTCCTTGACATATCTGGGAACAGCTTCACCTATTTACCCCAACTAATTCTTTCATGATTTTGCACATCTCTATCAAATTTCCTTTCAATCATCTTTGCTTCAAGGAGAGCAAACTCATTGTATTCTGTCTAACCTTATTACTGAAACCCTTCAGAGTTGCAGAGAGCACAATTAGTGCATTATCTGAGGCACAAAGGACTGCAGATGCTGGAACTTAGATGAGAAAAACTATGATGCTGGAGGAACTCAGGCCAAGCAGCATCCGTGGAGAAAAGCAGACGGTCAAAGTTTCAGGTCAGAACCCTTCTTCAGGACTGAAGATAGGAAAGGGGAAAGCCCAATGTATGGGAGGGAAAAGCAGAGCAGTGATAGGTGGACAAGAGGGGAGGTGATGGGTAGATGCAGCTAAGAGATAATGATTAGGCAGGTGCGGGGCAAGAGCGGAGAGCAGATCCATTGGGGGAATGGGTCAAAGGTAAGAAGAGAGGAGCGGAAAAGATTTGAAAAGGAGAGATGAGAAGAAGCACGGTGGGGGAGGGGGGGCTGTTTACCTAAAGTGCGGGAATATTATCCATGCTGTTACACTGCAAGGTTCAGAGATGGAAAAGAGATGCTGTTCCTCCAGTTTGCACTTGGAATTCTCCTGGCAGTGGAGGAGGCTGAGGACTGCTATATCTGATGGTGTGGGAGGGGGAGTTGAAGTGATTGACCACAGGAAGATGCAGGTCGCGGGTATGGACAGAGTGCAGGTGTCCTACGGAATGCTCACCTAGTGTGCGTTTGGCCTCACCAATGCAGAGGAGACCACACTTGGAGCACCGAATGCAGCAGATGATATTAAGGGAGGTGCAGGTGAATATCTGTCTCACCTGACAGGACTATTTGGGTCCCTGGATTGGAGGTAGTGTAGGGGCATGTGTTGCACCTATGGTGGGGGCAGTGGAAAGTTCCCAGGGTGTAGGGGGTGGGAGGAGTGAACGAGGGAGTTGGGGAGAGAGCGGTCCCTGCGAAAGGCAGTGCATTATCGGGCCCCTTAGCCTACAGAGTCTGTGCCAACAATAAAGTAGTACCATCCTCTGAACTAATCTGATAATTGTATCTTCTGAAGGTTTTGACATTATTCCCAAGGTGTGGTGATCAAAACAGGATGCAGTACTTCATTTGTGGTCCATGTAATGTACAGGTTCAACAGAACTTTCTACCATTATATTCTGTTACTTTGGATAAATCCCAGGATCTCGTGAGCTTTGCTGATAACTTTGTTAATACGCTCCACTTCTATTTGGTGATGTGAGTGGAAGGAATTTGAGAAGGCATTTAATTAATTCAGTTTTCTATTTGATTCTTCAGCCACTTAAGAATGGCAAAAGCTAATGAAGCTTCGATGGATAATAAAATGTCAATAAATTCTGTTGAGTATAAAATAACTGTGCTAGTGATAATATGTACTTTTTGTTACAACCTACCAAAATAGGACTTTGATCTAGTTTCCTGGAGATCCTATTGGCTCCACTGAAGTTTTGTAATTGATCAGTGCTTTTGTTTACCTCCTGGTGTAAGCAAATGAAGTTCTCAGGAAACTGTCTTATAATTTTATGCCACGATGCTGTCATGATCTAATTGACTAAGGAAGTTCCAGATCAGAGTCCCACAAGAAAATTCTTGTGCTAGAATTTTCAAGCACAACTTTTAAGGGAATTTAAAGTGTAAAATTCTGTCAGTACAGTCTATTTGCACCATTGTATGAAATTGGATATTGAATGGGGAGTTGTGTATTGTTGAGCGGCTCCCTTTCTGAATTCTGGTGGTGCTTTTAATGCAGCCACAGGAAAATGGATACATCATAAATTGAACAGTAAGGCGAAGTAATGTTACAACTTCACAGTGACACTGAGTCATAAAGCAGTCATTTAACACCAATAACAGCACCTACCTCAGGGGTTGTAATTAAATCAGAAATACAGTTTCCAAATGTGTGCATTTCTTGGATACTGCTGTGATAGGAATCTTCATTACAAATCAAATCATTTTGTTTTTGTGAGGTGGTAACTGACCTTAGTGACCCTTGCAGATCTCCCATGGTAGTATTTGTATTCAGTGTAAACTATCCTACAATTGAAAGTTATTTTTTTTTTCCCCTGCTATATTGAAATGTGCGCTGATGCCTATGGGGATTTTGTGGGGATGAAATATATAGCAGTTTTGGTGTGCTATTGCCAAGGTTTATACGGTAATATCTCTGTTTAATGACCTGATTCAATTTTGCAATCCTGTTTTTACATACTCGGCAGTCTTTTAAATGATAAAACCTCTCCTGATTGTCATTAGATTAGCTTCAGTTCAAAATGCATATGGATTTTAAATCATAAAATTACCAATAATTGGAAGTTGAGGCTTTCCAAGCTGAATTGCTAATGCTGGGAGTTCTGAGTAAAATTTTAACAGCAATTGGGGCTGACCATTTTCATTGGAGCATAGCATTTCTGGCTATCAAAAAACTGCCTTTAGATATTATAAAATATATTTGTCACACATTAATAGAATTATTTTGTATGAAAAAGTAAGAGGAGGATAAAGAGCACGAATGTGACACCATTCTGAAACAACATATTGAACATCTCACAGATGTTGTTTAACCATCTCAGCTGCATCTAGAGCAGGCCACGTAAATAACCCTTTTTACGACACCCTTGTGTGATTAGGTGACACATGAAACCAGTGATCTTGAAGCTCTCCTGCAGTTCTCAAGCCTTTAATCTTTGGATGTAACTGAAAGGAATTGCATGCTTATTCAGTACTGCCTGAAGTAAAATGCCTTCTATCTGGCTCAGTTCTTAAAACTGATAGGAAGATTTTTAAGCATGTGGATCTTGCTGCTCCTTTTGTTAACGTTTAAATTGCAGGAGACTTGCGCTGAAGCTGACAACTCCTGAAGCATTGACGATCTGGTAAATGGAATCTGAAAGGCAAGGGCCACAGAATTTCACTCCGCAGCACCTAAATGTTGCTGATACGGAATGGATTTAATGTGTGCATGCGCACATTTTGGTGTGGCTTTTGCTGTCCGTGACAATTGGGAGAGTGGCAATGCATGAACTACCGGAGTAAATTGAGCAGATAGGCCGTGGCATCAATCCCCTTGCAATGCTAATCTGATGCGAGCCCAGCCATATTGAACCTCAATGATCCACTTAATGGCACGCGTCAAGTATACTGGAGAGGCTAGGAGAAATTCGAGGCTCAACCCCTCTTGGGTTAAGTGATTATTGTCAAAATTTGAGGCAATTGATCGGAAGAAGACATAGCTGTGGAGGTTTGTAGTTGATGATTAAGGAAGTTGAGGGAACCCATGAGAGTCACGGTCATACAGCATTGCCAACAGGCACTTTGCCGATAAGATTCTGTGCCAAATGTCAAGCACTCACTTACACCAATTCCATTTTATTCTCTCCACGTTCCCATCAACTTTCCTCAGATTCTACCACACACTAGGAACAATTTACTGTGGCCAATTAACCTGTTAACTCGCACACCTTTTTGGGATGTGGGAGGCAACCAGAGCACCTGGAGGAAACTCGTGTGATCACAGTGCAAACTCGACACAGACAGCACCTGATGTTAGGATTGAACCGGTTTGTGGGGATTGTGTGGCAGCTGCTCTGCTGAGGGGAGGAGGAGGGGTAAAAGACTCTCAGCGGGTGGACCTTTCCAAAAATAATCATTTGGAAGCAGGTTTCCTACAGATGTGTGCAAAGAGCAATGTGAAAGGAGACTTTTCTCTAAAGAGGTACTCGTCAGCATATGTCACAAATAGAGTTAAATTTGCAAGGCGAAAGGCAGTAGTGGTCTGGTGCTTTCCAGCAGGTGCTGCAGACATCAGTAACAATACTCAATTTCCAGCCCCCTTCTCCATCAAGAAAGTTAAGGAGGCTCCACACGCAAGGACAAATCAAATTCAGCTCCTCCCCGGGCAGAGGTCAGTGGGCAGAATAAATGTAGGTTTTCCAATAGTTCAAGGAGCCAGTAATTCTTCACCTTTTGCCTTGAAGTGATTCTCAAAGGTCCCACTTCCTGAACATGCAACAGGACTGCAAACATTCATGAAATGTCAGGACAATCAATGTCTAATAACTGGGAAATGGGCATATCCAGTGCACCCTGCGACTCACTGCTGGCCCTTCAAATAAAATCAGAAAATGCTGGAAATACTCAGTAAATCGGGCATTATCTGTGGAAAGAGAAATGTAGTCAGCGTGTTGGGTCAGAGACCTTTTGTCAGATAGTTATTTTTTTCAGATTTCCAGCAGCTTCATTTTTTAATTTTCATTAACTATTCCCTCTATTTTTGAGCTTCCATGGCAGACGAAGGGAGGTGATTTGAAAGAAATTTGATGTCCTCTTCGCACCCGGCTTGTTGTACAGCCTAACTCCTGTGCACCAGAGGCATACGCTGTACGATGAGAGCCAGGGCAGCTCCTTGGAGTAAACCATCAGTGTCTTAAGACATTTATACTGGATTTTGGTGAGTACACATTCTGAAATGTGCAGTTTCCGTCTCTTTATTTAAGGAAAGATATACTTGCTTTGGAAATTGCATAAGTATGTTCACGGGATCAGTTCCATATATGAATGGGTTATTGTATGAAGAAAAATCAAGTAGGTTGAATCTAATACTCTATAGATATGAGGTGATATTAGTAAAACATGCAAGATGCTGAGGGCACTTGAACAGGGTAGATGTTGAAAGGATATTTCTGCTCATTGTGAAATGCGTAACTGGAGGTATTGCTTCAAAATAAAGCGCCATCCATTTAAGATGGTGATGGGGAATTCATTCTGTCAGAGGGTTTGTGAATCTTGGAAACTTGTTACCTCACTGAGGTGTGGAGGCTGAATCGTGAAATCTCTTCAAGGCTCACCCAGCCAGACTTCTAGATTTTTAAGTGAATCAAGGATTATGGGGGTCATGCAGTGAAGAAGAGTTGAGTGCAGGTTCAGATCAGCCGTTATGTTACTGAATAATGGAGAAGGTTTGAGGGATTGAATGGGATTCTCCAGCTCCCGTCTCTTAAATTCTAATGTCCTGTTGCCTGGGGAGCTCTTGTACAGCCCAAACCCTGTGCACCAGAGGCATTTACTGTATAATGAGAGTATCCGCACTACATTCATTTCCACTGTTTTATAATCTGAATCCAATATGACTTGAATATTTAAACAAGTATCATCATTCTGGATGATTTTCTTTTTTATTGGCATCCATTATGTGGGCAAGCCATATTCACACTTATGCAGCTATCCTAATGGTGGCAACAGTGCCAGTAGATTAAGACTTGTCTGTTTAAGCAGATTCAATATGCATTTGTCTTGTTCAAAATCTGAAGCTAATTAAAGATATAATTTTAAGGAATGGGGATAACATGTTACTGCACCAAGCATGCATTAATTGAAATTGAATTGTGGCTCACTGACACGTCAGCACAGTTCTGATCTGTGATTTTGAGGAAGTTGAATGGATGTTAACTGATGAATAAATTAGGAGATTATTCGAAATCAACGACACTGCTGATTGGAGACTTGCAAAGCTGTTGGCCACACTTCGTGAGCTTAAGCCTGCTGATGCCATGTACTATTCGTATCTGGACCTTGTGTTTTGACTGGCTTGGGTAAATTAGGCAAAATGTGTTACACGATGAAGGCTTTTTGAGAAAGAAGAAACTGCCGGGAGGAGACCCAGCAGCATCTCTGTTTGGCTGACAGGGCTTAAAACAACCAGCAACTTGACTTCATGAAAAGAGGCAATTGTACCCTGCTGTAGCAATAATTACATGGGGGGCACCTTCAGACCAAATGATCCTGTGGTGTGGTACTCAGAAATCAACCTCCATTTTTGGAATATTTCCAATTCACCAGGGAATGAAGTAATCCAGAATGTATGCAGTTTTACAAAGTTTTTTGAACTACTGTTGCGAAAGTTGATTTAAATACTTCTGGAAATTAGCTATTAATATGAGTGGTAAACTTCCCTTTCTCTGTGCCTTTCTCACCGAGTTAACCAGTGCCACATGATTAGATTTCTCAGGTAACTGCTCATGTAGTATCTGTGGTGATAGATGGGTCAGAATTGTGAAAAGGAGAGAAACTGGCACAATTTAACTTGCAGAAAAGAGACTGATGCAGGTGGAGGGGGGAAAAAGGAATGTCAGTCGTAAGATGGAGACCATAACAAAATGGTTAGCATGGATTCTTGATGTTGAGAGGAGGTGGTAAAGGCTTGTTAATGGCAACCAATCTGTATCGAAGGAGGTGAAAATAAAGGGAGAAAATGGAGAGAGAAACCAACAAAGAAAATCCATCCTGGAACTACGAGATGCAGGACGCAACAGTGCTGGAAATCTGAAATAAAGTAGAGTACAAGGAAAGTCCAGCAGGTCGGGCAGAACACGTGGAGTGAGAGAAACAGTTGTGTCAGAACTGGCTCAGGACGAAACACATAATCGATTGTAGCTGCTGGGAATCTGATGTTAAAAACAAAAGGAAACTTGCAGAATGGATTGTATCCACGAAGGGAGAATCAGAAACTATGCTTCTCCCACCATGAAAGATCCATCAAAGGAGAATGGATTTATACCTCCTCCAGACTGATGTTCAGCCATTATCAAGCCTTCCCTGCCCTCTGTCAGCTGACATCCATCAGTTTCATCCATTTTCTCTTGGTCTCCACCCAAACAGATTCATTTGTCTCTCCACTCCTTCTCTGCAACTTAAACTATGCTTGTTCTTTAACATTTCTTAGTTCTGATGAAAGATCATTGATGTGAAGTGTTAAGTTTGTTTCTCTCCAAAGATGTTGCCAAACCTGCTGAAGGTTTTTTGCATTTCCTGTTTATACTTCAGATTTCCCAAATCTGTAGGTTTTTTTGCTTTTCAATTCCTCAGCCATTCCTGATTAAGGATATCATGTCGTCTGTGGCATTTGCTGGACAGAATGTGTTTCACCATTTTGTTCTTTGCATCCCAGTTAGAGCATTGTTACCACTGGGTTAACTTGATAAATAGGTAGAACTTAAAAGAGTATGAGAATCCCAGAAGAAACTGGGTAATATTAAACATGGAAAGGAATTGGGGAGTGCTTAAAATAATTCTGGAGATGAGGATAAGTGTGAGATTAATGTAAAGCCCCTCATCCATAAACAGTTATGTGTTTGCAAAATACTCAAGATCCAAACTAATGATATGTGGTAATCGACTAGCTTTAACTCACCTGGTGATGTCCATCCGGATGGTTTTCTTACAGTTTTAGTGTATATTTTATTCTGGATTGGAATGAATATCCATTTATCTTTCACTGCAGAGGTTTGTCTATGTTTGAAAGCTTCTATATCATTTAATTTCTCTCAATTTTGGGATTTATCTCTTTTCAATCCTTCTATATTTGTTGGGCCTAAATTTTAAGTGTTCTCAGCTGAATATGCAGAATGGGAGTATGTTATCTTTCCAAAGATTCTACTGGCGGGAGAGGGGGAAATTGGTGATGAGCAGTGTATGCCTTGTAGTTTTTCCAGGATTGTTCAATGTCTGAAGAATTTTTTGCCAGATCTCATTGAACCATATCAAGCACTCTTCCATAACAATTGCTCACAACTGGAGAATAATCTTGCAATGCAACAATACGTCTGGCTTCTTTGATCCACATCCGACAGCTATTTCCTTAGATCCCTATTCCTTGCCCCACCCATTCTATTAACCAACTATTGGCGTAAGAAATTCATGGACATCTTTGCCATTGTGATTGCATCCCATTTTGTTCCTTTCCCACCAAACCAAATATCCCCTAGGATTCTCCAACCCATATCTTCCTCCAGCTCTTTCGATGCCCTTTTCAAACCTACTGTATCCATGATTCCCAGGTGCTGAACTGAATTACTGATGATCCGACTTCATCCTTGGCATTGATGATGACCGATAGTGTAATAGTTTGCTTTCCTTGGGTGCTGGCCCCTTGTTTTCAGAATCATTCTCCGGCAGATCTGCTTTAGACTAATTTTCTTGACACCCCTTTTCCTTACAAGCAACTACCCCATTTCCAATCGCCTTTTCCTCCCCAGAAATCGAACATGCTGTGATGTCCCCAAATCTCTGCTTGTTCCTTCATTTCAATGTTCAAACCTCTCCGATCAATTTTCCTCGCTTGTCAAATCATAAGGCATCCCATGTGATGGTCATCATGATCTCCTATTCCTTCTTTTCCAGCTTGTAACCTTCAACATGGTTGACTGTTCAGCATCTCTCCCCACCCACCGGCCCTGCCCCCCGCCCCACCCCTCCCCCCACCATTGCCCAGCATGGTAGAACGGGCCTCACCTGCCTCCACTCAGAAATGTTTCTGCAATGGCTTCTCTCACTTCTAACCTGCATCATTAATTCTGGACTTGGGCCCCTAGCATCTTCTGACCTAATGCTGTCATGCCTTGTAACGTTGTTGATTCCTGTTCACAAGAGGTTATCATATGAGGAATGATTAAGCAGATTGAACTTGTACTTGGACCTTATCGAAACATGATCTTGAATGGACGTGACATAGTTGGTGCGTAGAGTATGTTTCCTCTGGTGAAGGAATCCAGAGCTAGGGCCATAGTCTCAGCATGAGATTTATTTAAGTTGTTGCATTTTTTTTAATAGCCCAAAGCCCGTCAAAAGAAACTTGCTTGTGTTAGCATAACTTTGCAGAGTTGCCATTTATGGAAAGGCTATCAGAACTGAGGCCTCTAATGTTTGACATTATAACGAAGACAGTCTCAGAGACTTGAGGAGTTATGAGTTAAGAACTTGACACCCCCTGCTATCATACTTCAGAAAAAACCAAAAGGAATGCATATCTAACTTGACCAGAAATTCTTCAAGTAAATTTGCACTTCAACTGTTTGAGAACCATCTGAATAAACATAAATGTCCAAGAACTTTTTCTTTGGTTCAGATGATGCTGATTTAGTACCAAGGAAATAACTGCGATGGAACAATTCATATGGTAAATTTAAGATTAGCCACTCATCTATCGATCAATTAAATGTCAGATAATTTGACTGTGCAATAACTGAATTCTTTCTGTGCAGTCTGAGGGAAGAAACCTGCATTTGGAAGCAATCAGTTTGCTTCCTCATTGCAACTGAAAAAGAACACTCAGATCTATGTTTCTATTTCAGTTCATGTTTGACATTATGTTTGATATGTTTTCAAAAATAATTCAAATATTCTAATTTTTTATAGATCTGAACTTCAGACAATAAAAGCAGTTAATTTAGGATGTTTTCATTACAGTAAAGAGTGAAAATCCTGGTAGGTCTTTGCCCTTTTAATAAAGGTGTTCCTGTAGTCTGCAGCTTCCCTTTATATGTTGGCTGTCACCCAAATGGGAAAGGGCTATTTTATTTGAATTCTGGTGCTGAGAGAGTAAAATAACTGTTTAAATGATTAATATACATTGGAATTACTTGTTGGAATTTAGGCTATTAAATCTGGAGTTCTTTGAGGAAGTAAGGAGAGTGAGTGGATATTGTTTACTTGGATTTCAGAAGGCCACACATGAGGCTGTTAAACAAGATGATAACCCATGGTATGACAGGAAACGTATGAGCATGGATGGAAGATTGGCTGCAGGCAATGAGTGGGAATAACGGGGGCCTTTTCTAGTTAGCTGCCGGTGACTAGTGGTGTTCCACAGGGGTCGGCGTTGGGTCCGCTACTTTTCGTGTTGTATGTTAATGATCTGGATGATGGAATTGAGGGCTTTCTGGCCAAGTTTGTGGATGATGCAAAGATAGGTGGAGGGGCAGGTAGTGTTGAGGAAGCAGGGAGTCTGCGGAAGGACTTGGACAGATTGGGAGAATGGGCAAAGAAGTGACAGGTGGAATACAGTGTAGGGAAGTGCATGATAATGCACTTTGGTAGAAGGAATAAAATCGAAGATGACTTTCCAAATGGGGAGTGAATTCAGAAATCAGAGATGCAAAGGGACTTGAGAGTCCCTAAAGATTAATTTGCAGGTTGAGTCAGTAGCAAGGAAGGCAAATGCAATGTTAACATTCATTTCAAAAGGACAAGGATGTAATGCTGAGGCTTTATAAGGTGTCGGTCAGATCACATTTGGAGTATTGTGAGCAGTTTGTGGGGCCCCATATCTAAGGAAGGATGTGCTGGCATTGATGAGGGTCCAGAGGATGTTTGAGAGTGATCCCAGGGATGAAAGGCTTAACATACGAGGAGAGTTTGATGACTTTGGGTCTGCATTCGCTGGAGTTAAGAAGGATGAGGGGAGATCTCATTGAAACCAACTGAATATTGAAAGGCCTTAATAGATGGATGTGGAAAGGATGTCTCCAATAGAGGGAGAATCTAGGAGCAGAGGGCACAGCCTCAAAATAGAATAGAAGGACGTCCCTTTAGAATAGAAAAAAGGAGGGATTTTTTTTAGCCAGAGGGTGGTGAATCTGTGGAATTCATTGCCACAGACAGTGTGGAGGCCAAGTCATTGAGTATATTTAAAGCAGAGGTTGACAGGTCCTTGATCAGTAAGGGTGTCAAAGGTTACGGGGAGAAGGCAGAATGGGGATGAGAGCGAAAATCAGCTGTGATTGAATAGTGGAGCAAACTCGATAAGCTGAATGGCCTAATTCTGCTCCTGTCTTATGGAGAGTGTACAGATGAGAATAACTTGGTTTTTCTTTCTTATGACTTTCTCTTCTGATACATTTGATTCGGTGCTGATTGACAAGTCAAGAGCAATATTTGTTTTAAGTCTGGAGAGAATAGACTGTATATTATCTGTATCACTGATTAGCTTGCAAAGATACATTTTGCCTATAAGATACAATTATTCAATGTACTTGTTTTAAATGTGAGCATAAACTAACCATCACTCAGCACTCATTAGCTCTGTAACATAAATGTCAAAAATCCCTGAGCTCTGATGTGAGAAGCTATTGATTTTTTTTGTTGACTGAATTCCAGGCCCTTGGTCTATCTGGGGGGAAATGCTGTGTCTGCTTCTTGAGGCCTGGTATTTTCTGTCATTACCCAGTCTTATTCCGTCATGGCCTTCCTTGTTCTGGACCGGCGGGAGAGCAGACTCTGTTTTCATGCCTGAGTGAAAAACATTTGTAGTGCAAATTTCTTTTCATTTGTTGCTGTACAAGAGAGATGCCACTTTTTAAAGGAAAGTTCTTTTAGGTAATTGTTTCTGCTAGTACTGGAGGACGCTCTGACTTTAATCAAAGTACCACTTGGTGACAAAAGAGCGAACTGAATTCTCAGAATCGATATGTTGCTCAGTTGCAGATAACACAATTTTTTCCAGTCAAAGGCTATTTCTACATTTGCATTAATTTTACAGTAATGGCAGTTTGGGCTATGCTGATTATTCCAAGAAAGTTAATGCAGGGAAATAGAGATTTGAGTATTGCCCACCATTTTAAATGAAGCATCTAACATTTATATAAACCTTTGTTACATGTCCCAACTGTCTCAATACACTCATCAAAATGATTTTGTTTTGGAGAGTGCAAGAACTATTATGGAAGCAATTAGAATAGGTCTTTTTCACCAGGAGCAGCTACAAAGAACAAAGACCAGGCAGTTGATCTGGGGTTAGGAGGCATGGACTGAGGAAGTAACATTGGCAAAAAAACATCTTGGTTTGTCTTCCTTTGAAAAGAACCATGGTCATTTAACATCTCCGTTAGCATTGATGTTTTTTTATATGTGTGTGTGTGTGTGTATGTGTGTGTGTGTGTGTGTGTAT
>JARFYF010000074.1:78205670-78218053 GCA_030265395.1 Rhina ancylostomus | reverse complement strand
GATCTCTGTTCAATGAACTATTGCTTTCTATAAGGCATTGCTAATATTATACACGTGTTGGTGTTATCTATAGTTTTTTAATATTGCTGAGGGAGTGATGTTTCCTCATGGTTTTAATTAATTTCTTGTCAGGTTGTAATTCTTGACTATACAAAGGGACAATATGTCAATAGAGGTACCATCTGCAGTGCTTTCACTAATGGGCAAACTATCCTCTTGTAAATGTACAATGATTTTCCTGCTACTGATTGCTGTGGGGATTTGCGGAGGGACTTCCTCTGCTAAATCAAGCATTTAACATTGCTTCATTCTACTATAGATTGATTGTGTGGGGATTCAGTGGTGAACTTATCACTTGAAAGGTATGGATTATTCTATGTTTACCGCGCTGGTCACTTGCCAACCATGGGTGAGAACGTGCCTTTCCGTTGTAGGTCAGAAGATCTGGCTTCAGGTTGTTGAGTACTTCTGTCACTACCTTGCATATGAATCATTGCCTCTGAAGTCAAATCTGTGTTATCCAGTTACATCTACCTACAATGATAATTGTTGGATCAATGTTGGTTACCCGAGGTGCAAGTGTCCTGAACTATAGATTCTCCTTCCTCCAGGATCATTGACTATTAAAAACGGCAATTGTTGGAAACACGCAGCAGCTCAGGCCACATCTGGAGGCAGAGATTCAGAGCTAAATGTTCTGGCTGAGAGATTATGTCAAACTTAAAAATTAATGAAGTGACTACATTTGGTGGGGAGGTCAGGGAAAAGATAGTAAATGAAGAACACAATAGGAGGTTCACTCAGCAGAGTGTGCTTGGTTAATAATGTTGGTAGTTTGCATTATGTCAGTTGAAAAGCACACGCTGATAAGAGGCAGATTCCTGATCCATCACCTAATTTATAAAGTCAAGACAGTAAGCCCTAAGATGTTGGAACTGATCTTCCAGTGCTGTCTAAAATGTACAATGGAAGAAAGCAAGATATGTTCTGTACCAATATCACATTGAGATAAAAGGGAAAAAAAAAAGACTTGCGCTTACGTAATGCCTCTCATGAACTCAAGACGTTCCAAAGCTGTCTATTGTAATGAACCACTCTTGAGCTTCTGTCACTTTGTAATGTCAGAAATGCATGCATTCTCCTGCAAATAACACACTGATGGCCTGTACGTTCTACCCATGACTGCATGGGTTTCCTCCGAATGCTCTGGTTTCCTCTCACGTACGGGTGAGGAAGTTTTGGGCATGCTATGTTGGCGCTGGAAGTGTGGCGACACTTGGGTGCTGCCCCCAGAACACAATGCAAAAGGCGCATTTCACTGTGTGTTTTGATATACATGTGACTAATAAAGATGTCTTGTCTTGTTTTTAATTATATTGTTTGAAGGATAAACATTGGCCAAGGCATCTGGTTCAACTCTCCTTTTTTGACCACCTGAAAAAGGACTTGGGCCATGGTTTAACATTCCACTCTGAAAGATGATCCTCCCACAGTGCAAAATTGATGGAGGTCAGATTTGGTTTTTCTGCTGCTGTCTTTGAATTGAGTTTGGAGTCTACAAGGTTCTCCCTCTGAGACAAAAGTACTATCGACTGAATTACTATTGACTGGCCAATTCTTTAAAATTGCTAATGCAAGGTATCACATTTTGCATATTCTGAGTGTTGTTGTTGTTGTAGCTGCACAGAATGGTGCACTTAGTGAGCTGGATAGCACCAGTGGGAATTTCACAGAGAACCAACAGTGAGCTGCAGTGGGCATGTCAGCATGTCATTTACTCGAACATTTGTGTCCAGGATGTCAGATGCAGGCATGTCTGATCTCTATCCTAGACTTGCTGTTAAGTCCAGGGGAATTCCATCAACTATTCAGATGAGGGGCTTGGTATTTATATCTGGCTTCTCAGCTTTATGTTGGTCAGAGCCGGCACATCAGGGACAAACACGTTTGTATGAATGAGGCTGCCAGCCTTCACTAAAAAAAAAGTGAGATACGTGAATCAGATAATCATAGAATCATACAGCATGGAACCAGGCCATTTGGCCCAACCAGTCCATGCCAACCAGTGGGGGCACCCTTCTGTCTTAACCCCTAAGTACCATGGTCCATAGCCCTCAGTGCTGAGGCAACTCAAATGTTCTTCATAAGTGCTGTCAGTGACCCAGCTTCAACCATATTCTCAGGCAGTGCATTCCAGGTACTTGCCACTCTCTGGGTGAAGAAGGTCCCCTTCATAACCCTTCTGAATCTCTTCTCCTTTACCCTAAACCTATGTCTTCCAGTTTGATATGGGGAAAATTTTCTTGCAGCTACCGTGTCAAATGCCTTAGAATTTTGCATACCTCAATTATGTTCCCCCAAACCTCCTCCATTCCAGGGAGAACTTCTCCCATCTCTCCTCAAAACTGAACTGCTCTATCCCAGACAACACTGGTGAAACTCCTCTGCACCCTCTCCAGTGCTATCACATCCTTCCAATACCTTGGTACCAGAGCTGCACATAGTTTTCAACCTGAGGCCTGACAAAGGTTTTTCAAGTTGGAGCATGTGGTTTGTTTTCTTGTAATTACTTTCATTAATAGTAATGTTTTTAATTATTTTAAATTAGTTAAGTGTGTCCAAAGTCAATTATTTTAAATTTTATATTCTTACTTATAAAATTTGCTAACTCTTCATATGTTTTCAAATAAATCTCTTGGCTAATTAGAATTACTTAGCATGGCTATCATGGTCTTAGTTTCTGGTTTGCATGGACTGCCCTGCTCAGTGAAGGACTGCTGCAGTGATGCTGCTGGTTGTTGATGGCACTTGTGACTGCTGGGTTATTGTTGGGTGTCAACCTGTGGTGCGGGTCAGGCCCGGTGTAATCCGGTCCAGTGGTTTGGGTGAATGGTAAGGTGAATACCAGTTTGCCCGATTTGTTATTGGTGCAACAAATTGCCATTGAAGGTAAAAGGACTGTCAGTACAATATGACAGCAGATTTACGTGCCAGAATATTATTATCAAAAACACTTGTTTACCGCCAAGACCTCAACATATATTTCAAACAATAATCTTTAATGATGCATAGTTTTTGCTGCAATTGACTAATTGACTATAGTCAGTATGGGAAGATCTTTCGGGAAAATCTAACAGATTTCTCTACTTCATCTTGCACCTTTTGCATGTAATTTACACAAGGTTGAGTAACAGAATCTTTTCATTTTGAAATTACAGTGAAGGGTATCATATACAGGGATTATCTGTCTTCCAGTGTGAGTAGATATCAACATATTTTAATCATCTCATCCGTACAATCATTTTCTGTGTTTATAGTGTGAATCAGTTTTGTTCTGTTGGTTTGACGTAAGCCAGTGAGCCATTAACATTTAAATGTCTGGGAGATTAGATGTAAAACTAGAACCCAGAATAAAGGGGATTGGCAAAAGAACCAAAAGTGACACAGGCAAAAACAGATCGGCTCTGGAATGCATTGCCCAGTGGTGGTGAGGAGTGGGAACAGAATTAGAATATCCAAAAGAAACTGGGTATGCACTCGAAATAAGAAATGCAGTGTATTTTTTGTTAGCCTAGATTTGGTTGGCCGAATGCCTCCTTCCATGTTGTAACCTCTCTAAAGAATCAAAACCATATTGTTCGTTATGTCACTATTGAATAATGAAAATAGCTGCAGGGCAACAAAAGAGTAGAGATAAATAATTTGAAATTTAGTTGAGAGTAATCGCTGTTTAAGAATGTAATTTGAACTCGAGGATATTTTATAAATGAAATAAACCCAGTTTGGCTCATCTGGAATCTTGTTCCACTGTTGAAGGTTGTGGACTCGAGCCCTCTTTGGATCTATGTCACAAAAGCTGATCTTGTCATATTAACAGAGAAGAAAAGGAATGCTGCATAATCTGCTGTTCAGATAAATACCTGTTAAGATTCCTCCATCTGTTATGTTCTACCACTGTGTACTCTTGCATAAACAAAGTGCACACTTCTTTGCTCGTATCAGCCTCTAAACATTATGCAGTGCTAACTTTCACAGTGTAGAGTGAAATGTATGGAGGTGGACTGATTCTTGAAGATGGAAATTGAACTTTGATTGGCTAATGTGCACGGCAGGATGTGGGGACTAGTGAAGCAGAGGAATATACTTGAACAACAAGCTATTGTACAAAGTAAATCCCAAGGTGCAAGTCCTAATATTGGTGTCATTTCACGAACAGACTTGCCCACTACGCCTGAAATTTAGCTGGCCTGTTACTTCCCTGCATTGCTTTCGTCAGGTATAATCTTGTCCGGGCATTGCAAGTTATGGAAGTCTTGGTAATGGTAGTGGCAATAATCGAAACTGACTGCTATCGTGGTCGATGTCTTGCCTTCAGACCATGTTTGACTTACTTCGCCTACCTTATTTTGGTGTATTTTGACAATGAAATAGAGGTCCTTTTCCTCGTTGCTTTTTTTGAGTGTTTTCTCTGTACTTCATTTAGAGCACTGTATCTTTAAAAGTATTGCAGCCCAATAAGTCCTTGCACCTTGAGCTCTGCCTCCTCTTCATGCTACTGTAGATTTTGAGGACTTTTCATGCATAACTGACTTTGTTGATGGCTTATATTCAGCTGAGTAAAATTAATAGAATCTTGCTGGGGATTTCAGGAGTCAGTGCCCATTTTCATGCAAGCCAAAGAAATTGTCTCATGGTACTTTCATGACAGATGAGGAGGCCTAGGATTTCAGGATTGGTAAAGATATACAAAAGCACTCAGAAATGTAAATAAAAACTGAGTGAAGAGATTTGCAGCAACTAGATTTCAAGAAGGATAGAAAAACTTGCTGACGATCAAAGAACCGCCCATCTCAACCTTCCGAGGGCATACTGCAGTTTCGATCCATCACAGATTCTACCTTGCTCTAGTTTGGCAGTGTGGGGAGGAAGAGGAAGACCAAGGGTATTGACACACCGGTCAAATTATGAATGTTGGGTCTTCATAATAGAGGGGTCTTGTCCTTGAAATAATTATCACATCCACAGCCAACTCTCAAGCTGCTCAGATAACTTTATTTTTTTTAAAATGTGGTTTGCAATTGCAATGGAGAAACATTGGTGTCTGCTGGATTACATTGTGAAATCAACGTATCTGCCGGATCAGAAACAGCCACAACTAAAAACAGAAGCTGCTGTTAGTGAAAGAATGTTCTGCTACAGGGAGTGCTCTTGAAGTTCCTGCAGATGGAAATCTTTTTGAATTTGCTGAACTGGTGAGAAAAATACTCAAAGAATCATTGAATTGTTACGGAAGGAGGCTGTTTGGACCATCAATCCCATGATGTTCCAGAAGAGCAAGTCCATCTTTTTGCTTTCTCCCCTATCCCAGCAATTATTTCAACTTGTATCCGTCCAATTTCATTTTAAAAGCCCTGTGCCTTTTGTTCACTCTTCTCACCATAAATACCTTTGAAAAGTTACGGCAAGTTAGATGAGGCATAATTGAGTTTTTAAACAGCAGACTAAATCATAATTATTACTGTACAACCTCTCTGGCTCAGTGGAATTATTTTTTTATGGAGAATAGTTATTTAAAGTTCCAGTGATTTATTTTTTTTAAATACATTAAAATTATGGTTGGACGATGAAATTTAAGCTTATCTTCATCTCATCTCTATTCTGTTTTGGTAAAAGATTTTAAAATTTGTTTAAAATAAACTATTTATGTTATGGTTTTGTTGTAAGGGAAAAGTCACCCAACAGAGATTGCTAGATTTTTATTTTTTGTCATTGACAGGACGTGGACATTGCGTCACTATTGGTATTTATTTCCCATCTCTAATTGCAGCTCAACTGAGGAGTCAATTAAGAGTGAACCACATTGATGGGTCTGGATTCACAGGCCAGGTGGGGTAAAAATGGCAATTTTTTTTTACTCTGAAGAACAGTTAATGAAGGGTGCATTTTTATGCAGATTCCTGCTTACTGTGATTGAACTGAGATTTTATAATAAAATCCTGGGCTTATTTAATTACTTGAGTTTAAGTTTCTGTCACGATGGAAGTCAAACTCGTGTCTCTGGATCAGTGTTGTTGAACTCTGGCTCTTGATACGGTAACTCAATCACTATGTCCCAGAGAGCAGGTTTATTTGAGGGCATCAGTAGGCATTGGGCAAATTCTGAACATATACAAGTCAAGAAAGCTTCTCAATAATGTTGACGGTAAAGAAATGATGTAAGTGTTTGTATCACTTTTACACTTCATTTTGCACAATTGAGCAAGAACCCTCGTACACTGTAAGCACAAAAATGATTAATCTTTAAACCTGTATTGGTGCCCTGTGGTCTTAAGTTTTTTAAAATCTCTCGTTTTTTTTCAAGATCATTTTTCTTCCTTTATTGCGTATTGGAAATCTGCAACACTTCTTCATTCTTTTTGGCCTTGGTGAACCAGCCTTTAACAAATTTCCTGCATGCGGTTCTCATGTGAACGTTCATGTCAATTGACTGGTGTGTGACCTACGCCTGGTTACACCCAGTGCAGGTTCAGCAACTCCATTCATTACAATGGGGAGGAATGGCTGTGAAGGTGAGAAGTAGGTTTCAGGTCATTTACATTTCTTTGATGTAATTAATATTAATACATTTGGTTGCCTGTGTTATATAATAGTTTATATGATATAAAAATTCATGGTAAGTTTCATTTTTTAAAGCTTTTAAATGTTTGCCAATGTCAGCATTTCTTTCAGGAAAACCTTAAACTTTGTTGGATTTCGACAATAATAATGCTGTTGGCATCACTGTGGAATTATTTTGCCAGAGGTTATGCTCGGTAGAAAGGTGTACTGAGCAAGTAGGCTGGTGAAGAAGATGGGTGGCTTGTTACCCACCGTGAAGAGTGGGATTCCTATTGTGTAGCCCTTGCGTACAAACTCGGATTTTCTCTTGAAATATCATGCTTTGCAATGAAATGCTGAACATGGAAGAAAGCTTTCTGAAGGTTTTTATTTCCTCTAATATCTTTGCCAGCCAAGAACTCTGAGGGTCACATTTACATGTATTTTTGAAACATAAGAGCACAGTAGAATGACATAAATCAATGGAATCAAACAATAATTCTTGACAGGATTTAGTTCATTAATTCACAGGTGTTTATTGCTGATTTAAAACAAAGATGGAAATTGTGATATGATATTAAAAAGCCAAATTAAGTATTTTTCTCTTTTTATTCGGTTGGCATAAAGGTAACAATATCTAGAATATGTGTCTCCATGGACATTGGTTAGATTTTGCGGGGAATTGTTGGCAGTTACTCCTCTGGCTGTCGATATTCGGGGATTTCTGGGCAAGTATTTGTAAGGATGGAAGTACCAGACATTTTGTCAGCTATTTGTGTTTTTTTTTTGTGTACTTTTTCCATAACTGCTCAAGGAGTCTAGTGATGCAGCAGGAACTTAGGAGAATTGTTCAGTTCTTCTACTGGGGAAGCCATTCAAACAATGTTTTACATCCTCCTCCATTGATTTCAGTGGATGGGGGCAGGTTGTGAAGCGATAATATTTTTGAATGTATGAATTGTTTGAGTTTATGGAAGTGGCTGTTTTTTTTTTAAAGAGCTGTTTTTTGTTATTTTCTTAGATTATCATATTTTAGATTTTAAATATCGTTTACTTTATAATGGTTTTCCAATGCCTTCAAATGTTCCTGAATGTCAGAAGCATTTAGAAATATTCATCATCTTTTGAAAGCTTTAAGAGCTGGACAAAGTCAAATAATTTTTTGTTCTAGTAATTTCATGGGTTGGGGCTTGTACTTGGCCCTGCCCTGCAATGTGATGGGATTTGTATACAGACAGTAGTTGTGGGCTTTTTCCAGCAAGTTCTCACGGGGTTGTAAGAAGTGGGAATTCAGCGTGGAACGCAAAGGGGAGCAAAAGTGGTTCACTAATTTCTGAAAAATCCAGGGCGTTGATTCACCTCCTCACAGTATCAAGCTCTGTACGTTCCCACACCCCCACCCACCTGATACGTTATTGCGATTTCAGATCTGGTTGCCTGAACAAAAACATAACACGGGCTTGGTCCGGAGAGGCAAAATCATCAAAAAATTGACCTTTTCAAAAGGGGATGTTGATGGCACTGACTTTAATTTCCTCGGCAGAGGGTGCCATTTGATTTCAGTTCATATTAAAATGATGAGATCTCTTCATTTCCTGCAGGGACCTTGACTCACCCTTGTATTAATGACTCACTTCTATTCAACCTCGCTAATAAGATTTAAATTTAAGGTTTTAGAGAAACTCTTTTGACTACAAATGGAATGTATGATCCTGTTACTTAGGAACATCCAGTCTCAATTGCTACAGTAACATTTGCTGTATTTGTTTTGATGCAATTATCTCTTGTCAAACATTCAATCACCCCTCCTCAAGCAGCAAAGAGATTTAATTTGTACAGCTAGATCTGAGCTAGTTGATAAATTCCATCCATAGTAAGTTACTTCAACTTCTGCACTTGCTCCTGTAAATGAATTGTAAAGAAGATAAATTTTTAAACATCTTGCCCCTCGCGTCCACAGAGGGATAATGTTAAGCTTGGAATACTGGACGTGAAGGATGTTATTTCACTGGAGATGTTGAAACGTGACTACTCCTGACACAAAGTCATGGATTTTCTGAATGAGCCAGTGACATGATTTTTCAGAGGATAACCTTGGGATTGAAAGCGAGATGCTTTCGATTTAAAAAGTAGTGTTAAATATTTCTGGTTGAATGTTCCATCTTAAGGTGTTGGCCTGCCACTGTATCTGTGTAGATGGAACACCTGGGAAATCTGGGATTTGATCCACTAAACCAGGTTTCTTCAGGCGGTTGACAGTTTTAGTGGTCAATAAAATCCTTAAAAGCTTTAAGTTTTTCTCAGTAAGATTTAGTTCCCTTTTTTGCATTTTTCTCTGGAGATTAGTTGGTTTCAATAGAAAGTTTGCCATGTGTTTGGGTGTTGTGTTTTCCCTGTCAATCTTTTTCTTCATCATGCTGGGTTACTGGTAGCATTTTAAATTCCAATATTCAAAGCAGTGAGTGAGTATGAGGATTCCTGTCGAGGTTCCAAATGTCTTGCATGATGTGTTCAGGAGGAGAAGGACTTGATGAGATGCAACAATACAGAAGACATTTGCAGAGGATGCAACACTGTATATAGATTACTCCATGTGCAGCTGAATGTATCAGAGGGGACCTGCCTTCACCACCAAATGAAAAATTAGATACTGCAGATCCTGCAAAGCGGAAATAAAAGGGAAAAAAGTGCTGGAGACACTCAACAGGTCAGGAAGCATTTACAGAGAGAGAGAGAGAGGAATGGCCAATACTTTATCAATGACATCCAGGTGGAAGAGGTGGAAAGAAGGAAAAATGTCCTGGATACCCAGGGAGTTACTTCCTGCTACTCCAACATTCATATGCATAGATTCCAGCTATTCAATCATTGTAAAACACACACTAGAACCCTCCCCTCATTCTTGGAGAAGAATGGCACGACTTGAGACTGTAACAGTGAACTGGTGGGGACCTTTCCTGTCCACCGGTTGATTCTACTGGAGGTGCATAAACATGAACCTGGCTCCCACAGAGCCAATGATCTGATGATGATTGGAAACCACTGGCAGTGATGGTTAGCTCATCGTTAAATCTCCTTCTCCTTCTCCTCACATTCCCCCTCCTACTTATGCATCTCTTTTGTAGGTTCAATGTGTAATAACTGTGTTTATTTTTTTTCTCATTGTGCCCAGAGCCTTGTCACTTTCTCATTTCAGTTGGCCAAGAAATACAACCTCTGCAGATCCTGACTCGTGACTTGATAGAGTCAGAGAAAGGAGGAGACATCATCTTATTACAACGTGCACACTCGGGTAAAATGTTAATGCTGAATGGCAACGAAAACTGAGGGATATTCATGGGAATAGCAATAGAACTGGCTGCTGCTTTGCCAGATGATTTAAGACTTCTGCATTGCCTTTAGAACTGCAGAAAACCCACCTCTCTTACAACCATGACACATCATTGGTGGAACTGCTTTAGGAGGCGAGGAGCTGAGTCTTGGATTATACCCATGATGCTTTGCCATCCACAATTGAGTGCCTTCAGCAGGACATTGTTTGGTCAAAGGGGATTTCTAGAAAGTTGCTACTGGATAAGTAGATAATGAGAATTCTGTTCAAAGTCAAGAGAGCAGAGGGAGACTTGCTTTCGATCCATATTAGTTATAACCAGGCTGTTAATTTTTCAAGATGATGGAAAGACCTTGCTACTTTCAATTACTATCCACCAGTGTGAGCCAGTAATGCAGGATACTCAACTAAGCCTCAGGACTATAAGGTATACCCTTACAGCGGGTCCAAAGAGGCCTGCTCTTCATTGCTGCCTTTTGCCTTTCACCTCTTCATGATTCTACTCCTCCTGCTGCAGTGCAGTGGGTGAGGGTGGTCCACTCACTGTGGTGGGGTTGCTGAACCTTGAGCAGATGGCGATGAAGCAGCAGAATATCTTTGGAAAGCACTGCAGGGTATTCCCTGACAGGTCCAGGCAGCCAAATCACACCCTGAAGATCCTGATTACAGTCTCCACTCTGCTCCTTGTGGTCTTGTGGCTACAATTCCAGTCCCCTGCGCAACCAGAAACCCAGACTGCTGTGTGGGATCAAAAACAGAAGGGACTTAGACACCAAAAAGCAATATAATCTGGCGCAGCAGCAGAGATATGATGGGAAAAGCAGTCTACCACAGGATGAATGAATCAAGTGAAATTCATTGGGGCAGGACAGTGAGCAGGAGGAACTTTTGTTGGTGAATGATGGCCTTCTTGGTTGATAAAGATCTCTGCTTAACATACAGTGCTTTTCATGATGTGTTTGGTTGGAGTGACTAAGGCAGGTAGTTGAAAAAGTAGGGACCACAGATTAAAATGATGAACTAAAGATGGACGAAGAGTTCGATCTGCATGCAGTCTATCACAACTTGAATCCCGAGGAACCTTGAAGCCAGGAGAAATTCGTATGCATGCACTGCCTGATTCCCTCTGCCACAGAGAAATTGAATTCCATTCCCATTGTGTAGAAGGTATTGTCTTGAAGTGGTGCATATTGATGGGGTGTGGTTTGTGCCACCTGGAATGACTTGGAGGTTAGAAAGTTCAGGGTGACTGAACTTCACCAGCAGAGCTGTCCAGGCTCGGTGCCCATGATTGGTTTTATGTTGCAAGTTCATCCCACGGTGCTTCCAGTTCTTCCAATCTCCTTCCACAACTTGGGCAAAAGACTTGCGTTGGGGAAGAAATGTAAAGAGCTCCTGTAGTGTTTCTTTGGAGAACCTGTCAGTCATCTACTAGGTTGGTGGAGGGAATTGGGAGATGCCCTGAAGGTGTCAACCCCAATATTTTTTCTGATTTGTTTGTGGGATGTGATCCTGATGAGGATACATCCTCTGCCCGTTGTGCAGCTGTTGGCACCAGTGAGTGTCATGTTCAGAGAGCATTAAGAGGCAACCATACAAAATGAGCATTGATGTGGTCCAAACCCTGCAGGAGAGGCAGAGTCTCTTGCCTTAACAGGTTCTTTCTCCACTGACTCTGTTTGATCTGTTGGACATTTCCCACAACTCTGAACTGCGTTTCACAGCTTTTACATGTTGCTTCTTGTTTTTCTCTTTCAAACCTCCCTCGTTGACCAATCAGCTACATACCTTCTTCAACATTTTATCACCAGGGCAACCCTGGACTCATCTTTCAGAGATCCCTCGGTCCTATCCATCCCTGCTCCACCTTCTCTGCAATTCAAACTAACAGTTTTCCCCCTTTCCTTGTTCTGATGAAATCTCTTTGACCTGAAATATTAACGCTATTTCTCATTCCATAGATGTCCCCCGATTAGCTGTTTCCAGAACTTTGGAGCCACAGAGACAGAGATGCACAGCACAGGTCCTTTGGCCCCGACATCCATGCTGAGTTTTTGCCCATCTAAACTAATCCCGTTTGCTCGCATTAGGACTGTATCCCTCTGCACCTTGCCTGTTTAAGTGTCAGTCTAAACGCAACTTAAGCAGGGTAATTGTATCTGTAATTATTTGTTTTTATTTCAGATTTCAAGCATTGAGTTTTTTGATTTTCTTTTCCCCAAAAGTAAAGGTATCTGAAATGTTAAGTTTAACCAGCACTGTGATGTTTTGAAAGGATATCCAAAGGATGCTGATAAAAGTCTGACGTTTCATGAAGTTGGGAGATTTTCAGGCATTCAAGCAGCTGGTGAAGGCAAGCATTAGGGTTCTTAAGTATTCATATTAAATGCCTGGCCCCTGTTTTTTGTCCTCTTGCTGGAATTGAAGAGCAACATGTGGACACTTTGATGTTTTT
>JARFYF010000074.1:78136110-78149641 GCA_030265395.1 Rhina ancylostomus | reverse complement strand
TCAGCAAGTTAACCTACGTTGGATCATTATTAAGTAAACACCGACTTGACCTTTCTTGCTTTGTTTTTGAATCCGTCCATAGCCCTATCCTTTTGCTGTAATGTCTTCCAGTCCTGCAACCTTTTGAGATATTGGCACTCATCCAAGTCTGTCTTCTGGATTAAACCCAGGTTTAATTGTTCCGTCACTGGCAGTTGTGCCTTCAGTTAGCAAGATCTTATTTCCAGACCTTTTCAAACTAGTTTTTATAAGTCTGCTGAGCTGATTTGTTTCTTGGAGCGAGAATTAGAGTTTACTGTTAGCTACTGTCACATCAATTTGATCTATCTTTTTTCATTTGGAACTTGGTTTATGTATTATCTTTTCCTTTTCACCACTGCCATGCAGAGGGGCTTCATTACAACTTGCAACATCCCTTATTGCATAAGATTGCCATTCCTTTGGGATTACTTCTTGCCCCCAGGAAGCTGCAGAGTGGTATGGATTTCATTGGAATGGGAGAGGCATGTATGTATTCATCAAAATCAGTCTACCCTGATCTCCTGTATATGTGAAGGGAGATCTGTAGGTCACATCACAATTGCTGGAGACTGCCTCAGGAGATCTGTCTTTTTTTTTGCCTTGTCAGATGGGAAGATTTAGAACTTTGTTGTCTTCTGAATGCACACATTTAGAGAATGCATGTGACACCAAAACTGGTAGAAGCTGCAAACTCTGACCTCTACTGCAATGACTCTACCTGAGGAGATAAAATTTACCACTGCCTTGAACTTCAGTGCAATTGGTTCCTTTCAAGTTGTACCAGGTGAAGTATGACATATCAGACAGTCTGCAGTGTTAATGGATTATTGGATTTTTCCACAGAGAGCAATCAGCAGCAGGAGCAGCCTCAGCACTTTTCAGAGCGGCTACAGTCCCAAGAATGTGGGACCTCATTGGCAGAATCCATCAGACCATATGAGCTTGTTTCCACAATGCTTTGGTTTTTATGAATATGGGAAAGATTCTGGACAGTGTTCATCAGCACCACAGCGTTTTGAGCATTCATTCAGCAATGGCTGTGCTGGAATGATACCAGATATTCTAAAGGTTGCGATGATGCATTAACCTGTAGCAACTAACAGCCCATATGACATGAATATGTATTCTAAGGCAGTAGGGTGCACCAGTTTTAGTATATTGGTCTAAGTCAACAGGTCGTGGTTGTAGAATGAGGCAGATTCCCCAACGTGGATGCAAAAATATTAAATAATTAGCACACTGAAGCAAAGAATTCCAAGCCTGGGTCAGTCTGCACAAAAAAATCTAAAGTATTAATAGTTATGTTGAATGTATCTCTGGATCATTTTTGAATAAATTTGTGTACCAGTATCAGAGGTTTGTTGAAATGAAGGGCCAGGATCAGCCAGTAATCAAATTAACTCTTTGTAATGGTCCGGGCCTCTCTGATGACTGGCAGGAAATACTCGGTGAAAGTTATTACCAGTTATACCATTGGTGAGCAGAAATCTCTTGTGAATATACATGCTGGGCATTGTGTGACATGATTCGTATTAAAGTCAATGGCACTTCAAACAGAAAAGGTGGATTTTACAACAAGATGTCAGAAGTATAAAGAGGGGATTGTAAGAATGAGGAGCAGATGGTTGTAGATATCTGTTAGCTGCAATCATGGAGCACTTGAAACTCCGAGATTTACAGAATCTCGAGCTTGAAGAGAAACAGATATTAAAAGTAATGATTACACTACTGCTTTCTAATTAATAAGCCCATATTTCAGAAAATGCTTGTGCACCTGTACCACTGTATAGAGCACTGTACAGTTTCCAGCTGTATAGCTCTGCAGCAAGGATACAAATACATAAATGTCTGGTAAGCATGAATTTCAATTATACATCCAAGTCACCAGAGCACAAACGGTGTTGAATAGATGCCTCCGTGTATTGGCGCACCGAATGCCAGGCTCACCACTGTCCTCTGTTCGACCTCAAATCACCATGTACACATAGCTATTTATCTTCAGCAAATTACACCTCAGCCCAATCCATATAAGTTTTCTATGGAAGCTAAGAATGCAATTCAAATAATTTATTTCCTCAGCAGAACTTGGCATAAAATGAGCTTGTGTCTTTTGCTCCCTCTGTCCTTTATGAATGAGTCATGTTATCTTGGCACCACCCTTGAGGGAGAAGCGGGTGAGATAGCTGGCTGTTCAGATCATCAAGTGACCCTTAGAGGAGGTTTTATTTCAACTTTCATCAGCAGGTAATAAACTGGTATCACACTCACCTAATATCTGCCTTTGTTCTGGATGAGCATGGGCCATTTGAGTGGGGCAGCAGGTTGTGATGGATTTGGAGTATCCCAGTATAACTGCTTCCTAAAGCCACGTGAATTGAGATGTACAATATTCTGACAAACTGGGAAATGTGGGTGGGCAGCAGTGGGCATTGTCTTAGGCTGAAGGTTGATAATTTTGATGTAAAGGATTGTAAATCTTCAATGTTCTCTACCCTGAGCTGTGGATGCTCAGCGATTGAGTGCATCCAAGACTGAGATGCAGAGTTTTGGACACAAAGGTGGAATTAAGGGACGTGGGGAATCGGCAGGTAAGTGGACAAGGCTCAGGATAAGCATGACGTCACTGAAAGCCTGAGTAGGCACAAGGGGTCATGTGGTTTACTCCTCCTCCTCCTATTTCTTCCATTCTTACGTTCATGCATACTTCTGCTGCACCATGCTGATGGCCTGTGATCTACCGAAGAACATTACGTTTCAGATAAGAGCAGTGAAGCATTCTCTCTCGAGACAGTTCCAAACAATTGCCCAGTGTTACTTGTTCAGACAGGACAGATGTATGAACATGGGAGCTCACACTCAGAGTATCAAAATATTCCAGGCAATCTACAGAATATGCTTAAAAGCTCTGGGTGGGCCTCACTGCAGGTAACCTGATGAGTGCGGTGGGCTCCAGGAGGAGGGGGCATTATCACGGTCAGAGGCAGCACTCTGCCACCACATAGCCCGACAGAAGTGACACCAGCCTTCGGAAACAGTAAATCCAAAGTAGCTCCAATAAAAAAAAGTCCCTCCGTTCATGGTTGGTAACATGTATAACGTAATTAATAAGGTTGATGTAAAATTTTCATGGGCTAACAGTTCACACTTTTTAAAGGTTGTAGAACACCTTTTCATATGTATCAAGTTTGAAACTGGTTTAAAACGTAAAGATCATTTTGTAGGTGCTCAGGGTATTACCTTTGCAGTAAGACTTGGGTGCATGTAGGAACACAGAACAGAACACAACAGCTTCACTGTTAAATCAAAGCTAATACATGGCGAAGGCCATCTATGTTGCAATTAGCAGGTAGAAGGGTCGCAAATGATGGGCATGTCCACGTAGATTGCAGATTTCCCAGCCAAAACTTCTCATTTGCTGCTCATCATCTTCCTCTAGCCAATATAAATATTGTATCCAACTCATAGGACATTAAATAACCCCTTAAAATCACTACTAATTTTTGATGAAAAGAAGAATCATTGGGTGGTGATAAATACCAATAAAACAGTTGCCTTTTCTAGTATACCGTATCACGGACTGTCTTGTATGATGAACAATTATAGGATTTGGAAAGAAATAAGGGAGAAAGCTTACGAGACTAAGCTACATCACCTTATTTGCCAGAAGAGAATTAGATTGCTGGATACAGTACATGAAACTCTGGCTAGATTTAACTGAAATGTTTGATGAAGGAGGTGGACTGTGTCATTGGGACGGCTAATCCAAATTAAATGGGTTAAAGTCCATAAGAGAACATGCGCACAACTTACATGAGAATGAGGTGTGAGGAGGCTTTTCTTCTCCTTGGGGTTCCCTCCATTTTGGGGTAAGTTCACAGTTCATCCAGTGAGTTCAAAGGGGAGTTAGTCAAATTCTAAAATAAGGTCAATATTTTTATATACAGTTGGTATATGGGATTTTGGGAAATGTAACATATGGTTGTTGATGTTTTCTTGAATCTGTTAACGATTGCATTTGGGTGTTGGAGAATTTCCTTGTATTCTAATTTTTCTCTCCCTTGAATTGACCTCAAGCTTTTAAAAATCATTTCTTTTTGACTCTCCCACAACATTACGTGGTTGCAGGTGAGTGAGGAGCTTGTGAGTCTTGTTCATTAGTTGCAACAAACTGAATTGAACAGAATTGATGAATCAGCTGGATATTTTCATTTTTATCTGTTTGTAATGTTAACACTTTTAGTAACGTTGAGTTCTATTCAAATCCAACAAAAGAAGTGAAGGCAAGAGTGTCAGTGCAATGATTCATTTGAAAGGTTGGCACTTAGGGATCAGGCAGAAATTCAGGCTATTTGCAAATGACTGTAATTACATTTTTCACTGCTGTATCATATTTACTTGTCACATGAGAGAGTCAAATAAAAAAAGAGAGCAGATTACAATGGCAATTAGCAGATGTAGTTTAAAAATATGCTTCACTGGACAGATTGCAGAATATAAATAAAAAGGGTATTTATTTGTATGTTATTTTGTCTCATTAAATAGAAATAGGACTATTGAACACTGCAATAATACGATATACACACTGCATTAAGCGAAAAATTTATTCAACTTTGTTTGTGACTGATGAAGTAATTCAGGCTAACAAAGGAAAGCCAGCAGGTGATTCACCGTGCACACTATCACTGGTATTTAGCAATCACTTTGTTCTGAACTTTACAGTCTTTTACTTGCAGTACATATCTTTAGTGTACGATGGAGCTGTTTTTCAGCAGATCCCCTATCACAGCTTAAATTTGATATGTATGAAATGTTAATTACAGTGTTTTTGCCACAGTTCAGTCACACGCACTTTTAATTGTGCAATTTACATACAATTATAATACCACAGCTGTTGCTATGCTGTAATCTTTCTAGAAGGTTGCATTTTGGAAGTTCCAGTTAAATGTCTACTTGCACATGTGACAGTTATATAACTGGTTAGTAAAAACAGTATATTAGATAATTACATAACTGAAGAGTATTCTTCGGATGAATGTATTGAAAATCACTTTTGGACCATGGTGTAAGTCTACGTGACAAGCAGGTATTTAATACTGTGTCAGTCTTGTAGAATACTGGGAGATTAATGCCATGTTGGAGCAAATGTGATAGTGAAGTCACTGCAAAGAGATGGGACAGAACATAATATAATGCCCTTTTAGTACTGGAAAAGGTCACTGAAATCACAAAAAAATTAAATCAACTGCAACCTTTTCTTCCAACACAGTTTGTCCATAGGTTTTGGAACTCAGTTTCTAGAGTTTCTGAATTGCCTCAATAAATAACAGTACATCAGTATTAGTTTTTTTCTTGATATTTATTTGACTTGGTGCATTTGTGATTTATATTTCTCTTTGAGAAATTTGCATACTTACTATTTTTAACAAGTATTGAAGCAAGCAAACCCTTCTGTAGCACAATAAGATAATTACATTGTTATTTTAAGGATTAATTTAAGCCTCTCCCCTGTGGTGTTGCTTCTGAGCAGAAGTAATAAAAAAGTGCACAACTTGTCTGTTTTTTCTTTCTTTTTTTTTCACTGCTGCTTTCTGTTCTCTTTGTTTCTGAATGCTCTTCAGGTACTATTCTCATTGTGCTGTCTACTGTCTATTCTTTTGCTTACATCTCCCAGTTGCTGTGAATATAAGACTTGGTTGCATACATTTATTGATGTACTGAATTTCTATTGCCCATCTTGTTTTGAAGCACAGAGCATGGAGAAATGCTTTGGATGTTTTGATTCCCGAGCTGGAAACGAGCTAAACGGAAGGGCAATTTGCCGGGACACTACGAAGGGATGGCTGGGAGGTTTCAACCATAAATGTTGTGTTTAATGTTATCTGGTTCATTTAGAATGCTAAATACAGCAATCACATCACCTCTTAACTCTCCTGTTTTCAGTGAGAGCATACTCAATTCATGCAATCCCTCTGCATAAGCTAATTTATCAGTTCCCACACACTTTCCTCCCCATATTGTCAGAGCAGTTAAATGATTGGTTCTGTGATCAGAACAGGAAGCAGTATGATTATTCCAATCGTTTATGAATTGAGAGGATTCTCCTAACATTTTGACCCATTGTTAACTTTATAATCTTATTTTTGTTTTAATCATTGCTTCTAAACACTTGCTGTTAAAGCTCCAATATGTTGCCAATTAGTATTTTTTTGTCTCTCTGCATATTCTTTTCCCATTTGGGACACAATTGGTCCTCTGTTGACACTTATCAGTAAATGGGGTTTCCTACAGAGGTGCAGCTCATGAATCCATGACGATCATCATTTTATATGCAATGTCTGAGTCAAGTATTTTGTCGAAGTGCAGGATCCAGATCTCTGTTGAGATCTTAGCATTTGTAACGGAGCGGCAAGATTTTTGGCCAATCACAAGCAGGACCTTGGAAGCATGATCTGGGTCAAAGGAAGCAAGTGGCTGTTTCAAAACAAAGTGATCTTGACCAAGTCTTCCGAGATTACCACTGCAATCTATCAGTTGACTACCACAGAATCTTCCACCTCTACAGGAGAAGTAGGAGGTTAAGACCAACAAAACACACATTGGTACTTTCCAAGGAAAGTGACCTTAAACAATGCAGTTTTTTTTTAAATGGTGAGAAATTAAGAAATGTTGAGGTTCAAAGGGACGCGAGGTCCTTGTACCCCAGCCAGTGAGAGTTACGATGCAGGTGCGACATGTAACCCTGAGGGCAAACTGTGTCCACAGAAAGAGGATTTGTAATGTTTCTCCTCATCCATTCCCTTTAAGCAGAGAAGATCTGGGAAAGATCCTGCTGGTTTCTGCAGTCTGGGGAACAAGTAAAATATGGTAGAATTACTTAGAAAACAGAGGATTTGGCATGCTATCTTAGACAATAGTTTTGTTACTGCATTAATAGATGTACCAAAAACCAGGCAAGGGAAACAACCCCAATGTTTAGGTTGATGCAAGTTATGCTGGGAGACTGGGTTGGGTAGATCACAGAAGGATAATTCTGGAGAAGAGTATCCTGATCTGATCAGGAGTTGAGCCAGCTGATTTTAAATCTTATCTTTGTAAGTGCACCATTAAAGTTGCACGCATGTCATCAATTTCCTTGCAGCTTTTACTTCAATTTAGTTTTCTGAACAGGTAGCAAAGAAACCTATCTGAAGTTGCAAAGTCTTCATTCACCACAACAATAGGACCCAACTGCGACTTTAACTCCAGACTGAGTGGCAAGTCAACGTGGCTTTCCCATAGGCTGAAGTCAAAGGAAAGACTACCTCTGACCAGAAGACGCCATTTAAGCTGAGGTTTCTTTGCTTACCTTGAAACACCTTATTGCCAGCAATCGATCTCAGGAGTATTACAGGTATGTAATAGCACCGTATCTAACTGTTCATCTCAGTTTAAAGTGTCACATGACAAACCCCTTTAATTCGATGGCTAAACGGGCAAATGAGAAAAGCTTCAGAACAGATTTTTTCTAATATTCTCACATTATCTTGAGCTCTTCTCAGATTATTGTATCTTCTGAGGAAAAACTCTACTGAACATTTCCTCTCCCCATATATAAAAAAACTAAACCAAACCACAGGGAATCTGTTTAAAGATACATTCTACATTATTCATCAGCTTATTCCCATGGTAAAACTCCTATATTTTCAGCAGCAAAGAATATTTCATCAAACCGTACATACTTATCCTTCATCTAGTGCCTCATTAGATTTTGTGTTCCTTAGTCTGCTTTGCTGTAGGCCAAATATTGTGGGAAAATGTTTCCTTTGCTCCCAGTGAATTGGGAATAGGAGCTCCCAGTGAAATAATCAGCACGGCCCTTTCCTATACATAGGATGTTATGTTTCCCTTGTCAATTGGAAACTGAATTGCTAGGGTTATGGAGTCATATAGCACAAAAACATGCCCATTGGCCAACTCAGTCCATGCCAATCATCAGGTACCCATTTCCACTAATCTTATTTTACTCTCCCCGTGTTGCCATTAACACCTCTCACCTACACACTGGGGGTAATTTGCAGCGATCAATTAACCTACCAACCCACGCATCTTTGGCTAGTGAGAGGAAACCAGGGCACTCAGGAGAAACCCATATGGTCACAGGGAGAACGTGCAAATTCCAAGCAGACAGCACTGAGGTCAGGGCTGAACCAGGTCGCTGGAGCTGTCATGCAGCAGCTGTACCCACGGTGCTGCCCCAAATGTTCAGCTACGTTCTTCTGAGCATCAATTGTTGTGGCATAGAAAGAGCCCACTTCGTCGACTGATTCTGTGCCAACTCTTTGTTGAACAATCCTGTCAGGCCCATTTACTTGCTCTCTCCCCACAGCAATACAAATTATATTTCTTTCAATGCCTGTCCTCGGTTCCACATTATCTCTGCCGTCTAACAATAGTTCTTAGTATCGTATATATACCCCCGCTGGGTCCCTGGTCTATGGTGAAGCAACATTCAGAATGAATAGAGTCATGCATAGGAAACTCTAAAATATGGTTAAACTGAGGTCTCTGCACAACACATAGCAGATGATCGAATACGCCATGCAGCAATGTTTCTTTTTTTTAATATGTACCAAATTACTTTCTTCCTTTAAAAGAAAAGGGAGGGTGAAACTAATTGAACAACATTTACAAATTTGCAAACATAAGCAATAAACTGGGTTTTGAATTTTCTTTGATATACTTGAACTTGGGCTGCTTGTGTTTATTCTGGAAACTCCAGAGTTATTGATGTAGCATCCATCTCTTTTCTCATCAAAGGTACCACTTGATTCTCTCCAATTATTCTCTGCACCAAAAAGTGTAAGATTTACTTCAGCCCTATATTCAGATTCACAATCTAACTCATTATTGTTTTGGACATCAGATTTTTGAATCTTTCTTAATCCTGTAATAACCACACATCTCCACTATCCAATGTTCTGAGCTCCAACCTGTCCTCTGCTGTCAGCACACAAGTTTGAACCTCTTCTCTTTACAGCATGTGTTATGATGTTTGTTTTGCTTCAACGGTCTTTCTTCCACCTTCCCTTCCTTATTCATCTGGACCATATTCAAATATATTCCGAGTCTCCTGTGTAATAGAATTTCTGCAGGAGTACCTCTTGTCATGGGACATGAGTCTAATCTGTGTCTTAGAATCTGCACATCACACCATCACAATACAACCTGATTGGGAGTGCATGAATTGCTTCGTTATTGACATTTTCACTGCATGGACAGATCTCTCCACTTCTCCATTTGAGGATGGATGATAAGGAAATGTGAGGCTATGTTCACAATTCGTTAAAATTGAGATCACCAGAATTGCAGACCATTATCTAAAACAATTTTCTCACAAGGACAAGTGTCGTAAAAACAAATTTGAATGCTGGAAGTACTCAGCAGATCAGGTAGCGCCTGTAGAGAGAAAGAGACAGAGAGAGGAAGAAACAGAGTTAATGTTTTAGGTTGATGAACTTGAAGAAAAACAGGCACTTAAGTTGTAGAGATGGAGGGGTGACGGAGAGAATGGAATGTCTGCAGCAAGATTGCCATGACAACATTTTCTGCAAATGTACATTGTATTGGTTTCTATCTTTCACATTTGCCTGAAAGTTCAGCAAGGATAAGATCCAGACAGCCATGAGAAAATGACTGAAGATGCTGGACATCTGAAATAGGATTGGAAAATGCTGAAAATATTCAGCAGGCCAGGCAGTATCTGTGAGGAGGGAAACAGAATTAATGTTTCAGTATGATGCCATTTCATTTGACTTTGATTTCAAAATCCGGCTAATTTTGCAGAGTTGATTATATCACATTCCCCGTCCCCAACCCTTAGGAAAAGTACAGCTTCATTGTTGTGACAGATGCAACACAATTTGTACGTATGGAAAGATCTTGCTAACAAAAGCACATTAACAAATGACTTGTTTTACAATGTATAACAGGCAACATCATTCTGGCACCAACTTAATTTTTCCATGCAATGTTCAGACTCGCAGCAGTGAACTGTTTCTGCATGCATTGAGCACAGCTTTCAGCAGCGAAACCTTCAGCATCACGTTCCACTATAATAGCCATTGGTTCACCTTTCCAAGAACACAATTGGGTTGTGATCAGTATGAAAAATTATGTTCCCATTATTTGCCATCTCTCAGAGCCAGACTTCATATCATTATCAAACTTCTGACCTCTCATTTCTTCACAACTTTCCAAATTAAGGCTGACTACCAGGGCTTTGGTTGGCTCATTCACAGTTGTCTGTCATGATTGCATCCTTCTTCACTTCACAAATTCTATGGGAATTTATTCCCAGAAGACCTTTATTTTTGAATTCTGCTATCAAAATCACCTGTGTTTTCAAAATGTTATTCTCTCTTCATTGATCTTTCTCACCTATCCCTTTCCTGAGGATATACTACATCTTCTTTTCAAAGTTCTAAATTTCTGTTTATTGACCTCACTGCAGCATGGTCACATGACTGGTTCTCTGAAAGAGAGATCGTCTCCAAAATCTTGGTAACAAAAACACCCTTAAGGAACAGAATCCAATAATTTTCCAGCCCTTTCAAAACCTTGGCAATTTTCTCAGACAGAATGTGCGTGTTTACTCTCTCTCCACTGAATTTATCAACAAGATGGATATTCTTCACCAAATCAAAACCAATGGGAGTTTTTTTCTCTGCGTCAGCTTCATTTTCCATCTTCAATTCAAGTGGTGTCTCATTCCTTGTTTTCTCCAATTTCTCCTTCTTTTTATCTTTCTTCTCTTTTCAGTTTCATCCTATGTTTATTCAGTTCAGTACTTGCTCGCCAGTCTGTGAAAAGAAGTTTCTCAGTTTGTATCAGTTTCTGCTCTTCACGGCTACTTGAAGGCACATCAAAGACAGAATCAAGATAACCAAATTATCCTGGCATGGAGGTTTACATCATAACATGGACACTCAAAAATTGTGCCTTTACTAATTGATTGAATTTGATCATCTGTTAAACTGTACACTAATGCCCAATTTTTGATTCAAGAAGGTGCCAAAAATGGATGTTGAGGCAGATTCAACACAACTAAGCTCTGAGCAAAAGATAAGTGAGTGAAAGAACTCAGCAGGTCAAGCAGCATCTGTGGAGGCGAAGGGACGGTCGACGTTTCAGGTCGAGACCCTGCATCAGCACTGAGAATGTAGAGGGAAGATAAACCAGTGTATAGAAGTGAAAGGGAGGGGTGAGAGAGGCTGGTAGGTAATGTGGAATCAGATTGGAAGGGGTGGGGATGATGAGCAGAGAGGAACCAGGTAAAGGAGGGGAAAATGGGGAGTGTTAAGACAGAGCTGGTAGGTAAGAGGCAGAAAATGAAGAAGGGAAAAAATGAAACAGATGGAATCAGGTGGGAGAAGGAGGGTAGAGCCAAAGGCTGGTAGGTGAAGGGTGGAACCAGATAAAGGAGGGATGATGGGTAAATGGAAACAGATGGAGGAGGGGAAAGAAAAGGTGAGCCAAGGGAGAAGAAAACAAGGTGAATGGACATGTGGGTGATGGGCAGGTGGGGAGGGTAATGAGTCGAGGTATTGGGGTGGAGAGGGGGGTGGTGTGAAGAGATGCAAAAGGTTGAAGATAAGCTTCTGTTTCTGGTTCTGAATTTGTAACTTCCTGTGCCATCTGAAAGTGCTGTATTGAAGTGATTCAGCAACCTTTCTATCAACGCATTGAATGAAGCATCTTTTGTCTTGTGCGGTACCTAGATTTGCTTACATTATCCATGCCTTTCTCTATGGCTTTCTTTCAGTGTTCTTTGACTTTATTTCGAGAAGACACACTTTCACCCTCACCCTGAGGACATTCCCATCCTTTCTGCGAAAGAACTGAAGGTCCGGCGCACTTCATCATAAACACAAACTTCTGACTGGAGGCCTGTGACTCGTGGTGTGTCGCAGGGATCGGTGCTGCGTCCATTGTTGTTTATCATCCATGTTAATGATTTAGATGATAATATGGGAAACTGGATCAGCAAGTTTGCAGATGACACCAAGATTGGGAGCATAGTGGACAGCGAGGAAGACTGTCAAGGCCTGTAGTATGATCTTGACCAGTTAAGAGGGTGGGCTGAAAAATGGCAGACAGAATTTAATGCAGACAAGTGTGAGGTGTTGCACTTTGGGAGGACAAACCAGGGTAAGACTTGCACAGTGAATGATAAGGCTCTGAGGTGTGCAGTGGAACAGAGAGACCAGGGAATACAGATCCATGGTTCTTTGAAAGTGGCATCACAGGTATATAGGGTTGTAAAGAGAACTTTTGACACTTTGGCTTTCATAAATCAGGGCACTGAGTACAGGAGTTAGGTGGTTATGTTGAAGTTGTACATGATGTTGGTGAGTCCGAATTTAGAGTATTATGTATAGTTCTGGTCATTTACCTGCAGGAAAGATAGCAATAAGCTTGAAAGAGTGCAGAGAGAATTTACAAGGATGTTGCCAGGACTTGAGGACCTGAGTTAAAGGGAAAAGTTGAACGGGTTAGGACTTTATTCCCTGGAGCACATGAGAATGAGGGGAGATCTTATAGAGGTACACAAAATTATAAGGGGTATAGATAGGGTGAATGCTTGCAGGTTAGTTCCCCTAAGGTTGGGTGAGACTAGAAGTAGAGGACGTAGGTTTAGGGTGAAAGGTGAAACATACAAGGGGAATCTGAGGGGGAACATCTTCACTCAGAGGGTGGTGCAAGTGTGGAACGAGCTGCCAGCGAAAGTGGTAGATGTGGGTTCAATTGTAACATTACAGAAAGGTTTGGATCGATACGTGGATGGGAGGTGTCTGGGGGGATATAGTCCGGGTGCAGGGTTTTGGGACTGAGCAGAAGATCAGGTTGGCATGGACGAGATGGGCTGAAGGGCCTCCTTCTGTGCCACAGACTCTATGACTCTCTCTATAACATTCCCCACGTGGCTGGATTGGATCTGAGATGCCATTTTCCATGTTTTCCCTTTAACACTTCCAAGGCTAAGAGTTGATGATCTACATGCCCTGGCCTTTACTTTTCCTATGGCTGAGCCTGAAAACAAATCACATTGCTGTGAGTCATGGGTTTTTAGACTTGTCCGACCACCATGAGAATATGGTTGCTCGATGTATTTACCGGCTTTGGGCAGCTTCAATTCTTTTCCATTCTCTCCTTATCACGATTGTAATGTATGTGGCCCTGTGGGTTCCTGATCTAAAGTGCTCCACTGCGACATCGTGGGAAGCTGCAAGAACAGAATAAGTTGACTCTTGTTCCTCTCTGCAATGCATTTCTCCAACTAACTCCAACTAACTCACCTGTCACCATTGGGCAGATATGATCCTAACCCTGATCCTGATCTAACCTGCAGGGTGTTCAATGTTATACGTGGGAAATGCAGAGAGCTCCAAAAGATGAGTCTGGTTTATTTGAGGTTCTTTACAAATCGCATGTGAACAACAAGATATGATCACGTGATCAAATACACCATTCA
>JARFYF010000074.1:78072659-78089406 GCA_030265395.1 Rhina ancylostomus | reverse complement strand
GTCTCTTTTGGCTCCCGGATATCTGAGCAGCAGATTAAACTGGTGCATTGGTTTCTCCACACAAGCCTTAGGATGACTTGGCAGTCGGGCCTAATAAGCTGACAGAACCAAATATGTATATCCAAGCAAGAAACCTTCTGTCTTCCAATGGTTGCCTCACTCACCTTCTCAAAGGATTAGGTCATGATTAGAATTTATGAAAAGGAAGCAAGGTTGTTGGGATCAATCCAATAGCCTACTTCTACTGGTCTGCAGGCAAGGTTTCCATCAGCCCCCACATTTAGCAATTATAAATAGGTCGTATCAATTTTTTTTCATTGTTTCTCATCCATTTTACGGAAGTTAACCTGAAAACAGGTTAAAAGTATCATCTTAACAGTAAAATAACATTGAAGTATGGCTGCTCTTGGGGTGCTGCTGTATATAAAGAACAAACTTGAATATTGAAATAATGGGCTCTTTGATGAATCTTAACTGCCAATCTTTACTTGATTCCTCCCTCTATGAGACAATTCAACATTGCACATGGTCCTTCTTACTGCCATTCAAGCTACAGTAAAGGCTCTGACTTATGTTTCCCAGGGACCAGGACCTCCTGTTGAGGAGCACCAAGCAAACATTTGGGAATGCAGTGAATAAATTTAAGTTTCCATTTTGGTAAAGCAAAGGAAATGTTTCTCAAAAATATTGATTAATACTTCTTCAATGCCAAGCTATCAAGAACAAACAAACACAAAACTCAATTCAACAAAAAAAAACTTCAGTCCAAAAACAAATATTCCTGTTGAGTATTTGTTGGACGTTGACACAGACACACAACAAATAGGCAAGTACGGGCTAATTTTTCGAAACATATCATTTGTGAATAATATAATGTTGTCATGGATACCACACTTCCCCTTTCCTGTAATGATAATCTGCCTTGTTTCCACATCTACCATGTGGCCCTATGCTGAGCATCACTGTATAGAGAGGAGTTCATGGTACATTTAACATACCTTATGACTGAAATATTTTCCAGTAGTTCCTTCAGGCACAACAAAGAAGTAAATGTTTTATATGTATTTATAAAACAAAACCATTGCTATAAAATAGGTCATTTCATATTATTATTTAGGGAAACGTTCCAGCAGACTGTTCCTGCTTTATTAAACAATGTTCACTGCAATGTAAGTGGCTCCCTATAAATCACAGTAATTGTTTCCTTATTTTCAAAAACGTTGCTATCTACAACAGGCTGCAATTAACATGACATCTGGTAAAGTGCTGGGTTTGAACATTGATTATCTCAGTGTTACTCATTATTTAGCAATAATGACTAATGAATAATGCAACCAATCAATGATTAACTTTTGACTTGGAAAGGTCATATTGGCTACACTCAAGTCAACTTAACACTTATAAACCAGTCAAGTAAAATAAAATAGACATTCACAATTTGATTGAAAAGCTTAAAACTGTAGATGAAGTGCAGTGGAGGGCATCCACTCTCAGCTTTCATGCAGACTCCACTCACTCCATTTTAAAAAGTGTTTGAAATTTAATCTTGAAGCATTTTAAATGTCTGTGGTGCAGGTCCCAATCATGCCTTGACGTGAGCCCTACTTCGGACAGATGCCTTCAGTTAGTATGCAAGGCTGTCTCTCTTCAGTCAGGCTGAGAATGAAGTCATTGCATGACTTGGAAAAACTCTTTTCCCAAGATCCCCTCAAACCAGGAATGCCACCTGTTACACTGTGGCCCATATTTAGGGTGGATGAAGGCTTCGCATCAAAGGTCAAATGAGAAACCTAAAATTTATCAAAACCAGCATTAGCCTAATTCTTGGCTTTTTAAGCAAGCAATTAGTTTCTGCTGTTTAGCTGCCAATTGCTTCATAAGAGAGCATGCTTTCTTCTGTCACAAACTAACTCGAGCCTGATGAGGGCATGAACAAGTGAACAGCGAATGTACACTGGAAGAACATGGAGCAGATAAATCATGACATTAGTTGGCACACACACTAACCTGGATGCTTATTATGCCATTTTTGAGCTCAAACCCTCAGCCAATGTCTTCACTTAAACTTGCACCACTCAGCAGCAAGAAGGATCTCCAGCAAAGGGTCAGTATTACTAAAGGACGTTGTCAACAACTTACAGGGTGGTTCTAGTTGTTGATTTGACAAGTGCTTGCAATGAAGAAAGGTAGGGGAATTGCTCCTGACCTTTGCATAGTTGTTCCAAGTTTCAAAGATGGGGTGGTGGTGAACATCTTGCTAACTTGAAGGTTTTGGTAGTTATTTCAAGCAAATGCTCCCCTCTTACTACAGCATTAAAGAAGAACTCACAATAGGTGGCCAGATCCACGTGGAATTGTCATCGGAGTGATTCTCCAACCTAATCCTTAATGAAGAGCAATGTATAAGGCACCTGCACTGTAATCAGACAAGTCTTATATGTGCAACTGCAACCCCAGCGCAGGAGATCGAATACATTGCGAGAGGCTCTTGAGGTGACCATGGCACTGAACCTTAATTCGATATTCTCAGTGCAGGTAAGGAGAAGGAAGTAACAGGAAAATCAAACATGTTGCCTCTGAATGTTTCATGAAGGAGGTTGGTGGTGTTCTTTATGCAGAATGCTAATTGCATTTCATTCTCCCTTGCCAGGGCCCATTTGGGACAGGAGTACGTAACTTTGCTAGGATTGCAGGTTATCTTATGGAGCAATGTGCACTGGCTAAATACCTGAAGCATTGAAGTCACCCTATGACAGATTTACTTTGTCCTGTCATTGAAAGGGATTTCACTACCTCAGTGTCCAGTTGGTGCACGAACACAGGTACGAGTGATACAAATGGGTATTTGATGTTCTGACCACGGTCATTCATCAATCACTCTTGTGCTACCTGTAGCTAAGATCCATGCAAAACCAAAAAGTGGGCCACTGAGTAATAAAGGATATCCATTGATGATGTAGCTCAAAACTCTCGTCCTGATTCTACACCCACGTGCAGGTTCTTGCAATGCAAGCTGTATGGTCCTGCAAAATCTGGCAGAGCTGACCAGCCATATATAGAAACAACACTGGCTGAACCACTCTTGAGGAGCCCTGCAGCACTCATCAGAGGGGAAGTCAGTTTTCAGAGTGGTCTGCTGTTTGCTTCACAACCTCACTCCATCACCAGGGGAAATCTCTTGCCATCAGTGTTACAGCTAGCAGCTGAGGAGCAGAGGGATGAAGAGGCACATGGAATCAACCAGAAAGTCCCTTGCTGGCTGTCTGTGGAGAACTCATCCAAATTGCATACCTGTAATGGGCATCTCCAATTCATTGTTCACTTACAGTCCCACAGCTTATCTCCTGACTTCACTGACCACTGTTTTTGTTTCTTCATAATGCAGAAGTGTAAGCCACTGGAAAATGAAATCAAATTTAAATATGAAATCATGGCATCCAGCATAGAACAGTAAAATAATTACTCCTGTGTGTTCGCTTAGCGAGTGCCCACTATGTGCCTTTAACTGTCCTGCCCCCTGGCTGCAGCATGGCTAATGGAGGGCTCTGAATACAATCACTTTGGAGGGGAACCTCAAGCAGGAGTGTGTCTACAATTTCGGATAGCAGACTGCTTAATCTTGTTATGAGTGCCAGTAATTGGGGCTGGTTGGTGGACAAAACAGAACTGGTTGGTGGAATGGTCCGGCTGGGAGCACAAATGCTGCCTTTCTATGGGAGGGAGATTGTTATTTCTTGGACTCGAGCCATTCCCAGGAAGGGACCACAGGAATTATTCTAGACGATGGATGACTGCAAACCCTGTAACCTCCTTTGACCACTGTAATCAACAGCCATTATGGCGGCAGGCTGAACGTTGCAAGACATCATCTGAGATTCCACTTCCACCCCCAACCATTGGTTAGCACCTGGTGTGCTCAGTTCAAGTTGTCACACTGGACATGAAATGTTGGGCCCACCTACATGTGAATGGAGTTGACCATCTCTTCCATGGTGGAAAGATGGGTCCAAGTTCATTGTTTTCTTTGTTGCTGGAGTCCTCCACTTCAGTGAATGCAAACTGTTCAGCCGTCCTTCCGATGCACCAATCATTTCTGCCTGTGTGCCCATATTCTGTGGGTTTCTTCAATGAAGTCTACAATCATGTCCTCAGCTACAGAATTTATTTGCTTTATTGCAAGCTGACACTTAAATAATTAATCCTACGCAGGATCTCAGCCTATCCCAACCCTATCTCTGTATCTACTACCTTTGATGGTTCTGCTCCTTCTGTTCGACAAGATCTCTGTATAACTATTCCAATAATGGCAAGCACTGTCTCCTCTAACTATGAGCTACCTCATCCTATAAGAGGGAGGGATAAGTATCAATGAATTGCTTTTCTTTATCTTTGGCAGTCCTTGTGGTTAAGTATGGCTTGCTTCCACTTCAGTCTGGTGGGTGACTGATGATGCTTGACGGGGTGGCTGATGTGGAAGCTGTTTGCACTGAGCTCCCATGTGATCCTGCTGAAGAGGCTTAAGTTCTCAGTGCCATCTTGGAGACTCCTCCTTTATTTTCATTGGTCATGAGTTAGGGGCTCCCACGAATCGGTGAGAATGTTACATCATTTCCAGGAGGCTTCGAAAAGATCCTTGAGTATTTTCCTCTGTCCAGCTGTCTAGCAATAACAGTCCTTGGAGTAGAGTGCCTATTTTGGGATCTGGTAGTGGACACCCGAACAGTGTGGCCTACCCACTGGAAATGGCTAGGTTTCATTAGACCCTTGATGCCGGGAATACTGATATTGGTTTATTTATACAGTGGAATAGGTTGATTTTGTGCTTTGAGGCACCTGCTGCAGGTAGTCCATGAATCTGAAGCTAACTAGAAGCCAGGAAACTTTGCTATCTGGTTGCTTGGTGCCAGGTACGGGATCTTGATCTTCCAACAATCTTTTCCTTGTGTGGCCAAAGACTGCTGGCATCCGAGAGGTGACGGTGAATTTCATCATCGCAATCTGGCTTCACTGAGACATGATTCGGAGATGAAAAGTCATCTATATTTTCCAGGATCTCATCTTCTTTTGGGACATGGTGTTGTGAAGCAGGGACAGGTGCTATTGAACCTTTGTTTAATGTAAGGTCCACATGATCTTCTCTTTAAGAGCTGCAGGTTAACTTTAAGGAGGTTGGCTATTAGATATGCATCAACATTTTGAATTCCTGCTGAGGAGTCCAGCCAATTAACAGCACAGTCAGCTCTAGCCAGATGCTAAAGTAATTTAAATGAGCAGGCAGAAGAAAGTCAATGGACACAGGATAACACTGCATTATAATCCACTTGCTGATTTTCTTTTATATGACATTCCAATTTGGATCCCTTCACTTTTATTTGTTCTTTTTGTCTTATCTTCCTGTTTTCTCTTGCCATTTTTAAAACAGTCCACTGTTTTTAGTCAGCTCTCTCTTTAATCTATATATTCCACACCTTTTCTCACATTTAACTCCTCCTTCCACTAGTCAAAATATGAATTCAAGAACCAGCTTTAAAACAAATGAAAAGCTTAGTTTTTGCAAATCAACATGACCTTTTCCATCAAAGTCTAGTGCCGATTATGTCCAGTGACAGACAGATAAATGAACTTATTTAAAATGCTTCAAAGTTTAATTAAGATATCAAAGAGAACGCTGTAATATCTATTTCTGCTAATCAACCTAAAAACCTAATTTATATGAGACATAATTATTAAAATGCTGATGTTTTAGAAGATACAGAATGATAATTGAAGGTCATCCACCAATTTTCTAGCCCATCCGCAAACTTAGCAACTGATTTTACTAATTTAATGTTGTTACTTCAAGAAATGTTAAAGGTTTTGCATTAGAGATCTTATAGCATTTAAAGCTTTATTTTTTGTAGTAGATACCCTTCCATCACTATCTTTGCCTGAATCCCAGAAATCAGATAAGGCACATCAATCGTTACTTAAAAGAATGTGTATTTCTATTGAATATTTACCACAGAAAAACATACTGAAACATTTTGCAGATGTGTATTCAGACAAAAATAGGTACCGAACTGAAGAAATAGGTGTTAGTAGGAATGGTTAAAAGCTTGGCCAAAGAGTTGGGCTTCACTGAAGAACTTTCACAAAAGAGAAGTAGATAAGATTATTGACTGGGGTCGGGTGGGGGTGGGTGGGTAAAGGCGGGAGGGTTCCAATTTCTAGGAGCTAGATGGTTGGCAATACAACCAATGAGAGGACAAGGGGAAGATGCTTGAGGAAGCAGTATGAGGCAAATGGGGATTCTGGAGGGTTATGGCTGTAGCACATGACAAATTATTCCATTAAAAATGGAAGTAAATGAAATGTTGTAATCCTGAGGGACGGGGAATTGAGAAGAAGTAGAAGACAATGAAATGTTTAAATTTGTTCAGGATTTCTGGTTATTAATGAGTTTTAGATTCAGATATAATAAATCATTATCTTTTAAATTAATTACAATTAGTTTTCATTTTGATAAATGTGGATTTATAAATATGGAATTTGGCCATCATTGCAGTAACTAAAAATCCAATTCACCGTTGCACTCATATCCTGAATTATATGATTCTCATGAAGTCTAACTTGAGCAATGTGGAATTTAAATAAAGGCATTCATAAAATATGACAGAGACTACTGTAATCTGGTGCAAAAGGGAATCTTCACTCTGATTAAGAAATTGATCACAGGTGGGATTTTTTCTGTTCTTTTACTGTTTATATTCAAATTATGATGATGAAATGAATACGATGCATGGAAAGTTATTAACGGTTTTGCTTGCCTCAATCTAGGTTTATTTTCTGCTGTACTTAACTCCATTGTGCAGAACCACACAGCGTAAAGTATTTGCCCAAATTAAGAATGAGTTTGATGTCCTTACTCCGGAAGACCAAATAAATGAATGATGTAGATAATGACGGTGTAAGGAAAGCTTATCTCTACCTAAACCATGTTTTCACTGATCCAAAAATCCTTGAAGATAACATGGCATCTCAAATTTCTCACTTACTGCAACACAAATTTCTCCACCCCCAATGAAGGAATGCAAAGTTAAGGTTGCTGCGATAATCTGAATAATTTTTATGTAAATTTTAGAACTATTTGATTGTTTTTGTAATATAAAATCTGACTATATTTAGTTACCAAAGCTACTTTACTGTAAGTATTACTGTACTTTAACATTACTTTTTTTTTATTTACAGCGTGGTAACAGGCCCTTCAGGCCCAACAAGTCCACGCCGCCCGTTTAAACCCCAAATTAACCTACCTGTATGTCTTTGGAATGTGGGAGGAAACTGGAGCTCCCGGAGGAAACCCACGCAGACATGGGAGAACATACAAACTCCTTACAGGCAAAAGCGGGAATCGAACCCGGGTCGCTGGTGCTGTAATAGCATTGTGCTAACCATTATGCTACTGTGCCGCCCCTGGACATGTCACTCAATTGTCTTGTTGAACGTACTAAATCACATTAACATTCTGATGTGAGATGATTATCCTACCTAGTCTGCTTGGGAACTGGTTAGACATCTGAAATCCATTATCCCATACCTGATTCTGTTGGATATGAACATAAAATCCAGTTCTTTTGGGTACCCCTGCAAAATGGGTGACCTACCAGTAGACGAGAATCAAATTGCAATCAGGAAGAACTTTCTCTGGCACAGTTAAAAGGTTCTCTGTAAATTATAATTAAAACAGATGCAGGAAATCCGGCATCCATGGATGCCCATAAATCCTAATACACCAGGTAGTGTGTGTCAAATCTGACACCAGAGGTGTACACATACAAATGTTGGTCTCTGAAATGATTTATGTGGTCCATTAAATAGACACATAATTTACACCTGTTAAGCTGGTGCCTTAGCATTGATTTGTTCTTTTGTAATTGACACCCCGTAATTCTGTCTAATTTTTCCATAAAGTTAAGCACAAACATTTGCCTTGAGCTGAAATATTTTTGTCCTTGTGTAGTAAATGCAGATATCCCTTCTGCTTCCCATTGACTTGGGGCTAATATTGGTACACAAGTTCAATTTATAAATAGAAATAATGATTGAAATTAATGATAGTGATCATATTGTGTCAATTCTACCAAATGAGTGAAAGGCCAAGGGGTGAATTCTACTTGCCTTGATGATCTCCTCACAGCTGGCTACAGTTGGGAAAGTAATTTAGAACTGAGAGAGGAACAGAAATTTTGTTCCTTGTGTCTGAACTACATGGGAATCCAGTACATCCGCAGCAATCAAAAGGCAGTTATAGCTTAATGTCCAGAAACACAACATTTTGATTGATTCTGGACATAGAAGAAGCCACCGGATTATCCAATGTTATTCCGGAGGTTACAGGAGTGGAGATAAGAGCAAAAGCTCACTGGAATCTAGAATAAAGATGCTCTTGTAAAAGTGGAGTTTGGAAAGAGATAACTCAAATGGTCTATAAGATATCTTTATTAGTCACATGTACATTGAAACACATAGTGAAATGTACCTTTGATAGATTGTTCTGGGGGCAGCCCGCAAGTGTCGCCACTCTTCCTAACCTGTATGTCTTTGGAATGTGGGAGGAAACCGGAACACCCGGAGGAAACCCACGCAGACACAGGGAGAGCATACAAACTCCTTACAGACAGTGGCCGGGATTGAACCTGGGTCGCTGGCGCTGTAATAGTGTTATGCTAACCGCTACACTACTGTGACTGCTGAGTATTCCATAATTCTTTTGTTCCAGGCAGGTGGATTTGCTTATGGTGAGAGACTGGGACCACTGTCTCTAGAATTTAGAATAAGAAGAGATCGCATCAAAACTTACCAAATTGTTAAAGGTGAGATGCACAGATATCAGAGGTACAGTATCGGAGTAAGGGCATGCTGTTTAGGACGAAGATGAAGAAACGTTTCTTAATTCAGAGGGTGGTGAACCTTTGGAATCCCCTATCCCAAAGGGCTATTGAGGCACAGCTACTGAGTTCATTCCAAACATTATATTTCTGGATATTCAGGGAGTCAAAGGAAATGGGGAGAGTGCAGGAAAACAGTACTGAGGTGGAAGATTAGCCATGATCTTGATGACTGGCAGAGCAGGCTTGAAGGGTCAGATGGTCTACTCCTGCTCTTATTTCTTAAATTCTTATGTTCCTCTCCTATAGGACATTAATGAACAAGATAGGCTTCAAAACAACCCAACAATCCATTATTACTTGACTAGATTTTTGTAACTTCCAGATTATTGACTAAATTTAAATTCCACAGCTCCCATGACAGGATTTGAACTCAGATCTCCAGATTGTTAACCCAGCCTCTGAAGTACTTGTTCATTAATTTAACCAGTGCATCATCACCACTGCCACTCTGGGTAGGTTCTGCTTTACTCTGTCATTTCGTGTCACAAGAGTAACAGGCTTGTCACTTGTAGTGTTGAAGACAGCGTCTCCCACTGACGGTTCCAGTTGCTTTGCAGTTTTGCTGTTGAGGTGTCTATTTGCCATTATTTTCCCTTCCCACTTGCCCAGGTGTTGTGAACTCAGTTTATTTACTGGAGAAGAGCTGGCTAATTTCACTTGTGCTGTGGAATAAGGAACTTGACTTCCAGGTGTCTTCCTGAAAAATGGGCTTGTTTGTCATTCCAACCACCTTTGCAAATTCAGTTGGAATTGATTTGAGGCTATACTTGTATGACTTCCTTTCTCCTAGTGGTTGAATTGTTGGAAAGATGATAGAGAGGGATGCAGTCCTACTGATAAACTAGCCATGTGGGATAAAACCATGAAACTCTTTAACTTTGTGCGAAAGTTTAATTTCACTGTAGTGATGGGAAGCCATGAATAACTGGAGGAAGTTATGTACTCATAACAGGGGAAGTTTTCACATGAAATGCCCTCAAATGAAGCCTCATTTCCCACACTCCAACAGAGAGTTGGAAGCTGGATCTGTATTGGAAATACCCACTGGATTCTGTTACCATTAAGTAAAATCCACAAAGACAGACAGATGCCTTCTGTGACTATCGCACCAAAATACACCAGTGGTGAGAGATTGCAGTGGAATTTTATTTATATTAGCTGACTGTTATTCATACTGCGTCCCACATAAATGTGGCTGCAAGGATTTCCATTAGTGCCTGCAATTTTTGTAACAAAAGCTAATCACAAGGATTATAATTGCACATTAAAGAGACCTTGTCTATTCTGTTGGTGAGCTTATAGGAAATCTGCTGTTGAATGGGAATTTCCTGCATACAAATGATGATGGAGAATAATTCTGTGGATCATATAATAACTCCTAATAAACTCATTTATCTTGACATTTCATAATGATCAACATTGCCAAGGTTTATTGTAGTCCTTTAATATCATTATCTCACCAATTCATTTCAAAAGAAAGACAGTTAACAAAAATGTAACTGTGAACAGCTGGGCTCAAAATATGATACTTTTTTCTCCCTTAGTGGATTTTGGCCATATATTAATGTGACTTTTAATGGTCAGGAAGTGGAAAAGCATTCAAAAGCTATAAAGCTTCACCTTTGTTTATCTTCCCTTCCCCCCCCCACCACTGAAACCACTGCAGACTGCTGTTCCATTACCTTATGCGTGAGGGTGGGGAGGGGGGATGTCCAAAGTTCCTGGGTGTTTCCTGCACTGTTCCCGTGATTTACTTGGACCATGAGGAGAATCCAAACAGTAAAACCTGGGGTTGTATTGACAAGGCCCCAAGTGTCAGGACTAAGAGGCCTGGTTGTGGCTTCCTCAGTCTTCAACTCAGCCTACAGCATGACTTCTATCTTAAAACGGTTCTCTAGAGGTCATCTTCCTCATTCTGCCCATGAGATAAAGTTATACAGGTCCAACTGAATCATTTCTTGATCTTTCCCACTGCAGTGATAAACTCCCTTCTGGTGTAAGCAATCCTGCTGGGAACCCACCGACCTGCCTTATTTACCCTGACTTCAAAAATGGCTGAAAGGGGTGAGTGAAAATCCTCAGTAAAAGAGGAAAATCCTGCTCTTAAATTGTGGGCAAGCTTGATATTCAGGAAACACTTCAAAATGATTTGATTTCCAAGTTTGGATATTACATTTTAGAAGGGAAAAAAATTATGAATGGGGGTATGCTGGAAGTTTGTCTAGTGGCTCTGGTTTGTTTAAGCTGCAGTGAACTATTCTGGTTAGTAGAACTACATGCCTCAAAATTTCATTTGTTTCCTTCAGAAAATGGACACCTTTAATTTTAACCATACTGCACTACATCAGCAACAAGATACATTGATGAATCATGGTTAGCCTTATTAGAACAACCATAAACTGTATGCAAAGGACCTTCACTGGGTCACAACGTTTGAAGCTGTTATCATGATACCAATGAGCAACTTTTATTGATGGTCATTTAAATGCTTCACCCAGAGTTGCCCATCCAAATGGTGGATAACGTGGAGGAGTGCTGGATTATCAGCCAAGGGAGAATGGTTGGTGGTAATCAGGAGGAAGTTTCCTTACCTGTGTTTGGCTAGATCCCATGAAGTCTCGTGAGATCAATGTTGAAGGTTCTCTGAGCACCTGCCCCCCTACTATAAAGCACCACGCTGCTTCTTGAGGTCTGTTCTGCCTCTGGAACAGAGAAGGTTGCTCGTTTAGCCTGTGGATTGCCATGGTTGAGATCATGCCTCAGGATCATTAGTCAAGGTCTCTGGACTACTAGTCCAATGACATATCCCTGATACTACTGTTCACCCACAATGTCTTTCTGAGGTTAGTTGAGGTATTTAATCATCCATTCACTGACTTTGCTGATGCATGTCGGGTCTTTGAACTTTTTTCTGCAGTCCTCCAGTTCGTTCACCAGTGTTCCTGGGATTGACGTGGGTGACTATTTGTTCCCAAAACCTTCGGGCAGTGGGTCTGGCATTCTGTGGATTTACACCACCTCCTTCCTCACATCCAGTGCTGAATCTGCAAAGTGCTGAGCCTGAGTCTCCATTAAGGCAAATTGAGATCAGCTCCAGGTTCATTCCTGCTGTCATAATGATCTGTCTTTCAAAAGGTGCAGGCTGGCACTAAGTAAACAGGCAGCGTACCTTCGAGTGTATCTAGCCACTCAGCAGCATAGATGACGCTGGCTGCATATCACAGTCGTCTAATATTGCAGGGAGTCTTTTCACCCATCAGTTGAGCTCTCTGGCTGCGGAGCCTGAGCCTGGCTCAGCAAGGACATGGTTCATCCAGGGGGATTTCTGTGAGCTGTGCTCCCTCCAGTTGCTATCAAATGTAGCCACCAATACGTTTTGAGATCACTCAGCACTGACTGCAAAGACCCAGATAAAATATACTGCAATCCTTCCACTTCTTCTGCTCTGGTCCAGCTGTAACCCCCTACTGGGATTTTGTGAAAAACTTAATGCCAGCAGGACGACAAATATTATCTTGCTTGTTTTGTCTGACACTGTAGTGGGCCAGAACCTTTTACCCTATGAGCAGTCTTATTGCTCACCACCAGACCTACTCACTCTTCAAAGCACGAGAAGTCCTCAGTTATCACCTACTGAGGAACCCTGGTTTATTGTCCATAACGGAATGGAAGATTTGGGTTTTTGAGCAAGTGGTTCTCGTTATACTCTCTCAGCAGGTTAGAGGTGAGAAAACACAAGGCTGATGATTTCCTGTTAATTTTTTTTGTGAGTGGCTAGAACATACAACCAATCAAAACAATGCTGGTTCAACTTTACTTGCTTCCATATCCTAATTCATTTGAAAAATGTTTTTCAAATAAAACGTGGACTTGCCTTCATGTTTATCCTGATAGAAGCACTCTCCATTACACCTTCATTTGTGATTACAGGATCACCTGGGCTGCAGACTTACTTGTCAACAGTTATTTTCAATTCATAATTCATTGCTTAAAATACGGATGGCAATGTATGCAGATCGGTTAACCTTCATATTCATATTGCAAGGGAAGTTCTGGCTGCTAATACTGAACCTGGTTTAAAAATAAGTTTGTAGCACACTAAGTCCTTGTCATCTGCTGACCTACCATCTGCAGGTCCGTGTACATGCTAGATCAGGGTAGGGAACATGAGGGTTCAGGAACATAGGTAGGTTTGCAGCCAGCGATGAGGTCCAGAGCGTCAGCTGAGTATGCACTGGAGCCAGTGTCTGGAATGTGTGCTGTTGGATCCCAACCCAAAACATCGACTTCATTTCCTTCCACAGATGCTGCCTGACCCACTGAGTTCCTCCAGCAGTTTGTCTTTTGCTCCAGATTCTAGTATCTGCAGTCTCTTGTCGCCCAAACACTATACCTGAAAAAGTACTGTAGACATGTAAATACTCTTAACATGGCAGTTATTTTGCACAGAGGACACAAATGTGATACTGACTAGGTGGTCTTTTTTGGCTGATGTTGATCAAGTGAAAAAATATTATCTAGGTTAACAGGATCTTTCAACCTTCAAAATGATTCGGAGGGGAAGATTTTTATTCCTGTAAATTTCTCATCTGAAAGATAATAAATCCACAAATCCTTTGATCTGAAATTATTAATGGTCCTCGTTAAAACCAGGCATCTTCTAGATGTAGTTTTCAAGTTGAATAACAGCTGAACGAGAGAAGAGATCACTTCAATTTGCCGAATCACAGGCTGGAGAACTGCATTCCCCCAGGTCACTTAACCTAGATTTTCTGGTCAATAAAACAAGTCAGTGAAACGTCCAGGAACACAGAATGTGGAACAGATTTCCTTCTGCATTTTATCCTTCAACTGGAACTTCCACAAAACAGTTTGCACACTTGGAGTCAAATCTTGCAAAAGTGACCTTTAATCTACATATAACCAAGAAGAAAAGAAACTGTATGAGCACTGAAAGAAAGAGAAAACCTTGGCTTGTAGTGATTAGAACATTATGAAATAATAAAAGGTTCTAATTTCATGACTGTGTCTGCTTTATATAAATGAGCACCCAGTGGATTGTGATATCAGACCTACAGTATTTTACTGGTCATTTTTGTGCCTGTGGCCATATTCTCTCCCTTTAGTAGCCCCGTACACAAAATATTTTTAAAAAATATATGTTTATCTTATTAGAACAGAACACTGACCAGATGCTGTGAGAAAACACAAAGTTTTCATTGCTAATTAATTAAAGAGAAATCAGACTGAACATCAGGCGAGCAACAAAGTGATTGATTCATTAGTTAGTTTAAGCAGTAGTATTCTTTGATATGTTAACAGCTATATCCCAAAGCTAGAACTAAACATTATGCAAGTAAAATTACCTTTGGCTATGTATTTTGACATTTTGGCATAAACAACACTTTCAAATACGGTATGCAGCCCATTATCCTCTTAAGAAAGTAAATGTGATCTTTCCCATGTTATACTTTCATTATTTAGTTGTGACTCACATTGAACCTTTGCCCCATGTGCTCAGTTCCTTGGAAAACAAAAATAAATTATTTGGCTTAAATTGAACCCTGCATTTGACAAGCCTGTCCACCTTCCTAAGTAAACAGTCTTCCTGATGTTTGATTATGCATGAAAGCTCGGATGAAAAGTAAAATATAATGAAATATCTTGATTGCCTGACTGGATTTTCTGCCAATGCCATAGTAATGGCGGGGGTGGGGGGCAATTGTATGCTTGTTCATGAGTTTAGCTGAAAGTTGCAAGGGCAGGTAAAGATTTGTCAGCAGATGCGAATGTGTACTCCGAGCTTCTTTATACACATTTCTTTAGAAAGAAGATTTCTTGCTGACTTAGACACAAAGAAGATGCAAAGGTGGCTTTCTGACAGTTGTTCTGTAAAGAAGTTGGTATAATAAAGGTTTAGAAGGGTACAGGCCAAGCGTGGGGAAATGGGACTAGCTGAAGGTGATGACTTGGTCAGCATGGATGAGTTGGGCCGAAGGGTCTGTTTCCATGCTGTATAACTCCAGGACTCTACCTATGACTCGATTTACGAACCCAGAATTGCTATGGTATCAGCAGAATCACTGTTAAAAGTTTATTGTCATAAGCTCCCTGAGGCACATTAAATGGAATGACTTTTGACTATTCACCACTTAAAAGAAAGTCAGGCCTGCATTTATATAGTCCCCTTCATTCCTCTTCAACATGCCCCATAGTGCTTTACGGCTATTAAAATAACATAGGAAGAGGGAACACATTCCATTTTTACAAAGCCTTGAATGGTATTTGTGTAACTGGGCTCCTACATGGTGACAACAGAACTCCCTGAAAGTGGATTTTTTTTTTTTTGCTTTATCTTTTTTGCTTTACCTACAGCTTTTTCCTCCCCCTTTGTGTCCTTTTCTGCTTGCTTATCTTTTCCTATACTCTTCTTGGACTTGCAACATTGATTCAGGATTACAAAAAGTAGAATACTCTGCACTTGAACCAGTGGGTAGGGTCAACTCTAAGCTCCTTTTGTGGGGAAAAAAAATCTGTATACAGCTGGCAGCCCAGCCCATGGAGAACCTCAGGTTTTATCTTCATAATTCATCCATATTTAATTTTGCCAAATATTGTAAGTCACTTTTATGTAAGTCAGAAAGTTGTGATTCCATCATCTCCTGCTCTGATCCATATATTTAACCACAGAAGAAACTTTATTTCTTGAAAAGAGTTCTCATGCTAAATATTAATTAAATCCAGCAGTTCTTTAGATCAAGGGAACTGTTTGTCTCTTGTAGTCTCAGGGCCTTAGTAAAACTGTCCATTAAATCATTGCCAAATGGCTGGTAGCAGTTATCATACACGGCCATCAGCTTTCAACAAACAGTCCAGGGGCTGAATAAAAGACACTCCATCAGTTATTAGCTGAGGTTTGGTCCACTTTTCAGCTTTTTGTAAGACCACAGCAAAGGAATAGTTCCCACAATTTTGTTGAACATTAATCTCTAAATCTTGGCACTGATTTGAGGATTACCTTTGACAGTTGCCCTGTCATCCAGTAGTAAAAACCCTTTACAAATGTCTTCATTCTCCTGATGAATACCGCTTTGGGAAGCTTCTGTAGTGCAAGGAAAATGTGGAAGGGAGAAAGATTGTTTACCTTACCTGACTATGTCTTCTCTTATCAGTGGTAGAGTCTTTTTATATTATTCTATGAAAACAATGGGATGAAATTTGAATTCTATGAGTGGTAGACGACCAACTCTGGAGCAATACTTTCCAGATGATGAAGTTGAAAACCCGTACTCTCTTCCAAGTATTTGTTTTGTCTAATAATTTGATTATCATAGCTGTCCAAAAATGATAAGTCTCTATGTTACATTTCACTTCATATTTTAGCACAGTCCCCTGCTTTTATAAACCACAACTAACCTGATATTAGTGTGCAAACATGGCATTACCTCTGTATTATATCTGGACTTCAATTGTAATTTCTGGCTGAGTACGTATATTCTGTCAGAGCCAAAATAACAGGACACTTGAGCTAATGCGAATAGACCTATTCATATGAATTGCTAGGTCATTAGCCTCAAGCGGTCAAGATCAAGAAATAAATCTTATAATCCTTGTTCACATATTTCATAATGTTTCCTTAATTATATTTAATAGTTGGCGGTCTCTCTATGTTGCCTTTCCTGGTTCTGTAGCTGCACAATTTTTTTGCTTCACATTAGATGGAATACTGAGTTCAATAATTACAGAGGTGGGAGATGAAGAGGCAGAGTGGGTGGTAAACTATGTTCTTGTTAAAACGACAAATAATAGCATGCAAT
>JARFYF010000074.1:78014046-78024669 GCA_030265395.1 Rhina ancylostomus | reverse complement strand
CGCAACACACACACACAGGCGCACATTGCATTTGTTCCCAACAAACAGATATACCTATTAATTTCGATGGTTTAATTATCAAAGTGCGATTTACGCATCATCAGAGTAAGCCAAACATCCAGAACAAGACCAGTTTGCTCATCTCTGCCGTTTCCTTACTGCCAGCAAACTATTGTTATGTGCAGTGGCATTCATAGCATCTGGCATTGTGCTTCATTTGAGCGGTGATTGTTCTGCACATTCTAATTATTCTGCATCAATGAATGATGGATAATTTCACCAATTATTGATTGCTAGTGACTGATGAAGGGTTTGCTGGCTATTTGTGGGTGTACAGGAGTGGAGGACTGAAAAAGATTGGGCCCTTGTGACAATGAAAGTAAGATAGCTTTTATTAACTGGCCAGAAAATACATGATAAACCATGACCGGGCAACAAAGCCACTAATCAGGTATTTATCATGAATAAATGTAGTTTTCAGTCATTTGAAGCTTACAGCAATACTTTGTACATTAGATGAAAATCATGTTGGAATTTAAGATAAATTTAACTAGTCCTGAGTTGTTAGGAAAAAATTCTGAGTTAATGTTTTCTCACATTCCAACAGTGACCACATTTCAAAATTACTTGATTCGCTGTAAACCTTGATGGAATATGCTGAGGTCAGAAAGGGTGCTATATTCATGATTGACTTTATTTTTGTTTTACATTACTGAAAGTCCAATAGACGGAAACAAGGGCAGATGTCTCAGGCTTGGTAGACGCTGGGAGAACAGGATGATGTGGATCAATTGCACTCAAGTGTCACCTGGTGCATAAGAAATTTTTCATAATCTAATCTTTTTTCCAGCTGTTTCTATCCAGCAAGTGGTAGTGAACCTACCTTTTGAACTCCTGCACAAGGTGACTGGAGCGCCACAGGTTACTTCTGTAGAGAAAGTCTTGACAAACAGCAGGTAAGTGAAGCTTCAGTGAGAAGTATTGACATGCAGCAGTAACCCAGTTTGTCTTCCTGAAATAGATAAGGACATTAAAATATTAACAATTCAGCTGTGCTGTTCCTGTTATGCTTTTGTATAGGACAATTATCACACACATCTCACAATGTCTCCAGCAACCATAGGAATGTCTGTTCAAAAAATGCTTTAAATGTAATAATAATGTCTCAAGAAGCTTCATAGTGATCAAAAACTTGGTCAAGGAGGTAGGTTTTATGTAGTGTGTTAAACAAGAAATGAAGCGTAAGGAGGTCGTGGGGAAGGAATTCCAGAGTTTGAAATTGTTTCCACACGATTATCTTTGATCTGAAATGCTAACTCTCTCTTTTCACGGATGCTGTCTGACTTACTGAGTATTTGCAGTGTTTTCTATTTTCATTTCAGCAATTATGTTTGGGTTTGCTCAAGATGCCAGAATTGTGTGAATTCTCAAAGTGTAATATGACTGGAGGAAACTGAAAACAGACAAGTGAGTCATGGTGGGATCTGGAAACAAGAATGAAATTCAAATTCAAACCATTGCTTTACTAGGAGACAATATAGAATGGCAAACATGGGAGTGCTGGATGAATTGGACCTGATGCAAGTCAAGACACAGGTAGCAGAGCTTGTATGACCTGCTTCATGGAGCAGATTGGAGTCCAGCTAGGAGTTATTAGAATAGTTGAATCTACAGGGAACAAAGGTATGGATGAGCTGATGCAGAGACAGAGATGGATGATACTTTGGAGGTGAAAATAGAAGGTCTCGATGATGGCACAGATATGAAGTCTTTAACTCAATTCAAAATAAAGTATCTCATGAAGGTTGCAAAAAGTCTGATTCAGTTTCAGAGAGGGACCTGACAGGAGCTATTGCCAACAGAATGAAATTTATATTGGGTATCAACATTGAAGGCCTTACACTTCTGATGCTTATCTGGAGGAAAGTTCTGTTCATCTGGAGTTGGATGTCAGAAGAACAACTTAACAGTTTTAAGTTAGTGAAGACTTGGGAGGTGATTCTATAATCTAAGACATCAAAGTAATCTCGATTGGACTCCATCCTTTTTCCACCAGGAAATAAATTTCACCAAAAGGATGGAGTGAATGACTGTTCTGTCACTCCTCCCTGCCATTCTGCTGTCAGAAGGGGCAGTGGCGGGATGATTTCTCCAAATTTTTCATAAGTACAAGATCATGGCAGTTAAGTCAAACCAATCTTCAGATGGAGCAGTGCAGCTACCTTAAGAAAATAGCAAGGCACTTCTGAACAAAATCACTGAGACCTGGTGGAGTGGATATTCAGGGACCACCAGAACTGGTTGGATGGTTATCCCTTCCCAGTGTAAGCAGCTCGGTTTGGAACCAGGGGAGACTTGTGGGCTGCTCTGAAATGAGCACCGAGCATTCCAGTTTATTCATTGTAGATGCTGCTGCAGGAGATGGACACTAGAAGTGAGGAACATTGCACTTCAGAAAGACAAATGCTTTCTGATCCTCTTTGCTGTCAAACTTTCAAGAATGCTTAATTGCTGGGAAAATACAAAGGGTAACTTTCCAGCCTCACTCTGCCAGAGGTCAACCAAGCACACCAGAAGTATGGGATTGTAAAATTACCCATATCCCTGTCAGACATTATGGTTATAGGCAAGGCAAATTTTTTTTTGTTATTTCCCTTTTCAACAGTTCATTTTAGTTATTTTTGTCATTTTGTTGATCTGGTTTTAATTCAGAAAGTGATCAGGTTAATCCTCGTGTGCCACAGCAATATCAATATGTGTAGCACTGCTAAGTATCGATGTGTTTCTAATCGTAATTTATTACAGGCTGGTGGACCTAATCCAGTCTGTACTTTTTGCATGAGCAGTATAAAAGCTTTTAAATGCATGGAACAACATAGTTTGGCCCTTCACCCTCAATCTTTCCACGGGCCATGTGGCCCGATGTATCGTGTACAGCCTCTGCTCCGTGAAGGTGAAAGGGCTCCCCTCTTCCCCCTTCCCTTTCTCCAGCTGTTTCTGCTGCTGAGGAGATGGCTCCTTTTAGGCCCTGACTCACTTCCTGTGCTCTCTGCAGGCAGCTGCCATCCAGAAAAGTGCAGGTTATACTTTAATATGGCAATTGGTGAAACAACTTTTAGAGGGTAAATTTTCTCAAATTCATGATTTTTGTAGGGGAATCACCTGATTTGGTGTCATTGCTAAACAGAGTTGTGATTTTCTGTGTTTGGAGGGGAATAGCACAGTTAGTGAGATTAGCAACCCCTTTAAAAGCCGCTAAAATATCTCACAGAATTCCAGGCCACAGTTTGGCCACAGCTCCACGTGCAGCCCATTTCCATCTTAAGGTGGAATGCCATTAACAGTGTTGGGAATCCATGTCTTTAGCTCCAATCCTCTTATAACACTGGTGATATCTTGCTCACTGGTATTCCTTCTTTTCTGTCGGACGGTTGCAGGAATATCTGCAAATTGAATAATATTGGTAGCCGATGTAATTGGTAAGAGAAGATTATTTGGAGCCTAAGCAAACACTAATATCGCAACTTTGACGGCACTTTCACCTTGACGGTATAGCTTTGAATTTCATAAGGTTATTTTCATGAGCCTTTCATTAGGAAGGCGATAGAGAGCTTAGTGACAGGGTGTTATGACAACAACCTTTCTCTCAATGTCAGCAAAACTAAACAGCTGGTCATTGACTTCAGGAAGGTGGGGCAGTGCATATGCTCCTATCTACATCAACAGTGTTGAGGTTGAGAGGGTTGAGAACTTCAAGATCCAGGGAGTGAACATCACCAATAACCTGTCCTGGTCCAACGATGTGGGCGCCACAGCCAAGAACGCTCACCAGTGCCTCTACTTCCTCAGGAGGCTAAAGAAATTTGGCATGTCCCCGTCAACCCTTACCAATTTTTATGAATGCACCATAGAAAGCATCCCAATGGGATGCATCTTGGCTTGGTATGGCAACTGCTCTGCCCACGACCACAAGAAACTGCAGAGAGTTGTAGACACAGCTCAACATATCATGGAAACCAGCCTCCCCTCCATGAACTCTGTCTATACTTCTCAAAGCCTCAGTAAAGCAGCCAGCATAACCAAAGATCCTACCCACCCCATTCATTCTCTCTTCTCCCCATTCCCATCAGGCAGAAGATACAAAAGCCTGAAAGCACGTATCACCAAACTCAAGGAAAGCTTCTATCCCACTGTTGTAAGACTATTGAACAGTCCCCTAGTACTGTAAGATGGACTCTTGACCTCTTAATCTACCTTGTTGTGACCTTGTCCCTTATTGTCTGCCTGCAGTACACTTTCTCTGTAGCTGTTACATTTTATTCTGCATTCTGTTCTTGTTTTACCTCATACTACCTCAATGCATTGTGTAATGAATTGATCTGTGTGAACGGTATGCAAGATAAGTTTTTCACTGTACCTTGGTGCATGTGACAATAATAAACTAATTCCAATTTTGTTCAGCTGCTAATTACAATGACCTGACAGTAATGCACAATGTTGCAGCAGTATTATGATTTATTCTACTGCAGACAACTTTAACTAAAACTCCCTTGTATTGTCTCATTCTCTATTATTCTTCCACTTTGCAATCAAAAGTGTCTGGCTGAACATGCAAATTGATATTCACATCAACCATTTCCAACGAAAATCAGAGAGACTGATTCAGACGTCTTCACCCAATGTTGCCTAATTCACTAACACCAGCACCTTCTGCTCTGCTCATGTGATGGTTGTGATATCAGCCATTCATGCACAGATTTGCTGCTCTCCCTTGCATTATGTTGCTGCCCTAACTTGTAGAAAAGGAGGGGAAGTTCACAGAGTGGCCTGCTGTAAGGTTAAGTATAATCAGTGCATTGCAAACTCCCTATTGATTGGTGTAGTGCAGACTCTATTGATTGTTGTGTAAAGGTGGAGGTAGCCAAGATGTAAAGAGGTCACTGAGGGGGAGGAAGCTGAGGGGCATATGAATAAGTAGTAGTAGGGCTTGTGGGTGTGTAAAGAGGATCTAAATGGGAGTGGTGAGGGTTGGGGGTGGGAACTCAGGGATGAATGAGGGGAGGGAACTGAGGTGGAGAGTGAAGAGAGAGTTGAGAGGGAGATTGCTGAGGAAGAAAGGGAAAGAGATGGTTATAGGAAAGGGAACTAAGAAGCTGGGATTAGAGGGATGAGCGTCAAGGAAGGAAGCATGGACAAGAGCATGCATGTGTATATGGTCCATCTTGTCTCCTGATGTTTTGCATTTATTGGTCCCAGGTCTTGCTCTGTCATTTCTTCATGGCAGCTGGTGTGCAAGTTGCCCCAGGTTAATAAAAATTCATGCACCGGTATCTTCCACTCCTCCAAACTGCAGTGGAAATCAATCTCAACCTTGAAAGACTGCCCAGGAAGAATAGAAAGTGTGATGCAAAACCAGTGTTAATTGTATATCCCGAATTGACTTTCAAAACCTACGCAAGGTATCCTCAGGTGGATCTTGGGGCCTGCTGGAGTTCTGGTGGGTTCTGCTTATGGTAATAACCACCAAACATAGGACTTTAAATAAAGGTGTTCATTCTATTTCTAACATCAAGGAACTCATAACCTCAAGAGAGGAGAAAAATCAGACTGCAGTAACTGCAGCAGGGTCTCCTTGGTATCTGGGACAGAAGGAGTCATCACCAGGGTCTTTCAGAACCGACTGCTTCCAGTACCAAAATTCCACTCTCAGAATTAACATGTGGATTCCATTCATTGAAAGGTGATGTGAATTGCATATTTCGACAAGTCCAAGAGAAATGCAAGGAACGGCATCCCTCACTATGCATAGCTATTTTTACCATACAAGAGCCTTTAACTCTGTCAGTCAAGAGGAACTGTGGAGCATCCTTCACAAATATAGCTCCCTACAGAAGTTTGATTCCATCTTACTCCTGTTTCATGATATCATGCAATGTGCGATCTTCACTAATTGGTTCACAACAGACCCAAGCTCTGTGCAGACTGCGGTCAAGTGAGGCTGCATCATCCACCCACCCCTTTTCTCAGTCTTTCTCATTCACAACAATGCAGCTTGTCTCCAACAAGCTTCATGTTATATGGAGCTAATCTCCAACACAAATGAGAAACTATTCAACTTATGCTGTTTCAGTTCCAGAACCAAGGTCATCCCACCTTCAGTCATTGAGGTGCAGGAAGCAGATGACACTTGTGCATGCAGTCATGAAGCACAAGAAGATTGGGTCTCACCCTTAACAAAGATCTTGTACAAACCTGCCTCTCCTGCACAACACTGCCCTCCCACAACAAAATCAATGATAAAACTCCAGAAAGTGTGGACCACTTCCCACATCTCTGGGTCCACCCTCAGTGTTCCCACACAGCCTTAGCCTGGCAGAAGAAAAGAATGATTGAAGATCATGGCATCAAACCTAGCATTTTGCTGATTGTCTACCAAGCCGCAGTGATTCCTGCCCTCTTGTATGATTCTGAGGCAGGGATTATCTATAGCAAAGCACTGGAGCAATACCACCAATGCTCTCTCTGCCAAATCATCAAAATCCATGGGTGGAATCAATGTCAACGTCCTCTCCTAGATCCAATGATTCGGTCATATTGTTCAAATGTTCAACACAAGACCCCAAGAGAGACAATATCTTTCAAGCTCCATCTCCACATGAGACCAGATCAGCAGAGACAAAGATTCAAGGATAACCAAAAAGTTTGATTACTCTGCACCTACTGCTAGAAGGTAGCCTCAGTTGGTGGAAATATGAATTGCCATAGAGCATTTCTGCAGCAGTATGAATCTCTGGCCAGTAGTGGAGGGAGTGAACCATTCAGGCAATGGATGGGATGCTATTCAGCTGGGTTGCTCTTTCCTGGATGGTGTTGACCATTTTGAATGTTGTCGGAGCTGAATCGATCCAGGCAAGTGGAAAGTGAATCCATCACGTTCTTGACTTGTGCCTTCAAATGGTGCAAAGGCTTTGAGTATCTGGTCAGAGTATTAACATTGTTGCAGCAAAGCTCTGTAATTGATCCACGTCCCTACCTGCTGAAGCTTCCTGCGGCAAGCACATGATCACTTAATCTTCTCATCCTCTCCTCTGGTCAAATTGAGATTGTAGCCACAGCTTTTGGTACATCAATTCTTCAGCAAACCAGAGCTATCAACAAATACCGGAATGTCTGAATGGATGAGATTACTGGTAGCACTAAATATGAGTAGCTTCATCTGAATCTCCTAATATCCAGTAACTTTTGCACAATTGACATTAGATCAAAAGGTCTGTGATATTCAAAGTTATCTTGATAGCTTTCTTTCAGTACCAGTGGAAAGCAATAAATTTTCTGCACAATGAAGTATCAGACTAACATAACATAAATCTACAACCCAGTAATTTGTCAGAAGTTGTGATCCCAATACTTCTGAGGCCAGGTAGGGCAGAATGGTCAATAAGGAGAGAGAAGCTGAGGATAAGTGGGGGATCAGTTCACACCAGGATACTGTGCATTTCTGATGTGGCTTCAAGTTTTTGTCAGGAAACTTGTGCTTAAATCTTTCCTCCGGGTCCTCTACAAAGTGACGTCAGTTTCTCTGAGGCATTTGAAAGACCCCAGTCCCTTAGTAGACTGAAGGATTTTGTCCAGTAGTAGCACGGCTTCACTGATGGTGGAAGAATGAAGTGTTCCTTTTTAGATTAGTAGGGGATCAGATCAAGCTGAGGCAGTTGATGAGATCTTCCAGGTGCCATTGGGCTATGCAGATAACTCACTGTGCATGGACTGAAATACTTCAATATTGTGTGTGAGACTTTTTTAAGAGAGTCTAATTGTACTTGGTCTTCCCTTCAAGTGGCAGTAAACTTCCAAATCAATCAAATCTTGCTTAATGACAATTTGATGATGGGATGCTCTATTGTTTTATAGATCAGAGTGTTCTTCAGAGTCCAACAATTGGTACACATTTGTCTTTTGTCAATCAGAACCTGTTATTTCATGAAATGGACATGCTAAAAACACACAGCAGATCACGATGAAAGGTCATTGACCTGAAACATAAACTCTTTATCTTTTTCCACAGATTTTAATTTGACCTGTTTCCAGCCTTTTCTGATTTTCTTCCAGATTTCCAGTATCTGCAGTTTTTTTGATTTTCATCTATTTCATGGCTGGCTCCGTCATGCCGGAGTCCTGATACACCTTGATAGATTCTATTGTTATGCTGCAGTTCACTCAGCCTTACCCAGCTCGTTTGCAACCCCCACTCTGTTCCTTCCATACCTGCCTGAGCATTTCACCGTTTTCTTTCTCTTCCATATCACGAAAACTAAATGGATGGTGTTGCGCTTGGCTTTAAATGTGATGACACTCAATACCACAGAGCAGTACATTATCTGGTTTATGGTATATCTCCAGCAGAAAGTAGGTCTGCCTGAATCCTAGCATAACGTATATTTAGGTACATGGCGCATCTCACAGCTGGTCCACTGATTTATATCCAAAGGAGCACAATGCAAAATATGTGATTATCAAGCAATCAGATTCTTCTCCAGTCATAGAAACATAGAAAACTTACAGCACATACAGGCCCTACATAGATTGCCGAACATGTCCCCACCTTAGAAATTACTAGGCTTATCCATAGCGCTCTATTTTCCTAAGTTCCGTGTACCTATCCAAAAGTCTCTTAAAAGACCCTATCGTACCCTCCTCTACCACTGTTGCCAGCAGCCCATTCCATGAACTCACCACTCTCTGGGTAAAAAACTTACCCTTGACATCTCCTCTGTACCTATTCCCCAGCAGCTTAAACCTGTGTCCTCTTGAGGTAACCATTTCTGCCCTGGGAAAAAGCCTCTGACTATCCACACGATCAATGCCTCTCATCATCTTATACACCTCTATCAGGTTACCTCTCATCCTCCATCGCTCCAAGGGGAAAAGGCCGAGTTCACTCAACCTGTTTTCATAAGGCACGCTCCCCAATCCAGGCAACATCCTTGTAAATCTTCTCTGCCACATCCTTCCTGTAGTGAGGCGACCATAACTGAGCACAGTACTCCAAGTGGCGTCTGATCAGGGTCCTACATAGCTGCAACATTACCTCTCGACCCCTTTTACATCATTTAAATATATGGATTTCCAGCTGCTAAACTCTAGGATAGAAATTCCAAGGAGGTAAATTATTGGGCCTCCTAAGTCATTTACCATGTACATCTGACCTTCTAATGAAGGCAGCCCTTTTCATCAGGAAGAGTTAAGTACGCATTTGATGAAGAAGTTTATTTTTCAGTGAGGTTGTAATTCATCCTCAACTACAATGAAACATGCACATATGAGCAGCCATATCATCTGTTTTCAAATTTTGGTACCAATGGCATCAATCTGTATTGCTAATTTCTTTTGGCTCAATTTTGAAGATTATCATCTTGCTCTTAAGCACCTTAAAACCAAGCTTTTACCTTTGCTTTGCCTGTATGTTAATTTTTGTTTAATTACTCTCCCGTGGCGGGCATTGGGACATTTCCTTCTATCAAGGACAGAACTGTTACCCTTGGTAAGTGTTAGGAAGTTCAGAAATACAATGGAGATGTGGAAATCTTGCACCTCTGATAGGTACATTGCCCAGTGAACCTCTGCCAAGTCAGAGCTGATGCCAGAACAGTGAGTACATTCATTTCAATTTAGAGGAATGGCTACAAGGGACAATGGTACATACAAGGACATTTATATATTTTTTTCAATCAATTGAGTTAGTTCAATGTTTTTGTTTATAGATATTTACGCAACTAAAATGCACATTTTAAGACAACTATTTTAATTCTTTTAATCAATTTTGATAATTTTTAAGTATCTCTGAATGTCAAAGTCCTCGACTTCACAGATTGTTGGCAAAGTCAGCTACCAAAGATTTTTCAGTTACTTTGAGGACAAGGCCTAGACTGGCTCTGCTAGTAGGATCGACAATTCCTCTTGCTACCTACTGCTTTGAGAGCAACTGCTATGGTGGTAATACATTTAAGTACACACTTCTTTTGCAATGTTGAAATTGAGCAATTATATCAAAATCCTATGACTCACATGGCACATCATGTGCATAGGAAAATTGCATCTGTGGTACAATGCATGAAACAGGCAAGCACTATTTTAATTGGCATTTTAGAATGCAATGGAATTACAGGCTCCAAGGTCCTGATAAAGGGTCTCGGCCCGAAAAGTTGACTGTTTATTTCCCTCCGTAGATGCTGCCTGACCTGCTGAGTTCCTCCAACGCATTTTGTGTATTGCTCCAGATTCCAGCATCTGCAAAATTTCTTGTGTTTCCAAGCTCCACATTGCCTGTGTGTTAGCCAACAAGTGATATTGTTAACCAAAATATAATTAGCCATGGATTCCAATCTAAATTATTATCATGCATCATATGCTGCAAAGTGTGTCTGGCTGAGGGCTGTATTGTTCTTAGCAGTTGCTTCCCCTTGTTGAAAACAACTTTTCAATTCTTACTTAAGTTTACAGAGGACGATGCCAGCGAGAACCATCAATACAGTTATGAAATGCCATGAAGTGGATCTGTGCTACTGGACCTGCTGTGACAATCTCCCTTCAGGCTCGGAGACTTGAATGCATTAATCATCTCCA
>JARFYF010000074.1:77995109-78011211 GCA_030265395.1 Rhina ancylostomus | reverse complement strand
TGTGGTGTTGATATGTTTTTAGTTTTGTTTAAGAGATGTTTTTATAGATTATTTATTACTGTTCTTTTTGTTGCACTGATACGAGCTGGTGAGAAACAGTAGTTTGTTTTTTTGTGTATGTAGATACTCAGAGGAATGGCAATAAATAAATATTCAATTCAATTCAACATTCAGTATTCAATTCAATTTGTCTCAGGCTCTTCAGTAAAACCAGTAGCCAATGAATATCTCTGTGAAAATGCGATAAGGAAGAGGCTCTCATCATTCCCTTCTTCCTTGTGCTCCTCCTTTTTCAACTTCCGAACAGCCTCTGGCAAGGACTGAATCAGCACCAGGCCAAAGTTGTGGAGTTGCAGGAAGCCTCCACAAACACCATCTCTGGATTCTCTCTCTAGATTGGTGATAGTCCTTATATCCATCCTTCTCCTGCATCTTCTGGAAGGATTTCTTGCTTGCTTGGCCCTCTTCCCTTATCATTTATTTTATTGGAGGCCTAGCTAACTATCCACCAAATTGTGCCAACTGAAAGGGATGGTTAAATGGATGACTGGAGATTAAATACTCAACTACAGCTTTCGGACTTCTTGAACAGTTGCCAAAATTTTACCTTCTCAGTCCAATAAATTAATGTAATGCCTTTGTGCAAGTTGAAAGACAGCTGTCACAATGAGACCCTTCATTTGTATTTAAACACAAATTAAAAACAATACTCATGATTCAGCAACTTAAAACATGCAGAGCATTATCAAGGAAGACATTTTTAGTTGTGCTGTCGTGGCTAGGTGGCATAGCTAACATTGCTTACAGCACTGGTTCCCTCCACTTGGGATTAAAGTGCCCTCACGACACAGATTATCGCAAACTCAATCAGCATCAAACCTCCAAACTGAGAATCCAATTAAATAGCATCATTGGTGGAAAGAAGCGTGAGTGAAATGGAATGTTCGAGCACGGTTATGTTCCTCCTCTTTTCCTCTTGCAGGTGAGTGGCAGATTCCCTCTACATGGTAGTGTAGGTGTTGGTTGCATTATTTGACTAGTATGGAATTAGTGCCACACGTAGATTGATGTCAACAACTGTCTTCTTTGAGAGACATTCTTCAAATGTTTGTAAAATGCACTTGTTACTGCACCTTCTCATTTGTTAAAGAGCTTGAGTCGTGCTAAAATGCACGCTCACAATTCGCAAGTGAAATTTAAATTCAGTCTGTACCAGTTCTGTGTAGATTCACAGTGCCATTGTCAGCATCAATGAACACTTCAGTTTATGAGCAACAAACAATCTGCTGGAGGAACTCAGTGGGTCGAGCAGATTCTGTGGGAGGGAAAAAAATTGTCGACATTTCTGGTTGAAATCCTGCATCAGGACTGAGAGTGGAGAGGTGAGATCGCTCCACTCTCAGTCCTGATGCAGGGTTTCAACCTGAAACATTGACAATTTCTTTCCTCTCAGAGATGCTGCTTGACCCACTGAGTTCCTCCAGCAGATTGTTCGTGGCTCCAGATCACAGCATCTGCAATCTCCTGCGTCTTCAATTTATGAACAATTTCATGTAAACTACACACATTAAAACAGTTCCACCATTCTTTTTTCAATGTCACCACGGTAGAAATTCCAAGGAAGTTATGAACAGTAAAGCAGTATTTGTGAAACAAAAACCACAGAAGCATCAATTGATATTTGCTGCAATCTTTGTCCTAGTGCACCAGAAAACTATCCTAACCACGCATCATAAACTGTTATGTTAATATTTGTATGTCATTAGCTGACAGTGGGTGACAAATATTTTACACCCACATTAAAAAAATCACTGATGATTTATGTTACATTCTTTTTATTAATTGACCTTCATAACTCTAACAAGATCGAATGATAATTCCCCATACTGAATCTTCTGTTCCTCATTGACATATAGTTATTAGAATCTGGCAATTTACATACATGGAACACTAATTATTAATCTTAATCAGTAGCTCTTCCTGAGCAATGGCTATCAGTTTTTGAGTTGGATATTTTCTAATTTTCTTTGAAAGAGGTAAATTCGTTGCAAGTCAATGAAATTGGATAAAAGGCTACGCGTATGATAGGGTGGTGGGGTTGAACAGGTTGCTGAGGCTACTTTATTGCTACCACCTAAATTATGTTTCTACTCCATGCATTTCCACAGAATTTAATTTCTTTGGACATGATTATCTGTGCTCCTTCTTTCTAAGGTGAATGCAAATTGACCAAGTTTTGGTAAGACCTTGTGTTAATTTCTCAAAGTACCAATGCAAGCCAAGGAGGTCAAAATAATGTGAATAAACAAAATATTCATGCTAAATTGGAATTCAGTTTTACAAAATTAAAATTTCCCAGCCCATTGTTTGCCACTTCAGGGGTGAAAAGCACCAGTATCAGAAATAGCTTCTTGCTAACACATCCATTTGAGAGTCAGTTGTTGCTTGGTAGAAAGCATCATTGCCTCTGAGGCAGTAAACTGTGCGTTCAAGTTCCACTCCAGCAAAAATTCTGAGAAAATGCAGCACTGTCAGAGATGCTGCTTTTCAGAGGAGGTATGAAACTGAAGCCCCATTTGTTCTCACAAGTCCCACAGCACCACTTTGAAGAAGGGCAAGAAGATTATCCACAAAGGCACGGCCAATATTTATCCCTGATCACAAGATAATTCAATGGTTAACACACTGTGGGATCTTGCTGTAAGGACAGATTGGGTAGGTTATTACCTTTGAAATAGAGGAGGGCGAAAAGAGAGTTAGTTGGAGCCTAAAATTATGAGGAGCCTAGACAGATTAAATAAGAAAAACTTAGATCGCTTGACAGTGAGGTCAAAAAGAGATATAGATTTAAAGGATTTGGTGGAAGGACTAGAAGATAGATGAGGAAATTATTTTTCCATCCAGAGTGTGCCACGAATCTGTAACTCACTCACTGAACGGGTTACGGAGATATATTTCCATGCCTGCTTGAATAGCATTGATCTGCAGTATTGTGGACCAAGAATTAGAAGGTTAGGTAGTTCATGCTAAGCTGGTATGGACACTGTGATTGGCTGCCTCCTGTATCATAAGTTTTCTGTGATTTCTATGATCTATGTGTGTAAATGGACTGCTGTGTTTTCCTACTTTAGGTGAGTAACTACACATCAGAAAGTGCTTCACAGGCTGAAAAAACCTTGAGATATTCTGAGGTTGTGAAAGGCATATAAAAATGCATGTCTTTTATTTTCCATCCATCGACTGATTTAGATCTCCACTGAAGGAAAATCAGGGTGCGTTGTATAAAAGATGACTCATGTCTCTCCATTCCAAATGAAGTTGAAAATGACCCCAATCGTTCCCTTCACAGTACAGCCTGTTTAATTAATGTTAAATTGGCTCGAAATGCCAACATTGCAATAAAGGAGTAAAACCTGCAACAAATCTTTATGGAATTAATCAAATGAATGTTTCAATGAACATATATTTGAATTAAATATATAATTCTGGATCAATATTTCCCTCCAGCTGCTCATGGAAATTGACAACAAGAGGTGAATACAAATGTTATTTCCTTGATTCAAATTCATACATCTCATTTACTAATATTATTGGTCAGAAGAAAACATGCCAGCGGTACATTCTTCATTCTCATGGTACAGATATCCTTATCTATGCATTGTATTTCTTATCAAATAATATTAATATTTATCAGTTTCACTAGAAACTAAGATTTTTCTTTCTCACAGGAACCAATGATGTTCAATAACAATATAGAAAAAAACTCTTGAAAACATTCTACTCTTTTATCTACTCCCCAATATCCACCCATCTTCACATTTCTCTCCTCTTCTCCTTCACAAACCTGTATTCCTCTTCCCTGTACCTGAACCAATAGCAGGATACCCATGCATGAATTTACTTACTTGCAAGCTTTGGTGGGGAAAATGGTCAAAAGAGCATGAATATCATAACAACAAAAAATTTATTCTCAACCGACTTCCACTGTGGCCCCATTCAAAGGAAAACAGAGTGGGGCAAAAATTCTTACTTGATTGCACATACCAACTGTGCACTAAGTTAGGTGTAGGCCTGTTGCAGTCTGCTTCTGAAATTTGGCTGCATGGAACTGAATTTCTGAAGCGGAGTAAAGCATGTGAGGTACCTTTGGGGTTTAACAAATGTAACAGAGGATGAACTTCCATTGTTGAGACTAAAAAGCACAGCTACATTAGCACTGTCAATGATTTTCATACTAACTTTTAAAGTGCTAGCTCCATGATAAGGAAACATATTAAGAAGCTATACAAAGGCAAGACTTCCCTTCAGACACCCCAAATAAAATGAATTTTGCCAGTTGCAGCCCAGCTTCCAATGAACAAAATATCAGAGCATGAAGCAATACTGACTGAACGTTCTCCCTCAAAGCTGTATACAGGTCTCTAGTACCAAGCCAGTGTCCTTTTTCTCAGCCAGTAATGTTGGCCCAGCATAAACAAGCAATAAATCTGTTTTTCCAATGCTAATTTCTGTGTCCATGTGTGCTCACTGAAAATGAATATTAAATGTTTATTGATAGTTAATTAGTCAACTATTGTCACTTAACTTTTCTTCACAACCACTTTTGTGAGTGGAGTAACATGAGAAAAGAAAGAAGCCTATTTGTAAAATTGGTCATTTTCCTGTTTTAGTCTGAAATTACTCACCAAATCTGTTTATGACAAAAAAAGACAAAAACATAATCAGAAAATTAAGAAGATGCATCTTGTACTTGTATAATATCCAACTAAGTCTTGGATATCTCCAATGCATATTGCATAGTGAATAATCACAAGTGATCTGTGCAAATGAAAACAGCAATGGTCTGTCACTTACCCTCCCAGTGGATTTCATTGAAGTAGGTCTTCATGCTGTTACTTGAATAGCATCACAGGACTGCAAAATGATGGCTTGGTTTAAAATTTAATTCAAAGGTTGGCATTTCTGGCAGTGCAACACTTAGAATATTGGAATGGAGCATTATTACATTTTTGGCACATGGATCCTCATTACTTGATGGTTGGCCTGGGCATGGTGAGCCAAATAGCCCCTTTCTGTACTCTATGTTTCGACGGTGTGGGGCTTGGGCCCATAACTGTCAATTTGAGACAGAAGAGAACTAGAGAACCCGAGCCAAGTCTGCACAGTTGCCCACCCAAAGCTGTTAATATACTGAAAATGATGTTTTTTTAGCACTGCCCATCTTCCAATGACCAAATAGCTCTCTCTTCAACAAATAAAACCACTTGCCAGAGAATTAAAAAAAAGAAAATTCTGTCGATGGTGGAAATGTGAACAAGAAACAGAAAGTGTTGAGAATACCAAGAAGGTCAGGCAGCATCTGCAGAGGGAGACAGTGTACATTTTACGTGTTCTCCTGAAATGGTCATTGACCTCAGACATTAACTCTGATTCTCCTTCAACAGATGCTGCCTGCCATGTTGGGTATTTCCAGTATTTTATGCATAAATTTGCCAGAGATTTGCTACCTTTACATTAGGAGTTTTAAAGTTTTGTTTCTTTGTTCGGTTATATTCTATATGTGCTCTTAGGAGTTAGTTTAGCCCATTCCTTCAGCCTGCATCTATAAACCAAAGTAACACACTGAGGTCAAATTACTACTGCCACCTGCAAACTGCTACATCTGTGTTGACACTTCTGTGGGTGTGTAGTAAAATGACAGTGAGATTCAATTTTAGTGGGGGTGGGGAATAGTGTCATTTTAAAGCCAACCATTCTGATATAGCACCATTGTTTACAGATGCAGCTTATCCACCTGCTTCTTCTCTGGGTGGTATCATTGGATCACAGCAGTGATTGGTGATAATTACAGGCTGTGGATATGGGACGCGTGCCCAGAAAAGCATCCGCAGTTTACAAACTGGGAAGCATTAGCAGGATATTGGAAGCATCAGATCACCACTGAGATAACAGCTGCCAAAAGCATTGAGGCAAGTGAATTTCCAATGGAGCAAAAGAAAACGGCTTGGCATTAAAGAACCATCTATTTTGTGATAACTTCTGCCTATCCTAATCGATTATGCATGGTAAACAGATTTGTACCTTGCCTTAATCGAAGAGAAATCAGCTGTTAAATAGAAGACTCTGCCTGGATTGAGGTTTTTACCTTTTGACTGGTGCACTGATGAACAGCATTAATTTAAGGGTGAAGGATATGCTGCTGGGAAGGAGATGGGTTTCCATTTACCTCGGCAAATGAGTGACTATGTAACTACAGTCACATTCACGGGGAGTTTGTTGTGCCCAAGGGGAGGAGGCTGCATGACTATTTGATTAAATTGTAAAGAAAGGATCTGGTAAAGAGAAACCAACACAATTTCACATGGGCAAAAAAACTTAAAGAAAAGGTCGCAAATTCATTGCTAATTTTAAATTACATAATAAGTAAAGTGGTCCTGTCTAAATTGTTTTTGACAGGGTTATAAAAAATGCATAATTTTAGGAAAGATGTGAGACTGAAATCTCTTGTGAAAGCCATGGGTCTTCTACAGAAGCTCCGTTGCAGGCAGAAACGCGAGCTGGGAACTGAAAAAGGGGCTGGTGGTACTTTACATCAATGGGATCCAAATCCCCTTCTCTGTCTTTTTCAGGTGGGAAAGACATTGCATTTCTCCACTGAGAGAATCAAGCTATAATTGAATCAGGTTCCCATGGCAACAGGGGAATCCAACTATCCTGTGTGAAAGGAGACACTAGGGCCTTGTGCAGGTATCCCTGTTGACTGCTCAGCAGAGCAGATTAAAACTGAGAACTAGCAGCTCCCTCCTGCTCTTGAGTTATTTTTACGAGGGCTTCTTCATTGTTAAAATAAATCATGGTTGTGACTACAGATTGGAATAGGTAACCACTACTTATTGTTGGCTTTGTGGTTTTAGTCACTGACAGTGGATAGACACCCACTATATGCCGTAATGTGTAGTTTTGCCATCTCATATAAGTTTGTATAATTTATGCTTATTTTGTGAATGTTGTGTCTCTAACGCTCTGTGCTGATAAGTTTTATATTGCACCTGTGCATACTTGTGCATTTGACAATAAATTCAACTTTAACTTTCATGACAGGGAAAAGTCAGCAGAGGCATAGAGAGACAGGGTACCTGTCACACTGTACACTTTAAATCTTTCCACCCCTCCCTGAGTCAAGTGTTCCAAAGGTTTTGGAAATTTGTTGCTACCCAAAATTTCCCTATTAAATGGAACTATTCCAATTTAAATTACTTTGGGGTTTACATAAATATTGGTGCAGTTCCACGAGCACTGCATTCATATTTAGTGCTTTGTTGCATGCCTGGTCGGGAGGATTATCCAGTATTTAGAGCTCATTAAGAAATTGTTAAAATAGCTAATGTATTGAAAAGCAGTGCACAGCTGAGATGCAGTAATCAAGGAATCAATACCTTTGTTGAAAGCTTTCATGATATACACATTACATATGTAACTATTGATTTTATAGGTTATTCCTTTCCTGAAATGTGAGACATATCCCTGAGCCAAACATTTTTCAAATTATGTATAACATAAATGTGCCAGTAGTCCTAAATGCAACATTTTTAGGAGTTCAGCAGCAGTTTGCAATAAAATCTGACAAACGATACCATTACTGTATTTGTCATGTTGAGTGCAAACTAGGAATCAATACAGAGTCTCAAAATGACTCCTACAGCACAATGCATACAAACTAATTAAGACATCTACTTCCATCAATCCATTTACCTTTTAGGTTTTCTTTAAAACTGCTAATTGTTCATTTACCATAATTCCCTAAAATACAGTATGAAGTCCAAACCTCTGCTTTGGGATATCAGCAACAATGATCACCATGGGTTTCATGGATGCTCAGCTGTGGACGCACAATGAGTGAAAGAAGAATGTGTTCAGTCACATAAGCAGTTGACATTGTAGGAACTTTTCCAGTGTTCCACTTTTTCCTGGTGATTTTTCCCATTTGTCTGGTCATTACTGAATGGTCCTACACTTCGATATTGCAATCATTGTTGTTAGAAATTATGAAATTAATTGTAGAATGCAAAATCCGTGGGACTCTCGTGTCTTCTCATTCAGGCAGTGTGTCTGTGGTCAAGAAATTAAAACAGATGTTTTGTTGGTCCATGTAATGTTTTTCTGGAGTTGGAAACGGCATTGCTGGGGATTAGTTGCGATTGTGAGTATGATTTATTTATAAATAATGGTGTGATATGGGATCAGATAGGAAGGCCAAAATCAATTATATGAAAAAAAGCATTAATTCTCTCCATAACCACGGCAACAAGCATTGAAATTGTGAACCTGAATTGATGCAACTGAGTGGGTGTATAATGGATACGATGATTAATTTTTTTGTTATCTATCTTTCAGAAGATGTTGTGGATGAATATTGAACTGACTGCCTTTTTTTCTCCGACTGCCCTTATGTTACAGCTGAGTGTGGGTCACCCCCTGAGGCACACCTCAGAGTTGTTAGCATTACATTCATTTGTACAGCTAAAATGAATGCAGAGTTTTAGTATCACAAGCGATCAATGAGCTTAATTTGGTGAAAATGTGAAGATTCAAATCAGTGAGACGTCAAGTTGGGTTTCATGCTGACCTCCACAGGGAACGAGATAGATGGACACAATTTGTTGCAGTAGATTCAGAGCAAAATGATCCGCCCTGTTCTATTCATACTCTTGTTTCTCAGTCCAAATCATTGCTGACAACTCTCAAGAGTCTGGTGTAGTTCTTATGCTCATCAGATTCCTGGTTCTTGGTTGGATGGCAAATATTTAATGGGATTATCCAAAGAGGAGTATATGAGGTCATCTGTGCCTTAAAGTTCAATCTAGGGCATTCTGAGTGTGCGAAGTCAGTGCTGTGAACGTAACTATATTAAAATGCAAAGGCACAAAAACATCACAAAAATTGGATATCCATCCTTTAAATCATTACTGCGATTTGCTCTCCTTCGAGAGTGTTTAAACCGAACCTGCACATTTCATAGATCACAGCTGCTTTCTAGACAGCCACCTCATAAGATCTCTCCATAGCAGCCTGTGATGATTTGTTATTCTTATCCTTCTTTCTGAAGATGCTGCAGATGAAATAGTGAGCCAGCTGTTTTTCTGCTGTCTCAGTGTTACAGCCCAGAGTCATTCACCCTCCCAGATGGATTGGAGCGACTGGCCACAGGTAGTCTTAGGGTCCAAGGGCCCAGGGCAACCTTCAGGATGACAGTCTGAAGGGACTCAGAGTTGTCAATAGCAGTTCACAATCCTCTTGATCTCTGAAAAAGGCTGCTGGCACTGAACTTTTTTTGAATAAAAATCTGATGCTTTTCTTTAAAAACAAAAGAAGACAGTGTCTCAGGGTTAGGGGTCATTTTAATTTGTGCATAATTCAGCTTTCACTGTGAAGTACTTATTTTATTGTGATTTATTTCTGAAGGTTGTAAGTTGCGACCTTTGGATCCAATTTCTAAGATGAAATAATTAAAATGAGCAGAGCACCATCTTCACATGTGGGAAAATGAAACTTTTGTTCGGGTGAAGTGTGACAGTAAGGATGAATTGCGCCCCGGCCACTTTCTCAATAGGCATGACTTTAACAAGTGCAAATAGGTGCACTTAACTCTCAACTAACATCTTTGAAGCCAAATTGGTGTCTCTAAGACTTTGCTGTCTTTGAATTGGCTATGAGAATACAAAGCAGCAGTGTCTGCACTTCAGATGTAATTCATCGATGGAAAGTACTTTCCAATAATCCAGGGTGTATGAAAGCTACTAAGTCTCTCTCGTCAGACAAAAAAATGGCCTGGTTTGGTTCACAACTTCTTTGGAGACTTACGCCAGAGAATTTCTTTGAGCTGTTGCTGTTCTGCTGTCATCATTTCACCAGAAGCTTAAAGTAAACTCTGCTAATGCATATAAATGAGTGTAATGCTGCACTTCTGCGAAACCCATGCAAGGAGATTGCAAGAATCTCTGATGAACTTTCTAATCCTTATTTTGCTTAAATGCACATTGGGACATATTTTTCCAATAGATACAAATATATCTGCCGGTGTGAACTGTGATTGAGGACCAAGAAGTATCATGTAAGTTACTGAGCAAATTTTAAATAGTACAATACGATGCAATGACAATGGGTGCATTTTTTCCATTGATTGGGACTGGAGTGGACTGCATTCTCTGCTAAACTAACGACAGGTGTTAGAGTCACCGAATCTTATAGACATGCTGCACAGCAGCAAACTCTTCGGTCCTCCATGACTATTGCCAACCATCAACTACTCATCTACACTAATCCCACTTACCAGTGCTTGGTCCATAGACTTCTATCCCTTGGCAATTCAAGTGTTCGTTTAGATATTTAAACATTATGGGAGTACCTGGTGCGCTTCCAACAACCACTCAGGTAATGCATTGCAGATTCCAACCACCCTCTGGGTGAAAAAGTTCTTCCTAATATCTTGTCTAAACCTCCTCCCAGTCACCATAAATCTATGTCCTCCAGCCTTTTACACTTCTGTCATGGGGAAAAAATCACCAACTATCTACCCTGTCCATATTCTATATCTCACTCAGATTCCCAATCCCCCCACAAACCCCCCAACCCAGCTCAGCCTCTTCCACTCCCAGGAGAACAAACTCTGTTCGTAAGTGATCCCAGGCATCTTGAAGAATCTCCTCTGCACCCTTTCCAGTGCAATCATGCCCTTCCTATAATGTGGTGACCAGAACTGCGTAAAGAACTCCACCTGTGGCTGAACCGATGTTTTGTTGCACATGGTTTATATTTTGTTTTCCTTCTGTCCATTTAGTATGGATTTTGTTCTTTTATAAAGCTAGAAGAATAAATAACTTGATATTGTCTGGAAAATTCTGGAACTATGAGTGTAACTAAAGACTTGATAAAGGATTATTAAAACACGAAGAGCATTGAGAATGAAACAGAAGAGGCAAGGAAACCAGATCATGATGGAGGATGCAAATGGTAGAGGACAAAACGAGGTGCCAGGATACCATCAGGTAACAAAACCAGATATAGGAAGTGACTCCTCTATATCCAAATATTATGTCATTGAATGTATGTTCAGGTTTTTCGCACACTTACGTGTTAGTGACAAGGGAACTGTTACGGTTCATCATGTTGCAAAGATGTCAACAACCAATTGAAACCAGAGGACAATTTAGCCACGAGGAAAAAAGGATGATTGTCAGTGTTTACTCATTTCAAAGTCAGAACAGTAGGTATGAGATGATTGTAAAACATTAAAAACTAACAAGTTTGATTTAAGCTTTTCAGTACCATTTGGTTTGTCAATCTGATTGTCCCTTCTTTAAAAATGTCAGCAGACTCCATACAGAATGTTTTACAACTTAGAACACAGAACAGTTTAATACAGGAACAGGCCTTTCGGCCCATGATGTCTGTTCCAAACACGATGACAAATTCAACTAAATCTCTTCTACCTGTACATGATTCATATCCCTCTATTCCCTGCATATTAATGTGTCTTTCTAACAGCCTCTGAAATGCCACCACAATCCCCGGCTGCTTGTTCTGGGCAACTACCACTCTCTGTGTTTTAAAAAAAACTTGCCCTATACATGTCCTTTAAACCTTCCCCTTCTCACCTTAAACGCATGTCCTTTAGTACTCGACACCCTTGGGGAAAAGATTCTGATTGCCTACCCTATCTATGCCTCTCATAATTTTATAAATAGTTCTCTCCTCAGCCTTTGAAGCCCCAGAGAAAAAAACCCAAGTTTGTCCCACTTATCCTCATAGCTCATACCCTCTAATCCAGGTAGCATCCTGGTAAACCTCTTCTCCATCCTTTCCAAAGCCTCCACATCCTTCTTGTAATAGGTCAACCAGAAATGCACACAATACTCCAAGTGCAGCCTCACCAAAGTTTTACAGAGCTGCAAAATAACTTCCTTACTCTTGTACTCAGTGTCCTGACCAATGAAGGTAAGCATGCTCTATGCCTTCTTTACCACCCTATCTACTTCCATGGCCAATCTCAGTGAGTTATGGACTTGGACCCCAAGATCCCGCTGCACTTAAGTGCTGGTACTGGTCTTGCCATGAACTGTATGCTTTCCCCTTACACTTGACCTCACAAAGTGCAACAGCTCACACTTGCTTGCATTAAACTCCATCTGCCATTTCTCTGGCCATATATGTAACTTATCTAATATGCTGCTGTATCCTTTGACAGTCCTCTACACTGTCGACAATGCCACCAATCTTTGTGTCATCTGCAAACTTACTAACCCACCCATCTACATTTGCATCCAAGTCACTTATATTTACAGAGGCCTCAGCACTGATCCTTGTGGAATACCACTGGCAGAAACCACCAGCCAGAATAACATCCTTCTACAACTACCCTCTGATTTCTATGGGCAAGCCAATCCTGAATCCAAACTATTAAGTCTCCATGCATCCCATGCATCTTAATCTTCTGGATCAGCCTACCATGAGGGACCTTGTCAAATCCTCAATGAAATGAATGTAGAGAACATCTACTGCCCTACCCTCATCAATCACCTTTGTCACCTCCTCAAAAAACTCACTTGAGTTCAAAAGACATGACCTGCTCTGCACAAAGCCATGCTGACTGTCTTTAATCAGGTCATATTTTTCCAAATGTGCTTAAATCCTGCCTCTAAGAATCCTCTCCAATAGCTTCCCTCTGAGGCTTGCCAGCGTATAATTTCCTGGATTATTCCTATTTCCTTTCTTGAACAAAGGAACAACATTGGCTACTCAGTTCAGTGACACTCAGTTTGTAGCTCTCTTGCTTCCAAAATAAATTTCCTAAGCAGTTCACGTAAAGTTCAAAGATACAGACTTTAGGTGTCGTACTGTGTAGTTTATTGGCAAAAAAAATCTAAAAGAAAAATCATGAAAATAAATTAAGTGTGACTTTAATCATTAACATTTTGATGGTTCAACAGTTCTATTTAACCTTTTTATCTTGAGCTTCAACCTTCAAACCTTCTCTGACTAATGTAATTATTTTTCTTTTCAAAATTTAGAGCTCATGTTTATTGAAGTTATATGTCAAATACATGTCTTAACTTTACAAATTTGTGCTCAGCATTAGACATTTGCATGTCACTGATACATTAAAATGTTGTCATTTATGTCACTGAATTATTAAATTACCATTGTTTGTAGTTCCTCACTTCTTTTAAATACCCTGCATTTGGGAGTATGCAATTTTCAAACACAGTGACATACTTACTGATGATGACAGAAATGTTTTGATAAAACTGAATTATATTAGTATTTGATATTAGTTCAATGCTTCAGCTGAATTATTGAAATTTCTCAATGCTGATTAACACCATACAACAAAAACTGACAGCAGCAAACATGACCTCCCTATGTAATCCCTCAGGTATTTCTGGCAAAATAGACAAAAGTTCCCTGAACAATGAAGAGACCTTAAATAATTTAGCTTTGTGATTTTAGAAGGACACAGCTCCACATAGGATACATTTAAAAATTCATTTTACATCACAGGACATCTGTTTAAAATTTTAAGATAATTCTGTCACATTTCAGGTATTATATTTAAAAACATTGTGAGAGTACAATATATGGAAATATGCTCACTTAAAATAGTTGCTTTCTAATTGGCTTTGGAATTAACATGAAAAGAGAGTCACACTCAGCAATCCAATGGACCCAACCAGATGCTCCTGTAAGAAAGCCTAGTGAATAACGTGCACTTCAGGCTTTTAGTCATGATAAAATATGGTACTCAAAATGCACATATCTGGTAAAGGCATGCCAACAAATTCACACACTATTTTCTAGCCCATACCCTTTCTTAGCCTCAACAGAATAAGATCATAAACAGCATAACGGAACACTTGCCTCCAACCCACCGGCTCTACTTCAATAGATCACTTACAGGCTCGTTGCTGGATTATTTAATTCAGCTTGTCGTCCAGTTGACGAAAATTTGAATTGTTCACAAATGGTTGTCTGGCTTTTGTTGTTTTTTTTTGTTCATTTTAAAGTTTCTACTGAAAACAAAATTCCTCCCTACTTGGGTGGCTTGATGGGGCATTGTTGGAAGAATGAAGAAAACCTACATAGAGTAGGACAAGCTGCAAGAAGGGAAGGAGGAAGTGAAGAGCAATCAGCGGATCTTCAGGGAGCAATTCTCCTCGGCCAGCTTCTGCGAAGACCAATGATTGAGTTCTTTTCACTTCAGTAGAGGTGCTGACAAACTTGTCAACTGTTATAGCTGTAACACCAACCTCAGGTCAGGGGAAGGAGTGCATTGCCTTAAACTTGTAATGCATCTGATTTCCTTTATGGTGCTGCTAGAGATAGACTCATAGTTGGTGAGAATCTCTATACAAAGCATGACAACCTATTCTTATACTTGGCAGGTTCAACCAGGGGAGACTAGGGTTTGCTTGAACTGCAGACTTCTCCATGAAATAGGGCACAGCTAACTGCATGCACACATCCTTGAATGCTTCTTCTGCAAACGCAACCACTAGCAGGAACCTTGTGTGATTCCACCTCCTCCATGTGCAGCTGGAATGCAATCACAAACAACAAATCATGTTGGTCAATGTTCTTTATCTGACTCTGCTCATTGTTCACCTGCCCTCTGTCACATGCATTTTATCTACCACAGCAAGTTCTATGGTGGCTACCAGGCAATAATCCACTTACGAAATGGCTGAAGGCCATGGTTCAGAACCTGCACATTAGATGGCATGCTGGTGCAGCTAGAGCCATTGCTCTCTCAGATTCAAAGATCTGGGTTTGATCCTGACCTAGGGTCCAGTCTGGGTGGATTTTGCATGCTCTCCTTTGTGGGTTTCCTCTGGCTGCTCTGGTTTCCTCCCAACATCTTGATGACGTGTGCGTTGTTAGGTTAATTGGCCACTGTAAAATTGCCTCTGGTGTGTTGTTGAGTGGTAGAACCAGGAGGTTGGTGACGAGGAGATGGGGAGAAGAAAAAATTATAAATGTGTGGTTGAATGGCTCCGTGACTTGATACACTTGTGCACAGCAAACATATAGTGAGAGCCATGATGTCATAAGTATCGTTGCATGGTGTCTCACTGGTGTCCTCGGCTTTGGAAGAGCCTTGAAGAACCCAGGCATGTGGTAAATTCTACATTGCCTCACTGATAGAAGGGAAAGGCCGTTGCTTCCATCTATCAAGCAAAGAGCTGAGAACAAGAGCAAGGGGAGGAAGTTGTCAAATAAGAAAGGCAGGAACAGGCAAAGGAAAAAAAACTATAAAATAGTCAGTCACCTTGCTCAATGACCATCAGTCTCATATTCCATATTTTCCCCAATCAATGACCATCGCATCTCTTTTGTCTCTCCTTGTGCTCCTGTGAAAAGCAGGTTGGAGCAGATCCTAAAATAGGAGCCATAATGTGGAGTGCCCAGGACCAAGCCCCTCTCCCATGTCCCAGGGAAAGGTGGAGGGATTATGAAATGTTCCTAAAGGCAGTCTGAATAGCTACCTGCTGTGGTGAACAAGGTTGGTTCAAAAAGTTTCTGAAATATTTGACAACTTAATAGGTAAAGTGCAAGGAAGTAAGCTTTACAAAGCAACGTCAAGTCAATGAAACATTTCTATTGTTTTGTTACAATGGCAATATCGGAAACAGGGCAACCAAAAATTGCAATGTGTTAATGACGAATAATCTACTGGTTGGGGGATAAATATGATCAGGATAACAGGGAGAATGCCAGTACCATTTCTATCCGAGACAGCAGATGGAACATTGGTTTGACATTTCATCTGAAATTGGCCATTCGGCTTTGTATACAAACACAAATTAATATATGGCATTCTCTGTAAATAAAGCGCCATGGCCAGGATAGTTCCCATATGTTCCTCTGACTCCACTGTATCTGCCTTCAGTCTAAAAAAATATTTACTATTTTAACTGAACCAGGAACACCTAATGAGTAAAATGTGACCACCCACTTCCAACATTAAACTCAATCAAAGTATTGAGTACAGGAGTTGGGATGTTATGGTGAGGTTGTATAAGACATTGGTGAGGCCAAATTTGGAGTA
>JARFYF010000074.1:77880811-77890832 GCA_030265395.1 Rhina ancylostomus | reverse complement strand
CTTAGCCTGGTCAACAACTAAGTTGTTACAGTTGGCCTTAGTCCTCTTGGATAAAGCAGCCAAGATTTCTGCATCTGGTTGTAATGCAAAGAATCCCTCTGCATAGTGCTGTGTCATTTGGTGACTTACCACTGGGATTGTAGGCAGCAACTGCAGCACTTACAGAAATATATGGGGTCAATATGTAAAATCAGATATCCGCTGTAAATTTTGAGTTTGATTTATCTTCTCCTGTGTGCTGTCACTGGGTCCCGAGCTAGTTCTTGGCGCCTTGACACTTGGAATAACATCCCGCAAATCGCCTTGGTGATGTCCTCATCTGCATACATGATACCTTGGTTTTGGAAACCTGGTCCAGCGGGACATACCGATGACCAACCTGTCGATGATAACTCATTCTCAAGAAGACCTTCCTTCTTCCTACACCATTGAGGTATAGAATTATGCAGTCCAGAATGAGGTCATTTGGCCTTTGTATCTGTGCTGACTCTCTGACAGACCTGTCCAAATAGTCCCACTCCTCTGCTCTTTCCCCATAGTCCTTCAATAAGAAAGTTCTCATTTACCCAGTGTTTCTTTGCCAATTATCTTACATATCTATCTGCTGGTTACCTCCCAATCTACTCTACCAAAGCCCCTCACACATTCCAACATCACTTACCGTTCTCCTGTATGAGGAGAACAGTTCTGGCTTCTCCACATAATTGAGATTTCTTGCCCACTCTTTCATTTCTTCCAGCTTCTGTCATCAGATGGTGTGGAAGACCTGGAAAGAAAGGAACCAATTTATACACAGGAAGCTCAACAAATCGAGTAAATGATTAGCTTATCTGTTTCGTGATGGTTAAGGGAAAATTGCTGGTCAGGATAGCTGGCGGGACTTTTTGGTACATCTTGGAATAATGCAGTAGGATCTGATGGCTCCTGCTTTGGCACCTAAGTTTATTGCAATGGAATAATCTCCCCAAATCACACTACCACAACATCTCTCCCTTTTAAGACACTGCCCGAATCTGACTCCTTCAGCTCGCATTTTGGTCATCTCTCCTGGTATAACCTTGCTTACCTTAGCATTCAACTTCTGATTAGAACTGCAAAATACGTTGAGATATCTTTCTGCATCAAAAGGACTGAAGTAAAATTAGTTTTATTATTAGTAGTAATAGCAGTATTAATAATATGTTAAAGGTGATACTTAAAAAGTATATGTGATATAAAGAGTAATTGTTGTTGAATAAGAAGAAAATGATCTTAAGCTGTGTTCAGCCAGAAAGTTTGATCATGTTTGCTTGTTCCTTCGGCTGATAACAATTAGCTGAGGTACCACACTTACTATGCACTAGTGGTAGATGATTTAGTTCAGGTTGGAACACTCACAGCCATGATTTTAAATATTTAATTATTTCTCACAATTCAAAACTGCTCTCATCTGTGTTACTTTAAATGGTCTTCTCAAAATATTCAGCTAAAGCTGACAGAAGCTGAACACATGAGTACAGACAATGTTACCAGTTTAAAACGGGGAACAAAGTAGCTTTATAATCCATAGGTTTAATAGAATATCTTAGTATGCTTGAGTACTCTGGGACTGTTTTTCAAAAAAAATCAGTAGAGTTTCATGCCAATCAAATGACCAAATAAATCCTAAATTCTGATAATGCCCAAGTGAAGCACTATAGAATTGAGACCTTAATCTTAGGAGCCACCTGGATAAGTGACGGCTTTGCAATGAGGCACTTATATTGGAGATAAATTCAGGCAGGCAGACTCCAGACTGGCTGTTGTTCAGACTCCTTAATGGTTCTTGTATAATAAAAACTCCAAGAGCACCCAACAGGTGTGGACTCTAAACAAGCAATGCAGAACTAAAAGGTGCTTCTGCAAAAGTAATGCCAATGGAAAAAAAGAGCCTTGTATTAGAAACAGATGAGCACTGAGTTTCTGTCCTTCAAAGAAATTTTGAGGTAAAATTATTTCAAAGCCAACCTCATGGTCTGGGTCATTCTTTCCATTAGTTCCTCTGCAGTGTGAAGATACTTTTCTCTTCTAATATGGAAAGTTTATGGAATTCTTATCATAGGAGTATTTACCTGCTTAGTGTTGTCTTTCTTAACATCCTAGTTTCTGCCTTCAACTTTCTTCTCTCCTGTCTACTGGGTGACTGTTCATTACTTCCAGGGAGTCCTCCAAGCCCTTTATCTACATAGGGATTTTTCTTGTAATTACCTTAATGTACAGACCACCTAAATGCAAAATGGCCCATTATTATCAGAGGCGATTCGTATTTACCTGCTGTCTACACATGAGTAAAAAGAGGGACGATCAGCAGACAGAAGATACAAAAGCCTGAAAGCACGAATCACCAGGCTCAAGGACAGCTTCTATCCCGGTGTTATAAAACTATTGACTTGATCTCCATGTATGGTATGCAAAAGTTTTTCACTGTACTTTGATACATGTGACAATAATAAACTAATTTACTAATTTAGTAAATCCCAGTCCTAATGAAGAGTCTTGACCTGAAACGTCAACGGTTTATTGCCCTCCATAGATGCTCCCTGACCTGCTGAGTTCCTCCAGCATTTTGTGTGTGTTTTGCCAATTTACCAATTGACTTTTCTTTCCCACACCCTGGCTGTAGAGGCTAATTGTATTGTTTCCATGTCTGTCCTGTTTCTTCACAGGTTGTGTGGCTATTGCAATGCACCTGACCTACTGCAGTGTAGTGGTAACATGACCACACTATCAGTTCAAATCCTCCAGATGCTGTCTGATAATTAGAATTTGGAGATTTTTCTTTAAAGTTAAGCAAAGCAACCAAGGATGTAGAGTTAATGGCAGCCTTGTCAGTAATGGCCACATCCCAAGATGGAAAAAAGCTTCAAAGAAATATCTTCTGGAGTATTAAATATGCAAGACAGTGAAAATAATTGGACTCATCTTGGAATCAATATGAGAATCATCCAAAACTTTCAACTGTCAGGATTGTGTGGGAGGTTGAGACAACAAGGAGGTTATGTTGTTTTTTAACCTTTTGTATGTGGAATCCACCCAGAAGCACTTAAAAACATCACTGCATTAGGGGCAATGCCATTTGAAGCACATCATATGACACAAACGCACTGCCCACACAACAGGAAGAACCCAGTCAAATTTCTGGAGTGATATGAAACAACACCGAAAATGTTATTATTGCTTTTAATCTGAAAATAATTGATTTTAATTTACATGACATTTAAGAAAAGTGATACTTTATTAATTTTTCTGCTATCCTCCTTTGCATATAACTTCACTAATTGCATTATTTATATCTTGCACTTGGTTTCGCTTAAATTGAACTTGCTGACAAAAAGTGAATGCACAATCACATTTTGCATTATATTAATTGCACAAATGCAGTGCTTAATAACTGAGAAACATTATAGAATTGTAAATAATGCTAACATTTGAAACAATAATTCATAAGGAGAGACAAGTTCTTGGGTGACAATGCTTTGCTTTTAAGTTTTAAACGGCAATGATAATATTTTTTAGGTAGTGCACTATGTCATTTGATGATTGGAACAGGAAGCACTAGTGTTACTTAAGTTTTAGTCTGAAGGTATTAATATTGCAAATTTTGGTATCAATCTAAAATATAAAAGTTTATATTTGGTATGTTCGTAATATGGCTAAAGTATGTGAATCATGGTAATTGATTGAAATTTCACAATAAAGAAACAAAAGGCACTCAAAATATTAATTTCATTATCTCTTAAAATCCATACAAGAGAACAATTTGTGGGCTAAGAAAAAATGCAGCATTCATTATTAATGATTTTTGTTAAATAGTTTAACTAAAAAGACTGAATTAATTTCAGTCAATGAAACATTCACTTGGCTGAATCATCTGACTGATCTCACAACTACTCCCTACTCAAATGGAAACCTTGTGCAGAGACTTGGCCAGCAGTACTAGTGGCTGGGGATGTGAAATGTAGTGAAGCATCAAGACTGTTACTCACTATTAAAGGATAATTTTTGCTGCCTGGAAAAATAATTTTTGGAGCTTGGCCAATAGAAGCAAAAGAAGATACAGGCCAATCAATAAGAGCTGTATTGTTCATGTTAAGTAGCCATTGTTTATGTTAAATAACTTACTAAGGCAATATTCTTCCTAGAAAACTGTCCATCAACAGAGGTAAAGCTGCTTGCATTGTTTCCTTGCATCCCTCAAAGCAGCCAAAAGCATGTACTTTAATTTGGGCCCTTTTTCTGTTTCTGTTGAGGAAGGTAACTCTGCTTCACCATTTAAGTTCATGCGGAAATGGCAGATCAGACCTTAACAATATGATTGGAGTTGATGAATGGGGGAGAGAAAATGAAGCATGGGAAATGTTCAGTCAGCCATCCTCTTACCACTCACCAGATTTGATGGAGTTAAAATATGAGCCATATAAAAAGAGACATTCACTGCACCGGGACAGAACATTCATCAAGTAGTAGTGCTGTCAAGGATTTAGAATTTAATAAAAGGCACTCATGTTGGTTTTCACATGTGTTCAATTAACTATAGAACAGAGAGGTGTGAGTAACTGCTGTTATATTTTTAATTGTTTACGAGCTCAGATACGTTTTGCTTTCACTTCATAACAGTTTGACCTGAATTCCCTTCCCTTTGGTGAGTCAAGAACAGGACAAGTGGTGGTCTGAAGAAGATGTTATGTAATTATTCTCATTCTAAATCAGTCAAAAAATGGGGCAAAAAGAAATAAACCTGCTGAAAGAAATCATGGGTCAAGCAGGATCTGTGGAGGCAAGGGGGTGGTCAACATTTCGGGTTGCATCAGGACAGGGTGCATAGAGGGAAGGTAGCCTATAAAAAGAGGTGAGAGGGAGGTGAAATGTGAGACAGGAAGTGGTTAGGTGATAGGTGGAACCAGGTGAGGAGAGAGTTGATGAGCTAGATGGAGGAGAGGGAGTGTTCAGACAGAGGCTGGTAGGTGACAGGTGGAAACATAAGACAAAATAATTAGGCAGCTGGAGCCAAGTTGTGGGAGAAGGGGCGGCCGGGGAGGGGCAACGGGAGAGGCAGAGGATGGTTGGTGCTACGTGGATCCACATGAAGGAGGGAGAATGGGCAGGGTGAACCAGATAAGGGAGGGGTTAGGAAAGATGGACTAAGAGAGAAGAAACTCAGATAGACAGGAATGTGGGTATGAGTAGATTGACCCTGATGGAGGAGGGTGATGAGTCAAGGTAATGAGGAGGAGAGGTATGGAAAAGCTGAACAAAGGGAAAGAGATCTTGATGTGAGTGGGAAAGGAAATTGGAAAATTTAATGTTCATACCATTGGGCTGTAGGCTACCCAAGCAGAATATGGATATTTGTTCTTCTCGTTCGTGTTTGGCCTCACCATGGCAATGGAGGAAGTCGGGGTCAGACAGGTCGGTGTGGGAATGGGAAGGGAGTTGAAATTCTGTGTAACTGGAAGCTCAAGATGGCCGTTTAGGGCAGAGCATAGGTGTTCTGCAAAACAGTTGCCAGTCTACGCTTGGTCTCATCAATATAGAAGAGGCCACGTTACGAGCACATTACATCTTCCAATTTCAGGTCACCCACTCGCTCTGTGTTCCTTTCCCAGTCCAACCAGGGTCTCTCTCCCATTGTTCACCTTTTCCATCCCCTGCCCCCTCATGACCGAGACTCATCATCCTTCCCCACTTGTTTCCATTTGCCCATCGCTCACGTACCTACCTACCTGGGTTTCTTCTTCCTTGGTTCACCTTTCCTATCCCCTCCCCCACATTCTTCCATCTGCCCATGATCTGGTTCCACCTATCATCCATCAGCCTCTGTCTCTACCTTTCCCCCTGCGCTTCCCCACCAGACTCACCTGTCCATCAGCCCCCTCCTCCATCTAGTTCCACCTATCACCTACTAGTTTCTGTCCTGCCCCTCCCTCTTACTTCCATATACTGATTATCTTCTGTCAACGCCCTCAGTCCTGATGCAGGGTCTCAACCCAAACTGTTGACCATCCCTTTGCCTGAACAGATGCTGCTTTACCCACTGAGTTCTTCCAGCAGTTTATTTTTTGCTCCAGATTGCAGCATCTGCAGACTCTTGTGTCTCCAAAAAAAGTGCATATATAATAGAAAAATCTAAATCTTTATCTGCATATACTTTGTTCTCAGTGGGTGGGTAGATAAGTGCCTTGCAGATTCCTGTGTGACATGGAATGCAGTGAAATTCATTTTTTTGCCAATTTATATACTGACCTATGAATTAACATGAAATTCAAAAATACCAAGCCATTTATTACTAATTTGCAATTTATGTAGTTTTTGTCAGATTCTGTCAACTTCAGGTCAAGTAATATTTCTGGTCTGCTCAATGAGCTTCAAGTAATCTGAATATTTTATATGAATATTCTATGCCTTTCACACCAGCCTCAGAAAGTGTGGCTCTCTCATTTGCCCTGGAATATATTAAGATGCAAGTAGTTCTGAATGCTTCTTTTATCTTAAAATCACTTGACACTTGCTGAACAATGCAACATTTCTATAATCATTTTCTTCTCCATAATGCATTTCTGATTGGTAGAAAAGCATTGTCATAACTAGCAGTTAAAATGCAGATGCCTCAAAATAGGTAGTTCTCATCAATCTTAGGCTAAATTTTGTATTAAAATATAAACAAATCAGATGCAAATTGTGGTCATGCTTCACCGTGTGATGTATATATGTATAGACAAGGTGCTAACATGTTTAGTGTAAAGACAAATAGCTTATCTTCCTTAATTTAAACCATCTACTTGATAAAAACAAGTCTATCAGTTACTCTATTGTCTTGCATTTTCTTTAATAATGTTTGCAACTTTTAAACCATTGTTGATTTTCTGTAATTACGCCTGTAATTAGTGAAAGATTCAATTGATCTTTGTCTATTGCCACCATTGAATATTCATTATCTCAAAAATCAAGTATTCTCCTCTGTCCCACACTGATAATGTTCAAAATGAAACAAAGTAAGGAAGCACAACAATGTTCCAAAACTATTAATCTATTGTACTTCTTGCACAAAGGCTCTGCATGGAAGGGTGGGGGTATTTTGTGGTTTTGAAATCACAAGCTACATCTGTGTATGAAAACAGAGCTTTCTATCAGAATGGTGAATGGCAGGCAGCCACTTCACACAAGTGTGAAACTGATCACCATATTTATACAGATCATGGTTGGTTCTTCGATGATTACTTGTATATAGATATATTGATGAAAAAAATCAAGGCATAACCTGGGGCTGACTTCCTGAGTATGTGGATTTATGGATAACAAATTAGCAAATAACAAGGACTGAGCATTCAGGAGTCCAATAGTCCTATACTAGACCAGCAATGTTGAAAATCTTAGTCGTTGCGTCAAAGCACATACATTGAATGGCTTGAAATATTTTTTGGAGAATAGCAATCTTTCTAGGTGAGGAATAAACAATAAAGTCTGGGAGTTGATGGGGTTGGGATGTTGTTCTGCTCTTGCTAGTTCCAATTTGGGGAACAAGTCTTCAGCCATCAGGAAGCGGCTGTTCAGATTGCCAGTGACTGTAACATTTCCCATCAGGGAGACCCTTCAGTAGTTACTACTGTCAGACATGTTTCCTTTCCTCGTGGTGACGATGATTACAGCATCGCTGAGGTCCACTCTTCCTAGATGAGGATGACAAGACTGTGGATTCAAGATTGCAGAACTTCACCTTTGAGTTTTAGGATTTCAGCAAGGATACTATCTGCTTCTAAGGCCTTGTTATTTTTGGTTCGGAACACAGGCTGTCTTGTTGGCAACGAGTGGCAGAAACGGTGACCTGATGGGATGGAGTGAAGAGCGGTCACATCAAGGATCTGGTCACAGCTGGGAGGTCTTTGAAGCATTCTGTTCAATGCACACTGACTGCCTCTCCATCACTGGTGAGGTCACGCTCATTCTAGGTTCTCAGTGGAGTGGACCTTTGCGTGTTTGGGCCGTAGGTTAGGTTTTCTGCTAGATCGCCACCTTAAGGTTCCTGTGGAGTGGTTCCTTTTCCCTTGAGGGAAGAGAAAGCTTTAAATCCAGGAACACCTTATGTTTGTGGCTAATTAGCTTGTCAACCTCATCATCATCTTCACTAACTAGTCCAGGTTCTTCTTGGGAGAGAAGTCAAGAATCACTTCACAGGTGCCAATGAAAGAAGACTTCAGAACAGCCCATAAGCTGTAGAGACTTAGCAGCTCCTGTAGACTGGGAGCTGACAGGTTGTGGGATCCTTGAGAGATCCGACTTTGACATTCTTGTGGCAAGGCTTCTGTTGAGGCTGATGATTTAGAGCCAGGCTGATGGAAATTATAGAGCAAATTAGGTGCTGTCAGCCCAGCAGTTATCAGCACCTGTCATAGTGCAGGTGATATGGATGTCTTTTGTAGTTCCTTGCATGAACAGTGATATAATCCAACAGGAACCAATATTCAGACTGGGGTGTCGTCTTGTGCTTGTCCCTCTGCCAAAACAAAGTGTTCATTATAATGCCAATTTGTCAAGGGAAGGACTCCGTTAGAGTTAATTTGCCCTACTTTTTCCATGCTGATCAGAAAGTTGCATCCTTCCCATCCTTGCCCAGGAGGATCAGTTTGCTTCCCTTTGGGATACAGACCAGAAATTTTTCAAAGTCAGAGTGGAAGTCCTTGTTGGCCTTATCTGAAGGTTCCAGTGTTGGAGCACATGCAATGATGGCCATAGTGTGTTAGAGTGAGCAAGAGGGTCATAAGACATTCACTCATTTGGCAGGGGTAGTTGCTGAGACACTCGACTAACTCATTCTTGCTGGCTCTTCTAGTGTCTCAGTCACTCTGCTCATCTCTGCGAAGACCATGTTCCTACTTTGGTTTGTCCCTCCAGAAGGAAGTGTGCCGACTGCCTTGTTCTTTAAAAAGGCCACCCCCTGCACAACACATCTCACTTGTTCCGGAGATATTAACCTCAAACTGTTCGAGTTTTTGAATTGTGAAAGCAAAGCGGTGTTCAGGTGTGTCATTGTTGGGATTGTTCCTAAGGGTGCTGACATGCTTGGCCCAGATCTTCAGATTATGAAGTGAAAGTTGCCTGTGTATGGTTATTTTTTTGTGAGGGGAAGGCATTGTACACTAGCAATCACATGGACTACACAGGGTAAGGTCTTAATCCAGTGCCAAGGGCCTAAAAATGCTGAAAAGTAGCTGTGCTGCGTGAGTCTCGATACTGACACATGAATGGACACATGCACAAGTGTATCTGGCATAGTCCCTGCTTCACTTCAATTGCTTGCCTGCTTCAGTTTGCCTGCCATGAAGGGTGTGTCAATTTGCCTGCCAATGAGTGTGCGCGGTAAAGTGCCAACATCTGCAGTTAAGGGAATATAGTACTATAAGGAAACACACATTTCCTGTTTTAACACTTGGTTGTGGGTGTAAACTATCATAATTCTGTCTCAAACTGGATTTTGACCACTTTTGTGACTCTTTTCAGTCGGCTCCACAATCTGTGACATGACAGAACTGGTTTTCATTGCATTGTGTTAGTATGTATTTTGATTATGCCTTTGCACATCTATACCTTGTTGCCCTTTTAGATTTGTTGCATTTGAACAAAATGCAGGCTGTGACTTGAGTGCATTGTTGACAGAACTGTGATGTTCTGGCCAACATTAATCCCTAAACCAACATCACTAAAAGAAAGTTGGCTTGTTAACATCTCACTGATATTTTTGGGATATGATTGCATGCAAATTGAATGCTGTCACACAAAGTGTGACCATATTTCAAAAGTGCTTAAATATCCATAAGACACTTTAGGATGTCCCGATCAAGAATGGTGCAATATTAGTGCAAGTTCTTTTCAACTTGCGACTTACTTGACAAAACTTGCTGAGCAAAATAAAAATCTCCTGATAATGCAATTGTCATGGTTCTGAGTTCTGGCCCTCATTTGGCTCCATTAATGCCTTGTTGTCCAGTACATGGATTCCATGCTGGAC
>JARFYF010000074.1:77774880-77787772 GCA_030265395.1 Rhina ancylostomus | reverse complement strand
TGAAAATGGCTAACACAAGGGGGCATAATTTTAAGGTGACTGGAGGAAGGTACAAGGGGGATGTCAGAGGTAAGTTTTTTACACAGAGAGCGGTGGGTGTGTGGAACGCACTGCCTGCAGAGGTTGTGGGACCAGATACATTAGGGACATTTAAGAGACTCTTAGAGAGGCACATGAATGATAGACCAATGGAGGGCTATGTGGGAGGGAAGGGTTAGAAAGATATTAGAGCAGAATAAAATGTCAGCACAAAATCGTGGGCTGAAGGGTCTGTAATGTTTTATGTTCTATGTTCTAAGGGCAAGGCAGCAGGAGCATGGGAACACTTCCAATGACAGATTCCCTTCCAACTTGCACATCATTCTGACTAGGAATTATATAGCTGGTCCTTCATTGTCATGTGGTCTAAGTCCAAGAACACCTTACCCAACTGCACTATGGGAGTACCTTCCCCAGAAGGTCTGCAGTATTTAAGAAAGGGTTCACCACAACCTTTTTAGGGGCAATTAAGGATAGGCAAAAGTGTTGAAATTGCTAGCAACACCCAGACCCTGATAAAGAAAAAAAATAAAGTTAAAAAAATGGTGGCTTAACCTTTGTGGAGGTTGGAGGGAATATAATGTCAGTGGTTATGTGGCAGAGAAGGGAGAAGGGATGTGTCAGAGTATAAATGAAATATTCTGTCAAAGAATTTGTTGAAAGTGGCATCACAGGTAGACAGGGTGGTGAAAAAGGCATTTAGCACGCTGGCCTTCATCAGTATAGGAGTTGGGACATTATGTTGCAGTTGTAAAAGTCGTTGGTGAGGCCGCACTTGGAGTACTGTGTACAGTTTTGGTCACTCTGTTGGAGGAAACGTGGTTAAACTGGATAGAATGCAGAAAAGATCTATGAGGATGTTGCCAGGACGAGAGGATCTGGGTTAAAGGGACAGGTTGGCCAGGCTAGGTCTTCATTCCTTGGAGTATAGGAGGATGAGGGGCAACCTTATGGAGGTTTATAAAATCATGAAGGGCACAGATAAGGTGGATGGTAACATACTTTTCCCCAGGGCAGGGGAGTCCAAAACAAGGGGCATAGATAAAGGGTGAGTGGGGAAAGATTTAAAAAGGACCAGAGGAGCAACATTTTCATCAGAAAGTGGTAAGTATATGGACAAGCTTCCAGAGGAAGTGGTTGAGGGAGGTACAGTAGTGTCATTTAAGAAGCACTTGGACAGGTACATGCAGGGGTGAGGCCAAGAGGGATACAGGCTGAACACAGGAAACTGGGACTAGCTGGGTGGGCACCGTGGTCGGCATGGACTTGTTGGGCTGAAAGGCCTGTAGCCGTGCCGTATTGCTCTATGACCCTAAATCACACGTGGCGTGTGTTTTTGTGTGTGTCTGTGCATGTGCCTGTGCACATCTATGTTAGAATGATGCTGTTTTATTGAACCAAATCCCATTTTGTATATTTTGTGAGATACTCTAATTTCTCCCGGTCTTGCTCCAGGATGTAGGGATTCTCACTCTTGGAGGAAAATATTGCAACTACTTCCTCTTCACTATTCAAATATTGAACCCTGCTCCCACGACCTCCCTCCTAGCTCTGGGCTCTGTCTCTGTCAGCAAAGTTGTGGACTTCTCTCTCGCTCTCCTGCAGCCTCCCTCTCCTCTACAGCAGCCACCATGTGTGTTGCTGCTGCCTGACTGCCATGTGGAATGTGCCTCTAAGGGCTGATGCCCTTCCCTGATTGCTGCAGGTTCCCATTCAAGCTGCACGCCATCCAGACCTGGTCACCAGTCATTTATCATCCCTGAATCTGAATCCTGGGAAACCCTACCCAACAGCAGCATGGGAATACCTTCACCAGAAGGACTGCAGTGATTCAAGGTGGCAGCTCACCATCGCCGGTTGTGTTAAATTCAGCGATGTCCCATGGGGAACCAGACAGTTCCAGTTTTAGTGCATGATTCCAGCTGTGAACCACCATCACAACATCTTCAATGCATTTTTGACCAATGTCAAAATTTATTTTCGTGAGGTGGGGTACATCTAATTGGGTGTAAGCACTAAACACAGGTCACATTAGTTTGCCATGACAGGGTAAAATCCAATTTCGAGGTCATAAACCAACAAAAAGTCAGCCAAATTTTCAGTGCAATTGTTACAAACAATAAAAAAGCTTAAGAGCCATGTTTCAGAAATGCACTATTTTGTACAATGGATTTTTTAATGGTTCTTAAGCAGCTTATGTGCCATCAGCTCACAAAGGGATTTAATACAACAGTGCAAATTTTGAAGTGGAGATGCAGTGGTTTGGAAGCCAATATGCCTCAGCAAACAGAGGCTGGAAATGCCAATGCAGGATGTAGCTGGTAGACTGTTCCGAATGTGTAGATGTCAAAGCAAAAATAAAGGCTTTAGCAGCAACTGAGATGAGGAAAAGATTTTTTTATGGACAAGGCAACGAGGATGGGAAGTAACCTGGTATTCTCATGGCAAATATATAGAGCCAAATATTCAGGTCAGGGTTGTAGAGGATGTAAGATGATAACCTGTCTGGTTTAAGTGCCAGGGACGATAGGGTCAAATTCCTTGCAGGTTGTAGTTTTCTCCTTTACACTTTTGCTGCCTACTGATATCCCAACTTAGTGAGTCCTCCCCTATGCCACCTGTCTCCACATTGCCAAAATCTCCTTGCTTCATCGAGTGAAGATCTTATCTGGGGTGCAATATCACTTGATATTCAGGCTACTGGCTCAATCCTACCTACCCAGGAATGGGAAAACTTGAATTTGTTACATCAAAGTGACATCGCAAATGGCCTTAACGTCAGTGGTGATGCATACCTTGGGCACCCAGGTAGTAAGTGTTCAAGACATGTGCAACTTGAGGTTTGCTTTGCGAGTCTTGCCCTTGTCTTACATTTCTCACATGATAATCTGACTGTTGCAAGTCACTTCTTGTACCTTCCTTTTCCTTACCTTCCTGTGCTACCATCTCTGAAGAGGCATCAATGATACTTGCCAGTGAAAATTCAAGTCAGAAGCATTTTCAGAGAAATTCTTAAGTTGATCTTCAACAACATGAACATGGTTAATGCAGATTTTAGTACCTGGATTTATTAAATTCGTTTACGTCAAGGAGCAATTTTAGAAAAGTAGTTTACCTTTCCTGAAAATAGAGTAAAAACAGAAGATTTAAAAACACTCATCAGGTCCGCAGCATCTGTGGTTCTCTTGAAGGGTTGCTGAATTTCAACGTTTACACTGTCCCACACTAAAAAGATGTGCGGAATATGACCAGTGTCTTCGGTTTTCATCAAAAGCTTTAGGAGTACCTGCTTCTTCAACTTCATCAATAATCAAAAGTTTTTAATGCACCACTGCAGTTTGCTCGACAGTGAGTTTGCATCTCTTCACCAATCATTGAATACTGTTGGCTTGGATTGTGCTGGTCCAGCCTTTCTGTTTGGAATTGCTGCCAGTGGCCACCCACACCTGATATGTCTGAGCACAATGCAGAGGGCTTATCTCGCTGGCCCTCTACTGCCTGAGGTCAATCAGTGTGGTCTGAATGGTGACCTGGCTTCGGGCGGTGATGTGACACTAATCTTTCTGAAAAGCCTTCAACAAACATTGGCAGTCAGCATAGCTGGAAATAGGATTTACCACCTGTCAAATCTGTCATTGATTTTATTTGTTTTTAAATTTCTCTGACTTTCAGAAACAGTTAAACATGATTAAAATTTAAAGAAATATTCTAAAAAATATGATAGTTAAAATAAGTAATCAAAAACACAAAACAGTTTTAAATACTGTAAACCATTAAAATAATGCTTATTAATTTGTAACTCATCTTCACCTTTACCTCCTAATGTACAGGCCTATTGTCCCCATTGAACTCAATGGGATCTCATTACCATGACAGTTCAGACCTGACACAAGATTCAAGAGGTGATCCCTATTGCGATGTTGGAAACCTTAGCATGAATTAGCAATCTTAGCAAAATTATGAGGGGCATAGTTAGGATGTATGCGCACAGAGTTGGGGAATCAAGAACTGGAGGACATAGGTTTAAGGTGAGAGGGGAGAGATCTAATAGGAACCTGAGGGGCAGCTTTTTCACCCAGAGACTGGTCAATATATGGAATGAGCTACCAGAGGAAGTGGTTGAGCCAGGTACATTAACAACATTTAAAAGGTACTTGGACAGGTACGTGGATAGGAAAGGTTTAGAGGGATATAGGCCAAACCTGGATTAATGACACTAGCTTAGATGAAAATCTCGGTTGGGCCAAAGGGTCCATTTCCATGCTGTATGACTCTATGATTGGCTCCACTCCACTGACAGATCTGGTATCCCAACACAGTCATGAAATCCCAGACCTCTGCATTTTAAAGATGGGATTTACACAAATTTAACATTGGTGGATCTTGGCAGTTCCACTGCTGGGCAACCCTCAGTTTATTCTGTCCCTTTGTTAAACGACTGCTGTCATGAAGGTAAATAATAACATTGACATGTACTCAGCATTGTTGCAAAGTCCCATAGCCCCCAGAGTTCTGCACAGAATAAATTATATTTAAGGTGGAGTGATTGTTACATAGACAGGGGTGGGGAGAAATTTGGTATTGGAAACGTCCCCAAAATAGTCATGAAATAGGTCATCATTAAATTATTTATTCGGGGTAATGACCTCGGGAGGAAATATTGGCAGAACTCCCCACAAGAAACTGTGACCACTTTTTAGTCTCACTTGAACAAATTGAAGAAACCTCCAATTAACATCTTGTCAGAATGACATATCTTCAGTGCTGCAACAGGCCCTCAGCATCAAGACTGGAGGTGAAATTGATCAAGTGGCATTTGACGATACAACCTTTTGCCCCAGAAACAAGTGCTGCTGTGTGAGCCACTTTGGCATGGAGAGCAGATTCATATGACTAGTGTTTCAGATTCAAGTTTGGACAAATATTTGGAATGAAATGTTCTTTGTGCATTTGATAAAATTGAGCTCGAACAACTGCTGCTGTTGCATTTCTATCAGTTACTATCTGCCAATTTAAAATAATTTGTTTCAAAAATGGGAAGTGATTTTCTTGCCGTTCACACTGCTGCTGTCCTGCCAGGAATACCATTTAGACTGTGGGCAGCACAAGCAGTTCAACAGCTTCCCGTTGCTCTTCAACTGTGGCCTGTGTTCATTTTTCAGGGAGTACACAACGTAATGTCAGGTAGATTTTACAGATGAATCTTGCAGTGAAACTCAAGAGATAGGTGACTGTAATGGGACCAGTGGAATAGGGAGGGGTGGGGGTAGGGAGATGTAATTCCCTGCTACCTAAAAGTAAATTAACTATAAGGGTATAATTTTCCATTAAAAAATCCTCTCTTTACTCCTTTTAAATTTTGTAGTTTTAGGTTATTTTTAAGGTTGTTCCTGTGTATCTGCCCAGTGATTTACCAGGATGTAAACAAGAACAAACAAGAAATTCATTCAGGGAGCCAGCTAATAATTGTCAGTGCTAAAAAGCAAAGTTCATCAGCACCTAAAAATTCTACTGCACACTATTTCAGTTCCAACAATACTGCCTTCATAAGCCATTAAGTTTCAGCAGCTAATATGGTGATATAAGATTCAATTGACTTCAGCATATCACTCTCTGAAATGAATGGGAGTGATAATACATCTGTGGTCATTTTAATGCCAGTTCAAATTTTACTCTAACAACATGAATGGCAGTTAAGTTTATGTGCCAGAGAAAAATTTAGAATAATCACTTCAGTAAATTATCAAATAGTGATGAGGTGATTTTCTTATCGTGCAGAATTAAGACAATTAAAATTAGAATTGAGGGAAATGTATAATGGAAAGGAAGTTGATATCTCCCATTTAACACCTCTGTGCTGTTAAAATTACTGCTAATATATGATTAAGTTGACTTAAACATCTCCAGAAAATTTGGTATTCCAGAGATGAATTAAATTTGTATCAAAGTTATCTATAGTGTGCCTTACCAAGTGAAAGCTCTTCCTCACAAGGCACCAAGTATTGCTAATGCCTAAAACTGCATTTGCTTCTTTTAGGTGATGTATCTCACTTGCTGTGGCAGAGGTCCATGAGAGAATTTCAGCCACCTTCTTGTTGAGGATTCAACAACAATTCTTCTCAGTGCAAGTCTGCTCTCCTGTCATGTTGGATGCCATTCAGGGGCATCAGTTAACAATGTCCCTTCAGCGCATTCTTGGATTCCTGATTTTCTTTTGCCTTCCCCATTTTTAGATATTGGGACAAATTTAAGCTAATGACGCGCATAGAAAGAAGAGGAAATATGCAGATTACGTACACTTTCTATTAAGCTTTTGCAAGTGTTGTATGCTATAGACTTTTACCAAAGGATTTTCTACATATAGATTCGAGATCAAGTTGCTTAGCTTTATTCTTAATGTACATTTTAGGCTCGGTGCTCTTTCACAAGCAGTATATGATGTCACATTCATTTCCATTTGTTTGCATTCATTATCACATTTTAGTAGCATAAAGTAACTCAGTTCAGTAGTAGAGATGAAATATGCCAATTAGCTTCTGCTTCAGTGCTTTAACTTACCACTGGCAGTATGTTAAGATGCTGATTTCAGAAATTTGCAGGATTCCCTCTTGTATAGTAAGTGAAAGAATTTGTAGCTAAAATTTGTCTCAAGGCTCTTTGTGCCAATGTCGGATGCCCATCTCCTGTTTTTCAAAGGTTTGAACCATTAACAAGACCATGATACTTAAGTCTGAAATATCTGAGAATATGCACTCTCCTGGTCTCATAATCATTCCTTTCTTTCTCATTGAAAAGACAGCCAGCATTTTCTGTATCTTTTAAAACTACTACTATCCAAATATAAAGTAAATTACTATTAAGATTTTTGTCATTGAAATTTCATTGAGAATGCATCTCACGTATCCCTTAATGTATGGGCTAGTTCCCTGCAGAGTGCTCGATGGACCACTGCACCCCCAACAGTTCTTGCCCTCTGCAAGTTGGCTCAAGTCCAGAATGCCAGGTGTGGAAACTTTACTTCAATAATTTTACCATGACATCTCTGCAGCAAATGTAGGCTCCAGGCTGTCTGCAGTTGTTCCTTCAGAAAACATATACAAAGCTGCTTCTCCAATATGATCCTGAATGTTCCGAGATATTCTCCATGAAGCTAATAATTTTAAAGTTACTTTTCATTGACAACTGTGTTCTTAATACATTTTGAACACAATAGAATTTATTGTGCCAAACAAACAATGAAAAGTAAGCACTCCGTAAACCCATTGAATTGTGGCAACACTTAGTAAAATTCAATGTTTTTCAGAAATGGCAGTTTTATATATTAAGTTGAAATTGTGGTGCGTTTGGTTTTCAACATGCAATACAGGCAATAGCCGCAATCTTTCCTGATTTGATCATTTTAAAGACATTAACCACCAGTGCCAATGAAGAATCCCATCACATCTCTCACATTTATTTTAAAACCTTGAGCTGCTTGACTAGTCAAATGTCATTTTCTTTTGCCTTTAGAAGCAAATGGAATAACCTTTTCTGTCCTGTGTTACCTCCTCCACCATGATTATACACCTTTTACATTGTTATAGAGTTATTGATTCAGACAGCAAAGAAATGGGCCAACCGAGATCCCCATCCGAGCTTGTCCCATTTGCCCGTGTTTGGCCCACATTCCTCTCAACCTTTCTTATCCATCTACCTGTTCAAGTACATTGTTGTTGTATCTGCCTCAACCACTTCCTGTGGCAGCTCCTTCCATATACTGACCACCCTCTGGGTGAAAAAGTTGCCCCTCAGGTTCCTAGGAGATCTTTCCCCTCTCACCTTAAACCTATGCCCTCTAGTTCTTGACTCCCTGACCCTGGGAAACGGACTATGCTCATTCACCCCATATGTGCCCTTCATAATTTTATACAACTCTATTAGATCACCTGTAATTCTCCTACACTCCAATGAAAATAGTCCCAACTTGCTCAACCTCTCTCCATAACTTAGTACCTTGAGTCCCCGCAACATCCTCGTAAATCTCTGCACTCTTTCCAGCTTAATGGCATCTTTCCGATAGCAGGGTGACCAAAACCGAACACAATATTTTTGCTCTTCTTGAGTATACTCTTGCAACCCCTATACTCCTCCCGAGATTCACTTAATCCCAGTTGCCTGAATCTGACCCTTACTGCCTCCGTTTTCCTGACCAGACCCTCAATATCCTCTGTGATACACGGTTCCCTACTCCTTCCAGCCTTGCCCGTCATGCTACTGGGAACATGCAGATCTTGAATTCTTGATATCTCACTTTTAAAAGCCTCCCACTTGCCAAATGTGCCGTTGCCTGCAAACAACCTATACCAATCAACTTTAGCAAATTCTTGCCTAATACCATCAAAATTTGCCTCGCCCCGATTTAGAACTTTAACTTGTGGACCAGATCTGTCCCTTTCCATAACCAATTAAAAACTAATGGAACTATGATCACTGGTCCCAAAGTGCTCCCCCACTGACACCTTAGTCACTTGTCCTGCCCCATTTCCCAAGATAGAGTTGTTCTGAATTTCATATGTCTTTAATTACTTGAAATAATAAAAATGCTCCATCCTTTTCAAGTTCCATCCATTTCACCTTTGTTCTTTTTGGGTTCAGTATTTATATTTACAAAGAGGAGGAATGCAAGTGCGGAAGAACATAAATAGGTTCCACTTCAGAAGCTGAATGACAGCATCAAGAATTCAAAAGTAAGTTGTACAACAGATCTTTATTTCACTCGATCCTACACTTGAAAGTGTGAGAATGCAGTCCACACCTCCTCAGTTGTACAGAGTATGGCATTTTTTATACATAATGAGAGACAAGGTGCAGCATCTTAGAACAGTTTCACCCCAATGTACAGACATTGTCTTCTCAGCACAGAGCCAGTCAGGTGGAGGTGAGCTCGTGGTCATTCACTGCTGACATAACAATACCTGCATTATCTCCCTGTGCTTTGTCGCCCCTACCTCCACCGAGGCCTGCATGCCCGATACTGTGGGAATGGAATGTTCTATCCCACGAGGAACAGACTGATTGTCTCCACTTCACATGTCTCCACTTCACATTTCTCCTAAGGGGGCCTTTGGTGGTCTCCACTACATTTGCTGTAATCAGTGGGATCTTGCACAGTCTCATCACGATCACTCATTGTCACGGGACTAGTTCCCACCATCATCCTTAATTTAGTTGTATTCCAGTGAGCGTCCAACTGACTCTAGGAGAGAGTCTAGGATTCAGCTTACATTGTCCTCTCCATCTCTCATCTACCATCCTGTTTGTTTCCCCACACAGCCTCAAGATCTAACTGCTAATTACTTGAAGACAGTGGGTTCACATCATCACTGTCTTTGTTCATGCCAAGATTAAACCCAGTATGCTATCTGTCCTTCTATCTTTACTATTTCCTCTACATAACTATTCCTGAGATCTCAGTGAGGCAATTCATCAACAATTCATCACAAATTAAGGATGGTTTTTATTATTGTAAAACCAAGCCACCAAAGACCTTTTTTGAAATTCCCCACATTTGTGTTTTACTCAGGATTTTTTGAATAATAATATTGAGATTGTGTCCAGTCAGTTGGACTTGGATTTAAGCTGAGTCCCAGGAGGGAAAACTGCAATATTCTGATTCATTGCATCAAAAGTCCCCCAAAATTGTTCCAGGTTTCATATGACATTGGCAGATCTTGAATACTTGATTAAAGCATGTTTGGCTCAGTGAGAGCCAACTCTAAATCACCACTGCTGCCACTGAAACTAATATTTTTCCAATGGTGAGGAAAAAAGAATATCTCTAATACATTTTAATTCAATATACTGTAGTTCTGGGCTTTGAGATTTTTACCTAAAATCAACTCGTATCAACATGTTTGGTTCAAATTCAGTTTAATATAGTAGAACTTAGGACATTTCAGGGTAAATTTTCCACCTGAAAAATATTTCATTTTGTGATGATTCAGTTCTGCATCAGAGGACATCAAAGATACATCAGGGGAAGTGGTTTGAATTCCAATCTCATCAGCTCTGCACTGTTCTCACACAAATTCTTGATAAATGTACAAACTGGTGTTAAGTGCTGTCAGACAGACTCCCTGATTTTAATGATCTGGTTTAAACTCATTGAGAGGTATGGGTGGCGAGAATAACACTAGCCTAGGTAGACCTATGTTAAATCTAGTTGAATACGATCTTCCTCTGCAAGAGAACTACAGATGTGAATAATACCTGCAATCTGCCTATTAAGGTGTGGGAAATCATAAACTATACTGTGGGTCTGAAAAGCTTGAAGCAGCTTGGTGATGTCATTGCAGCAAGACATTATTGAGCATTTGAAGAACCATCCGTTTCCTCCGTTTTCAGAGAAAAACAGGAGAAACTGCAGTGGATAAAACTTAGAATGAAAAGAAATTTCTATTCTCCTTGGATCATGGAGTTGACTTTGGCTTGGCTCATGGCACACTCTTGGCCGAGACAGAAATTTTTGGCTTTGTCCCACTCCAGAGGCTTAAGCAAGTTCAGGACCAACATTAACCCAAGGTCTATTCCATTCTCTCTGGTGGCCATGGAAGAACCCGTACTATATTTTCACAAACAAAAGCACTGCTGTTAAGCCTGGTGTGCAAACCTGTACATTCCCCTATCCATGTATATATGTATATGTATATATGTATACATGTATATATAACCTATACATGTTACCAAAGCTCATTGTCTGACTGATTCCATATTGTTGTTTGTCAGACATTGCTGTGTGAAAGTTGACTGCCATGTTTACTACATTATAACAATGATTACACCACAAAACATGCCTCCTTGATTGTAAAGCATTTTTTGGAATCCTGGAAGTGATATGAAAGGTCATGGAAATGTTATTGTTTCAGATGGACATCTAAACTTACTTTGCTCCAATTTGTAGTGAAATGTTAGTGGAAGGTCATGAGTCATGTCAAGCCCAACAATGCACACATCAGGTAGTTACTGTTGCATTGAAATAAATTCGTTTATCGTACCAAAAATTTTGTGGTAGGTTATACCGAAATGTCACATTTTTGCATTCCTCAATTATTTTTTCAGATACAAGACTGCAATGCATATTTGTTTAGATGTGGTATCTATTTGCTCCTTTTGCAAATGCAGAAGATGTACATTTGAATCTGTTTTTAGCAAATGAATATCAACTAATCTACAAGGAACCAAAAGGAGATTGATGCTCTGATGTTGACTGGATGTGCAGTCATCAGTGTTCACCTGTAAATAATTATTACAGCAGCATTTCAAAGGGGTATTACCTTAAATATTTTATGGTATTGTTTGAACAGTAATGTGTATTAAAATTGGTTTTGTTTTGTTCTAAAGTATTGCTAGTTTGAAACTGCTCTATGAAAGCACCAAGCTCAGTTCAAAGAATGATATCTGACTGGAGAAGATAGCTTTGATTGATAGCTATATGGCCAGAAGTATTTAGAGTTTATCTGTGTTCAGTTGAACCCAGGGAGTCTGCCTGCAATCCTGTAGCCAGCAGTGAAACAAGTCTTGTTTGGCAATGTGGCAGTGATTCATCATTTAAAAGTTAACATTCTGTGGGGGAGTACTCACAGAAAAAGTTCCCAAGTGCTGATGCAATTTTGCTCAGTATTGCTCCCTCTGCCATTATTGAGACCTTGAAATCAATTTGATTGGGGACTTATGCTTCAGAAACTGGGGTAAATGAAGGGCAGGGTATCATCCTGACGATTTTAATAGAAGTTATGACAACCTCTGCAAGCAAAGAATCCACACCTATTGCAGCCCCCTGGCCATTTTTTGGAGTCTTTTGAGGACTGGCAAATATCAGGAGGGCAAACTACTGGCAGTTTCATTGCTGGTAATTTTATTGCCAGCTGCAAATAGCTGCAGGCTCCCAGGGCTCAAATAACCATTGATAGATGCTTAAAGACTTCTGACCATAGAGCTATCAATCAAAGCTACCTTCTCCTGTCAGGCATTATTCTTTGATCTGGTCCAGAGGAAAACAGACAATGCATGAATTCAAATGATAGCATTTGTTAGGTCTAAGCTGAAGGTAATGACTTATAGACGGGGCTTTTCGGGTGGAGGTGGAAAGCTCAGTATATTAATACCAGCGTGCCAGGTTGGTGCCAACATCCAAGGTCATAAGTTGTCGCATTGGTTCCCCAGCATCCATTGATCCTGCTCCTTGCCCTAGATGGAACAGCAAGTTTGCTGTCAGAGGATTTGCTATCGCTTTAATTATTTGCATGTCACAAATTCAGATAGACTGAATTTACTATTTTTCTTGGTTGACAACTACCGGAAAGTTTAGTTTGGCCCCCTGTCTGCCAGGTAGCTCTCACTACACCATGGGCCAGGTCGGAGAGCTGAATTCTCTTTTGTGTCCTTCCAATGAAAAGGTGGTAAATGAATTGCCTTTGACTCGGGACTGTGGTTCCTTGCATGATGCTTGTGTCACCAGTACAATCTTAAATTCAGCTGCCAGCAGCATTCTTCTCTCAAATGTGGTGATGACTTTAATTGTAGCAGGCAATACAGTCTTTGAATTGCATGTCTTGTCCTCGGATATTCAGTGTCACCTCAGTGACTGTTATTCTGCTGAATCATAGATGATAACTGCAGGTCTCTGCCTAATTTCCTGCAGTGCCATGACAAGTTATTGTGTCATTATTCCCGAGCTACCACCAGGTGGGCGCAGGAGCACCTGCATCCTTTTCCTGCTCAGCCTTCGCGGGATGGTTAAGGGAGTGGGTGTGTCGGAATATGCATCAAAGGAAGGTTAAACTGAAGGAACACAGTGGGAAGCAACTGTGTCAGA
>JARFYF010000074.1:77622496-77635060 GCA_030265395.1 Rhina ancylostomus | reverse complement strand
ATCTTTATTAGTCACACGTACATCGAAACACAGTGAAATGCATCTTTTGCATAGAGTGTTCTGGGGGCAGCCCGCAATTGACACCACACTTCCAGCACCAACATAGCACGCCCACAACTTCCTAACCTGTTCGTCTTTGGAATGTGGGAGTCAACCGGAACACCCGAAGGAAACCCACACAGACACGGGGAGAACGTACAAACTCCTTACAGACAGCGACCGGAATTTAAGCCGGGTCACTGGTGCTATAATAGTGTTATGCAAACCGCTACACTACCGTGCCTAATGGAAAGTTGGCTTTTATCGTGAAAGGTAGGCTTCAAAGTAGAGTAGTTTTATGTGGTGCTGGTGAGACAGCACCTGAGGCACTTCTGTCTGGTGTGGTTCTCCATACTCAGGAAAAGATGTGATTGCATTGGAGGTCGCACGGAGCAGATTCACCAGATTGCTTCCTACTTTGAGGGGGTTGATGTATAAAGTGAGTTTGGGCCTATATTCATTGGAGTTGAGAATGGTTGGAGGTGATTGGAAGATAAGATTCTGTGGGGGATTGACTGGGTAGCTAAGAGGATGTTTCCCCTAGTGGGGGCATCTCGAACCAGGGGGCATAGTTTCAGGAACAAGGGGTGACTTCAGATGTAAGGAGTTCTGAATCTTGATAATTCACTACCCCAGAGAGCTATGCAAGCGGAGTTACTGAATGTATTTGATTCAGACATAGAGACATTTAAGGTGCAAGTGAGTTGAGGGTAAAGGAGGAGTGGGGAAACTGGTCAAGACTGGATCAGCTGTGATCTTGAATGATGAAGCAGACTTGAGCGGCCAGTTGGCCTACTTCTGCTTCTTCTCAACCTCTCTTCATCCCTCACTTCCTCCATCATTCTTTGCCACTGCCACAAAGTACAAGTAGGTGGGAATAGAATAAAATTAAAATAAAACTCAATGACTTACTGCTGGAGCTCCGTGCATTTTGACTTTTCAGGCAGACAATGATTTTAATACCCACCAACTCACTAAATAAAAGCACAAGTCTTGCTGGCATATTTAATGTTGGCCACATCGTGCATTTAGGAGTTGGATGCAATTCTGGTGTAAGTCAGCATTGCTACACCCAAGCATGGATGGCACATGTTCAGAAACAGCCATTTACAGCAGTACTTAATTAGATAATAACCTGCACACTGTGAAAGCCAGAGGGCAGGTTTGGAAATTACTGTCACTTCATTCTTCGATGAGCTCTTAAACATTTTAAAGATTGCCTTCAGTATAACTGTCCATTACCTTGTCTGCTTTGAACATTTCCTTCCTGTTTAAACCTGCCGATCCATTGACTCCATTTTTTTTTCAGCCCCCATCTTGATAGATCCAACCTGCCTGTGTCAGTCCATTCACACTCTTTCCTGCATCCTCAAATGATGAGCTGCTGTTAAACAGTTAAACACTGATATTTCCCTGGGTTTATTCAAATGTGTTCTCACAATGGAACATAATTGAGCCTCTGATCGATGTCATTGGGTGTGTATCATGGTCCATCTAATAACAGCAGGTATGAAAATCCAACCTTCAAAATCTATTGGATTTAGACAAAAGAGCTGATTTTCAAGAGTACCATCTTAATGGGATAACAATTGTGAATAGTTTGAAAGGCCACTTACTCTTTCATTGTGTGGCAGTGTTGCACTGCCATGAAATATTAGGGATAGTTTTATAGTTTTATGATGCCTCCCAGCCAGGAATTATGCTCTTGAGGCTTAGGATTCTGGAGCTACCCCAATTAAATGCAAGTATTTTTAGAACAGCCCTGAAACTACCTCTTCAGTAACATGCCGAGGATGTATCACTGTTTAAGCACCAGTGAGAGATTTGGCCTGCTTCTTGCTAATAAATCTCATCTGTACGACTTTCCCCTGACATGTTTCAAGTAGCTAACGATATGTGGAATTTTCTTTAACAATGATTAATGGCAAATGAGCCTGAGATTAGAAAGCTCATTTTAGAGAGAATAACCAAAGTTAGAAAACTTTCTGGAAGAACTGCATGCAATTAATTTTTTGATATGAATGAAGGGGGGTGTATTTGATTGTTGTCTATATGCAAACCCTGAAATGCACTTCCTGTGATTGCCGCTTACACCTGATATATCTTTGTAGTTGGTTTGCATGGAGGGGAGGATCTTGGGTGGGAACAGTTATTTGATGTTGTGCAGGTCTTGTTTCATGTGTTGTTGTAAGGAGCTGTGGTTATTGATTTCAGGAAGTGGGATGGAGTACGTGCCCCTGGCTGTATCAGTGGTGCTGAGGTGGAGATGGTTGAGAGCTCCGAGTACCTGGCTGTAAATATTTCCAGTAATTTGCCCTGGTCAAGCTGCACGGATGCTACAGCCAAGAAAGCACACCAGTGCCTCTACTTTCTCAGAAGGCTAAGGAAATTCAGCATGTCCCCAATGACTCTGAACAATTTTTAGAGATTCACCATAGAAAGCATCCTATCCGGATGCATCACAGCTTGGTACAGCAACTGCTCTGCCCAAGACGGCAAGAAATTGCAGAGAGTTGTGAACTCAGCCTTGTCCATTGTGCAAACCAGCCTCCTCTCCACCGACTTCGCCCACACTTCCTGCTGCCTCTGGAAAGCAGACAACATAATCAAAGAGCCCCTTCCGTCCGGTCATTCTCTCTACTCTCCCCCCCCCCCCATCCATTGAGTAGAAGATACAAAAGCTTGAAAGTGCGGATCACCAGATTCGGTCAGCTTCTATCCCACTGTATTCAGACTCTTGAATGCACCTCTCATATGCAAAAAGATAGACTCTTGATCTCCCAGTCTACCTCGTCACGGCTCTTGCACTTAATTTGTCTACCTGCACTGCATTTTCTCTGCAGCTGCAACACTACATTCTGCATTCTGTTTTCTTTTTACTACTTTGATGTACTTGCGTATGGCACGATCTGTCTGGATGGCACGGAAAACAAAAAAGCTTTTCACTGTATCTTGGTGCATGTGACAATAATGAACTTATTAATAATAACCTAGATTGCTTCTTCAATACAAAAGGAGGAATGGATTGGAGTGTCGCTGGGGTATCAGCCTGACCCCTTGTGAAAGGTCTAGGTAGGTAGGGAAGAGCACTGCAAAATACTGGGAAGCTCCTTAGTGACTGTTGATGCCTCTTGTAGTAATTCCCTTGTGCCCCCTCCACCATAAAGTAACCTTTCCTCTGTCCAGTGCTCACCTCAGAAGGTGACTAAACTTCAGTTCTGTTCATTCATTCATATCTGTGATAATCATCAGTTGATTAAATAAATCAACACCTAATAATGGCACAGTTTCTTGCAAGCTCAATTTGCCATAAAAGCTGGCATCAATGAAACTCTGTTTCCTTACGATGAACTATGAAGTGAATGCCAACTGAGGTCCTGTTCCTTAATGCTGCTTTCCATGTGTGACTGCAGCTTTCCCTTTGTGGCTGCTGCTGTATTTCATTCACCTTTCCGAGCAGTTCTGTTGGTCACAGGACAGAGATGGATTTTCAGTAACACCAGTTGGCTCCAGGTAGGAAGCTGATGCTGGCTGCACTTTGTACCAGGGTTACCTGGTATCTGTTTATTTTTTTTTGAGTGCTGTAATGAGGAGAAATTTCTCTTTGCCATCTTGGCTAAGTTGGTCAAGTTGTAATGGTGTCTTTTGAACTGAATGTCTTTGTGCTTGGTTCAGGTGGAAGAGCAGGTTCATCTCTTGCCTCTTCTGAGGTCTTCTCTTATTTACTTTCAGCAAGTGGGACTTTGGTATCATTCAGATTGGTGGTTGTACTTGCACACAAAATAACATTGGCTATCTTGCAGTTCATTGATCTTAAAATGTGTTGGGAGATTTACACAAATTGATAGGGAGCATAATGCTATAAATTTTGTTTTTCTTCAAATTGCACATATTTTAGAGATAAACAAAGGACTGCAGATGCTGGAATCTAGATGAAAAACACTATGGTGCTGGGGGATCTCAGCAGGCCAGGCAGCATCCGTGGAGAAAAGCAGGCGGTCAACACTCGGTTCAGGGTCCTGAAGAAGAGTCCTGGCCCAAAACATTGACTGCCTGTTTTTGTCCACGGATGTTGCCTGGCCTGCTGAGTTCCTCCAGCATAAATGTATCTCAGAAAATGGTTAGGAAATATTGAATGAAAATGTCGAATACTTCAAAATTAGAATGCGCAATTTGGGTTATTCAATTTGTGATTCAGCCGGAAAAAGCTAAAATTTGGCAGTCACTGATTTTTGGGTGTGTTAAAATAAAAACATTTTTAAAGAGTGACAATTTTGTTTCCATATTGTGTTATAAGAAGGGAAAATATTTTCTGGCTTAAGGTTATTTCTGTTCATTAATTTAGGTGAAAAGGCAGAACTGAGCATAAAACAGGCATACCATCCTATTCTGATGTTTTATTTCTTCAAATTAGCAGAGAAGCATTTGACTTGGGTTTGGACAACTAAATAATGCAACAACAATCAGTGGTGCACAATGCAAGTAAGAAGCTAAGATACTCAAGATGACAATTGAAACGAATGATTTACTTTATAAACTTCCAGTGACTTCTGAAGTCAATGAAATTTTGATGCTACAATTGACCTAGACACAAGTGCCACTCCAGCTCTTGTGAAACGAAGTCTGTTCATGGTATTCTGTGCTCGATTTCCAAATGTGAAGTACTCCTCAGCTTCTGCTGTCACTTAAGTATGTATTATTGAAAACTCCAATTCTCTTATGGGAAAATAGTAAGATGGTAATTCCATTATCCCAGATCTTTCACATAATTTTCATGCACTGACTTTGACAATGAAGCATCTTTTAATCTTTGACAGCTGAGATGAGTAGATGAAGGCAAGGGTACTGAGGGCAACGAGGGGAGAAGAGTGGTGAAATTTTCCTTCAAAAGTCTGAAGCAGCATTTATACCGCCACATTTAAAATTCCTCAAGTGAATGTGATCAGTTTATTGGAATTTGGGAATACATTTGGTCTCGTAAAGCAATACCCAACTAAACTATAGTCAGCGGAGCACCTTCCTCATGACTCGTCCTGTAGCCAACACATCATTTATTTTTCACATTGTGAGCATTTTTATGGCACTTGATGGGCATTTATTTGCATGATCAAGAAGATAATATGTTGGTTTTGAGAACATGTCTGCCAAATTGATTATTCATTGCTTTTCTCTTTTTAAAAATACATTTGAGCTTCTGTTGCTCAACAAGTTGAGATAAAGCGGTCAGCCATTTTCAGTATTTGTACTAGATCACTGTTTTACACTATCTAATGTTTCCTGCATATTAAGAGTTCACTCTATTCATCCCAAGAACCATACAGATAAATGTAATCTAACCCATTCAGTGGAAGCTGATGGGACCAGATAATTTGTGTATTGCACATCCAAGCTATCTGATTTAAAGCTTTCAATTGAAGTAATTGGTAAGTGAAATTTGGGGGGTGGTGGGGGGAGTTAGATGTATGGTTAAATTGGATGTCTGTTTGGACAGTTGTGTTGGGTCAGGTATAAAATGCCATCTCTGTGTCAGTAACAGAGTTCTAACCCCTGCATTTTTTCCTCCTTTCACCTTGTGCTGCTGGATTGTCATTAATTTTTTTGGTTTAAGTGGAAAAACTAAAATTAGCTTCAAATTGTGAGGTGCTGTTGTACTGTGGATTTAAGTCAATGAAGATTACCAGGAAGCTATCGCAACTCATCAAAAAGCCAGACGTTTCCAAAATGGTATTGCAGGAGAGGTTTTGTGGACTGGAGAAGAGTTATAATAACTCACTCGCACGCAAGTTTCCTCTACCATTTCCAGCCCAAATTAACATTAAGCCCATTTGCCTCAGTTTTTGGTGCCAATTCGCACAAAACTGCAGGCCAATAGGTCAACAGTTTATTTAAGATGCTAGAGGACATATTTTTATAAGAGGGGCACCGGCAAGGTGGATAAACACTCCCCAAAAATCAACATCTCAAACATCTGATTGTCTTCCAAGCATTTAGCAACTGTTGAGTAAATGTCATTCAATTGTGGCATTAAAATGATTATCCTTCCATTTGTCATCACAGATTTAAATGAACATGATGGTTCCACCCTTTCTGCTATTAGTCTCTTTAACTACCGGTGTTTCCTAACAGAAGTCCAGCGTTGGTGTCAGTCGTCAGTGTTACCGTCTGTGCTGCTGGCTGTCCTCCTGCCCATTAAGTTCAATGGGACAGCACAAACTCTCTCTCCTGGGCTGGGAAATCAGCCTCTTCAGGTGCAAATAAAGTGACAACCATTGCAATTGACAGGTGACAACTGGGAGAATGCTCTGTCGGCTTTCTTACTTGATTTAATTTAGTTAGTTTAAATGTACTTAATTATTTCTCTGTGTGTGTTTTTAAAATATGATCTTTTAATATTATAAATGCTACTTTTTTTAATGCTTACTGAGTCTTTGAGTGTTTCACATTGCCAAGCATTCGATTAAACAGTGCAGGGCCTTGCTGGCTGTCCAAGCCATTGTTGACGCACAGTTGTCCACTAAAATTTCGAGAGGCCCTGAGCTAAACCTGTGCCTCGTCAATGATCCAGGCTCCAAGAGTGTGCCCTGGATCGTGTTGCTTAATAAAGCCTGATCCATAGGGAGAAGAGTGGTGGCCACTGCCGCATTGGCATTCGGAAATACTTTTAATTCAGCAGTGATCGCGGGCAAGATCGTTCTTCACTGTCGCGATGTGTTTGGAGAGCAGAAAAATAACATCTTGTGCTGTGACACAGCAGGGAGACTGAGCAGTGACATCTGTAATCTTAGTACTCGGGATATAATAAAGGCAGCAACAGAGCATTGAAATTATGGTTAGTGCTGATACAATAAGGATCTTTACAAAGGAACTTGTGAACATAACAGGGAAAAGTGTGAATTGAACTTGCAATAAATCTAGGGATGCTTTATAAAATAATTGCTTGGATAATCCAAGAGCAATTTTGTTTGGTTGCCTTTTGGCATGTTTTCCTTTGTATCCCTTGGAACCAATAACGAGCATACCCTGGCCACAGTCAAGCTGGAGTAGCTGATCTGCTCATTTTGTGAATTTGTGGCAATTTTTTTTATTAGAGTTGTACAGCGCAGATGTGTGCTCTTCGGCATACCACATCCAATGCCGACTTTTCTGTCCATCGACACTAATCTCATTTTCAGGCAATCGGACCATATCCTTCAATGCCTTGCCAATTTAAGTGAGTGTCTAAATGCCTTGCAAGCATGGTAATTGTATCTGATTCCACCATCTCCTCTGGCAGTGTGTTCCAGATATCAACCACTCTCTGTGTGAGGGAAAACAAAACATAGCACCCCACCGATCCCCTTTAAAATAACTCCCTCTCACCTTAAGCTTGAATTTGATACTCCTACCATGAGGATAAAGATTTTGTCTATCTCACTTACCTATGTGTCTCTTAATCCGATCAACTTTGATCATTAAAAATTGGAAACACTGCAGGTGCTGGAAATCTGAAATAAAGTGCTGGAAACAGTCAGTAGGTCAGGCAGTGTTCTGTGATGAGAGAGTTAATGACCATCGTTCTGTTTCTGTTTTTGTTTTTTTTATTAAACAGTGACCTCACTAGCTTGGTCAGCATTTAGACGCCATTCATAATTGCCCTTGAATCAGTTGGCTTGCCGGGCAGTTAAGAGTTGACTACATTGAGTTACAAATCGGCCAGACTGGATGGTGATGGCAGATTCCTTTTCCCCAAAGGAAGTAGCAAATCTGTACAATATAAAAACATCCTGGTAGTTTCATGGTTGCCATCACTGATGCTTGCTTTTTGGTTTTTAATGCTGGCTTTTAATTCCTGTTGTATGTAATTAGCTGAATTTAAAGTCCCTGGCTGCCAGAGCTCTGGTCTCTGTATCAACATTCCTGGTGAAGGGTTCTTGGCCCAAATAATCGACTGCTTATTTCCCTCCATAGATGTTTCCTGAGCTGCTGAGTTCTTCCAGCACTTTATTGCTCCAGATTCCAGCATCTGCAGTATTTCTTGTGTCAACATTCTTGCATCAACATTCTTGCTTTTGGTTTGGTTTATTATTTTCAAATGTATCTAAATACAGTGAAAGGCTTTTGGTTGCGTGCCATCCAGTCTGATAGTGCCATATGTAAAATCTGTCCTGATGAAAGGTCTTTGACCTGAAACATGAATCCTGTTGCTTCATCCACAGATGCTGCCTGACATGTTGAATTCTTTCAGCATTTTCTGTTTTTACTTCAGATTTCCAGCATCTGCATTTTTTTGATGGGGGGGCAGTGGGTAACCAGGAACATCCCTTCAGACTCCAGAGGAATCATATTGGTCACTGCTACCTTGGGTTGTTCACTGCCCTTGTGCATCACCTAAATGCTGCAGCTCAAAACCAGCAAGCTGCGTCCCGATGTCATTTTCAGGTGGACCACTGCTTTTAAATAAGGCCTGACTGTGACACTGCTCCAGCCACATTGAGGTCTCTAACTTGATGGTCCTCTGGGAGATGCAGTTTCTCAGCTAGATTTTCGTAGAATATTTGAATGCCCCAATGTCAACTGTGCCATCGATGCACCTTTTGTGTAAAAGAACCCCATCTTTCAGCACGAGGGCCATTATTCCACCAATCCTGAGAGATCTTCTGTGGTGGGTACTCCAGTTTAATGCTTGCTTTCTGTGCAGTGATAAATGTGCAGAATATGATTTCACTGAAGTGTTCTGTGCTACTTTTTCTTTGGACCCAAAAAGCTGATGATTGGACCTTGCCAGGTGGCTGTGTCTTGTGTTATAATCTTCTGCCCCAGTCCCAGCCCTATTTCCCAGCTCTTGGCTTTGCCAGATTCCTGCTCTCAGTCAGCCCCTGCAAAGTGATCTCTGCTCTATTTCTTTCTATTTGTTTCTTATAGCCATTGATGTTGTCCGACTCCTCCTTCTCAATTCCTCTCTTATTCTGCACTGGAATAAGTTAGAATTGTAGAAGCTTCTGCTCTGGACATTATGTGCCTGTTATCATTTGAGGCCTTTTCCTTGAATGAGTTCCTTCAACTTTATTGATTTTTATGGGGTTATTCTTGGCCTTCAATGGACTCTCAGCTCATCACTGTTCTTGGGTTTGGTTCCATATTCTCTTGTGAGAAAACACATCTGCTGGTGCACACGAAGACCATATGAGACCACTTCACATTGCAACAGTATTTGAGGACCAGCCTCTGCTGACTCAACTACCTTCTCTGTAATCTAAATCCATTAGTTAATCTCTACCTGTAGTTTAGCTGGCTCCCAGCTCCTTGAAAGTCTCCAGATTACTCTCCACAACTGACACACAAATAGGGAAATGATGCGGATGCCATTACAGTACTGGATTAATTTAAAAAGGAAGCTGCAAAGAATGTCATTTTGACATCCAGTAGAAACATTAAAAAAAGTCACAATTATTCATGCTATCTGAGATATTTTGATTGCTTGTGTGGCAAAGGGTATAATCTTAATTAATAGAAGATGCACTGCACCTCTGCAGGAGAAGGAAGATAGACTGGAGAGAACAATCCAATTAGCGGAATATTTTAAAAAAATAATCCAATTTTCGCCTAAATTTAAAAGCCTCGGGTCTTGATGATTTCATCAGGGAATTCCAGAGTTTCATTTAATCATTCATTAACCCTGAAGGTGCTTAAAGCTTTTAAGGAAGCACATTAATTGAATAATGTTCAGAAAACAGCCAAGCTCATTATATTTGCAGATCATAAACGATTGCTCACTTTCTGATTTTTTTTTGTAATCCCAAATCAGTGGTGAATACAAAAGTTGAGGTGTCCTGTTACAGCTGTCCAGGATGTTGGTGAGACCACACTTGGAGTATTGTGTGTGGCTCTGATGCCTAACTATAGGAGGAATATTATTAAGCTGGAAAGGATGCAGAAAAAATTCATGGGGATGTTACTGAGACCGGAGGGCTTGAGTTTCAAGGAGAGACTGGATAGGCTGAGGCTTTTCTCCTTGCAGTGAAAGAGGCTGAGAGGTGACCTTATAGAGGCAGATAAAATCATGAGGAATTGGTAAGGTGAATGGCCACAGTCTTTTTCCCAGGGTTGGGGAGTCTAAGATGAGAGGGCATAGATTTAAGGTGAGAGGGGAAAGATTTAAAGGGGGCCTGAGGGCATGATTTTCACATAGCGGGTGGTGGGTATATGGAATAAGCCGCCAGAGGAAGTGGTAGAAGCAAGTACAGTTATAACATTTGAAAGACATTTGGACAGGTACATGGATAGAAAAGTTTCAGAAGGATATGGCACTAGCTCAGGTAGGCAACCTAGTTGAGTTAAGGTTAATGAAGGGAAAGCTGTGCATTGATGGTTGAGTGATACTAACACAGCCTTCAAACCTATAGACTGGTTCCTCGTTTATAATATCTTGTATCAAAACGTGTTTGTGTGCCCTTTCATGTGCATTGAATTCCTTGTGTCAAAAAAGAACTGCATCAGTGGTGTCTGACGAGGCTGCTGTCTATTAGCTTTGTTCTATGTGCTTGGTTAACTGCAAACGTTACTTGTTTGAGTGTACTCTGAAGTTGCAGTACAAAAATGGGTCATTTAGCCCAATGAGCCTGAGTTGGTGTTTCTGCTCAACTCCAGTCCTTCCCCATCCATTTAACTCCATCAATGTTTCCTATTCTCTGAAATAGAAGCAAAATACTGTGGTTGCTTGAAACCAGGCATAAAACTCAACAATGCTGGGAATATTTGGTAGGTCAGGCGCCATCTGCTTAGAGGAAACCAACTGACATCTCTGAGCAATGAAGATTCTGAAGCCCGAACTCTCCCTCTTTCAATACGACCTATATACTGCATATTTTCCAGCATTTGTTTTTATTCCTTCTGTTTTCTAGCTCCTGTGTTCATCTGCTTTTCCCATAAATGTACTCACGTGAAATGGCTCAGGCACTCTACGTGATTGCAAGTTTCGCATTTTCACCACTCATCTCAGTAAAGAAGTACCCCCTTCGATTCCGAGCTGAACAGCACATAAACAGACACTTCAGTCCACCAAGTATGTGCCATCTATTAAGCACCCATTTATGCTGATCCTTTTACTAATGCCATTTTTTGTTTACCACACATTACCGTCAATGTACCACTCACTGTACATACAATGTACCACACATACCAATTCTACCACTCACCTACATCCAAGATGGAGTGACTATTTAACCGACCGACCTCCAAGTCTATGGGATGTGGGTAGAAACCATGGCATGTTGGGGAAGCCCACTGAGTGACAGGGAGAATGTGCAAACTAGGAGCAGCACTGGGGGTCAGGACTGAAACTGGGCTGCCGGAGCAATTTCCATTGAGTTTCTTAATGACTGCCTTACATTAATGCTCCCTAATTTTTGTGTCTCACGGTGCAGGTAAATTTTTTGCAGAGTGTTGCAGAGGATATTTTTGAAAGGCAAATGTTTTTATAAGTTACTCAAAATCATAATTTTACGAATTCTGAGCCCCATGTAATGAACATATGAAATGTGTTGCACTTTGCTTCTGGAATTTCAGCTCATTGAAGGTTCTTGGGACAAATTTTTGGAAATTGCGAATAATGTACTTTGGCTTTTATTTCATGTATCTAAGTATTCATTTCCCTCTTTCCAATCATGTTTGATCATAAGATAGGAGGACCATTGAACTGCTCGTGGAGCTTTCCCTGAGGTTCTGAAATTTGATGGGTTACACATGGTGGACACTCGTTCTTTCATTTGTTGATGCTTCATATGCAAAATAAGAACGTCTTTATTCACCTGAATTGAAACGTTGTTGGAAGGTATAATGTCCATGCAAAGGGGAAAGGTTGAGAGCAGTCTGAAACATATATGGTATTATTTTCATGCTGGTATATTTACTCAGAATTGAGTTGCGTTACTTAAACTGCAAACTTAATATGGGAAATCTTAAACCCAGATGCCAGCTCTAGTGCCAGGACTTACCTGGGTATCTTGGCATGAGGTCCTGCTTTCCAGCATTGACATGACATGTTGGCAGAGGAATCTTCCACTCAGCTGGTTCTGACTGTCTGTGCTGCTCCAGAACCATTGGGAAATCCGCCTTCTGATCTATACCAGTTTAAAAATGGTGTGAAAGAGTGTCTCTGCTTTTTTAGCTTTTTACAATCAACATTTTTTTTATCTCTTGAAAATTATCTATCTTCGAGACTGATCTTGTCACTGCAGACACACTTGGTATGAATGCATAGGTAGTAAATCTTAGTAATTGTAGCACCAGAAATATGAAAATGAAATATGGCTATTTTGAAAAAAGACAATATTGTGGTAATCCCAAGGATCTCGTTACATATGACTATATGGTCTTGTTTATTCATAGATCATTTATATAGTTTCCAGATGTGAGATATCTTGCAAATCAGTACTATCAGGTCTGCAAATTTTGTCGGATTGTCAGAAAGGTAGAACATACTTTAGTACTAAAAAAGCAATAACAGTATTTAATACATAATAAGGTGGACTGCACTGTTTTCTTAAT
>JARFYF010000074.1:77291912-77307418 GCA_030265395.1 Rhina ancylostomus | reverse complement strand
GGCCTCTTGTGCAATAACATTCAATAATCCATCGGAAGTAACTGTCTGGGACCTTGCATCAAGAAAAGAGTTCAATTTATACCAAATCAGAAGACATCATATTCCGTCACAGAGACCCCCTTGATCTTGTGGCCCCAATTATAAACCCCAATGCTTGACAACAGAATGGTCTCATAATGACTGAAGATCTAATGTAATCTTTTTTTATCATTTGATAAGGCACATAAAGAAAACTGGCATCTGAAATTGCTGGAACAATTTCTGCCAGGCAATTTATGTGCCCTTGCTTCCGAAGGTGCATGATATGTTTCCAACCCATAAGCTTGTTTGAAATCCAGGTGTGAAGCTGGTTTGTAATGCTCAATTCACAACCTCGTTTTTGCTGGTCTTTGTAACAGCAATAACTTTTCCTAATTGAAAATGGAGGCTTTCATAATGTGCCCTTGGACATATGATCTTTATTGTTTGCAGTTGGTGTATAAGCAGTTGAGAAACCTCTGTTTAAAGATTGCTTGTAATCTGTGAAACAAATATTTAGCCTGAAAATTTAATAGAATTGACTATTTCGGAAATTCATGGTATATTCTACGTTAAAATTTTGCACATTTTTAAAAAAAACAAACAGTTCCAGCATTTTCTGATTCTATTTCTGTTTTATTTCCAATTTTCAACATCTGCAATTTAGTGCTTTTAGCCTAAAAAACTGTGTGACATTATTCACAAATATCGATGCCGTAAACAGTGTTAAGTATGGACCTATACAATACGTGTCTTTCACACAAATGTTTGTGAGATTTAAGATTTAATATTTAAGGATCCCTCGGTTTTAAAAAAAATAGGCTCATCACAATATTGTTGGATGCCTTCCAAACGTTGCATCACTGTGATATTTTATATAAGAGCAGATGGTTGGGGAGTGAATTGCTGTGATATAAAGCAATTATAAAACTCCTGATTACTTGGGACTTGATCTGCATTTCAATACCAGTGCAACATATTCAAAATTAAATATTTTGTAATATATCAATCAAGTGGTTCCAAATTTTCTCTACATATCTTAGATTTGTCTATAATGAATTAGACCATAGTGATACCATGTAAGTTTAATATTAAAGAAGCTTTCATGATAGTCACTTCAAGGTGGATGGTGAAAACGTGTTGCTCCTCCATTTGGTCCTCCTTTTGCATGCCCTTTATCACACCGAAAGAGCAGGAGGCGCCTTGGGCATCAACTGCTGTAATCGTGAATATTCCTTGTTCGACAGCAGGATTCCGACTTAAAATGACAGCAGCCTTTCCATCTTCTGAGCTGGATGTCTGCTGCCACAAAGTTTCTCACCTAATGGCCTGGCTGAGGACTGATGAAACTCATTAAACAACTGGCTCTCTGAATCTGCTCACTGTCTCCTTTTCAGATAACTTTCTTTCTAAACATATCTGTTGTTCTTTTCTCCTACCACAGTTGACAGTGAAATTTACCTGTCCAATTCACACAAAGTGCATTTTAATCTGACAAAATTGACAAAATTTGTGGCTGCAGATCTGAATTATGAATTTATTTATCACAGATATTCAAATTATTTTGAATAACTTCAGCTGATTGTCTGGTATATTCATTGTATCAGCCATTTCTGTTGCATAGTCCTCTCTTCATGCAGTAAGATATTCCTTTTGTAATTTGTATTTTGCTGTATCCCAGTGGCATTTTTAACCAGTTTTAATGAGCTCTACAAGCATAAATATTGTATGAATTAAAGATGTCAGCTTTGATGAGTTTCAGGGCCAGAGTTTTCTTTTAGAGAGTGGAAAGACTTGCAAAGTTGAACCCATACCAGTTTCTCGAACAACCTTGTTGGATGGGAGGAAACTCTTAAAACAGTAGTTCCAACCACTTAATACTGTGCCTGAATGGAAAGTATATGCCACAAATTGTGAATGATGACCAGTGTAAACATAATGCATCCCTGTAGTTGGAGACTGCAACCTTTCCAACACCCCTACCCCTTGCCCAGTCCCATGCCAAGAAAGAAGAAGGGCTCAACTGAAAGTTGGAGACATTTGGTTCATTGGCTATCTTCAGTGATAGGCTTCCCAATGGCAGCTGAAGGAAAGGTGAGGCCTGTAACCCACTCATAAGCCGACCTTCACACTCCTGCTTTGTACTCTTGGTGCAGATTGCTCATTTAGCACAAATGAATGCTCCTAGTTTGCCATGGCAACGTAAAGTGTGCATTGCACATTCATTGATATCGCTGCTACACTCACAGAAATGTCCATGTTGAGGCTGATCACGAGCATAGATGTCAGCAATTCAATTCCATCTTGGACATCTGGAATGCAGGTCATATTTCGGAAATGAATTTTGCAGTTCGAATCCATTACATGGCACATAAAAATATGCCCCATAGGATACAATTTTTAGGCCACAATAATTTTACCAAATACTGCCTTAAATATATAAAAAGACTCTGCTTCCACTGCCATTTCAGGAAATTAGTTCCAAAGGCCATTCATCAAGATCACAGAGGATCGTTTACCTACGTGCCATTTTCTGTTATATCCGGAAATCTCTTGATCTCTGTTTCAGTGATCTCAATGGCTCAGCCTCCACAGCCATCCAGGTGGAGGATTCCAAACCTTCGCCATCCTTTGAATGAAGAAATTTCTCCTTATCTCATTCTGAAATAGCCTGCCTCTCCTGACACTGTGAAAAGAGGCTCTAACTTTCTCAGCCAGGGGAAACATTCTCCTGACATCCAGCCTGTCAAACCCTGCAAGACTTTCATAAGTTTCCAGAGATGTCCCACTATTCTTCTAAATTCTAGACAAGACAGGCTCAGTGCAGGTTTCTCTGAAGGCAAACATACACGCCATCCCCGAAACCAATTTTTGCATCTTCAATTCACTCCCTCAATTGCAAGCATGTCATTTTTAGGTAAGGAGACCAAGCCTCAATGAGCTCCAAAAATGATATCCTTTAGTTTCCTACACTCAAATTCTCTCATTATAAAGGCTAACATATAGATTGCCTTCCTGATCACTTGCCACACATGTATATTGGCATTCAGTGACTTGTGTTCAAGGACATTGAGGTCCCTTTGAACATCAGCACTACCCAATTTCTCATCATTTAAGATAATAATCTGTGCACCAAAGTGGAACACGTCACATTGCATCTGCTGTGCGCTTGGTCACTTGCTCAGTTTATCTGTGTCTCCCTGAAGCCTGTCAGCATGCTCCACGCTGCTCACTATCCCTTGTGGTTTAGCATCATGAACAAACTTGGACCACTTGTTCAAAAGTTAAATCTGGATATGCACTAATTCACTGCATTGCTCAGTGCAAAATCACTTCAAATTTAACTCCTTAACTGTAGCACACTTAAGTATTTATTGAGGATCTGCTACTTAAACATAGTTTACTTTGGAATGCATTCAAGGATAGTATTTGCAATGTTCTTGAAACCTTTAACATTTTCTGGCAGCAAAGTTTTCTGTTTCATTGTTTTGGCACAAGAGTGATGGAGATATCAGAGTTGATTTGGCGATGATCAGCCCAACAGTCATCAGCATCGTGGTGCAGGAGATATAGACATCCTTATGATCACTTGATATAATCCAACGGGTGCTGTACCAAAGGAGGAAAGAGTGCATCACATCACCCCAACCTCCAGCCCCCCCAAACTACCAACCCAACAAGCATTGCCTCCCCCATCTCTGTCAAACCTGAAGGTCCCACAGTGACCTCAACAGCAGAACTCATTGAACTAGAGTGTAAGTGAGCCATTCTTAACCCTGAAGAACTGCTCTTGAAGAAGACTTAAACATAAATGTGCTCTCTTTATAAAACCAAAGAGCAGGGCATGTGCAAAACAGCAGTTTCTGAGTGATGATATAGTTCTTGCCTGAATTTGACCTAAATAAATTTATTCCTGTTGCTTTGCTTCAACTCCTTTAGCTGCCTCTACTTTAGTGTGGCTCCAGGGGTAGATAATTGACTTTTTTTCTAGCCCTCCACCAACTTGGCCACAGTAACATGGGTGAAGGTGATATAGATAAATTTATCCTTCCTCCCTGTGCTGATGCATTCTGGTTTCCCCACACTTTTCAGCTCAGTGGAAATTAGCAATATCACCCCAGGTGGAAATGCTGGGAGGGTATCACAGTTGAGCATTGCTCTGTGTACTATCAAGGTGCCCTTGAATGAAACATTTGCCATGGTGTGCTAAGGATGACTAGAAATCTAGGGACCATTAAACTAGATATTATTGTCACCAAACATTGTGCAGCATCAATACAAGAAAGTGATAGCAGTGTGTCAGTAAGGGAGGTTGAAGGGAGTAATGATGTATATAATAAGCTTTCACCCCATAGTTGATTTTAAATTGAAATCCAGTTTGTCTGAAAACTGCTGTTGGATCTCCTGTTAGTTCAGCTGACAATGTGGAGTTTAACTCTGCCCTCATCTGGCAACAACTCTCGTGTTGAATGGTAGCAGCCATTTGCTCTTCTGACCGTAACAGACTGTCCTGAATCTTCAGGAGGGAAAGAGAGTCCTGGACCATTGCTTATCCTCTTTGTTGCTTGGCCATAGCCAGATGTGCTGTCAGTGCACACAGCCAAGAAATTTGATTAATTAGTGTCTCTTGACTGATTTCACAGCTTTGTTTAAACTAAACTGACAGTGAAAGGGGCAGACGAAGTGACAACTTACCAATGTGCTACAATAACCTGAAAACAACTATATATACCATACACATAAATTTCAAGAAATGCAGCTATCAGTTTAAATAGATAAATGGTATTCATCTTGCATGTCAACTCAGCACTAGGCGTTGAGTAAGATGGTGGAGGATTAATGTGACAGGCAATTGGAAGTTAGGGCTTATACAGCAGACTGAACGGAGGTGTTTTATAAAGCAATCACCCAATTTGCACTTGGCTTCTCCAATGTAGAGGAGACTATATCGTGAATCCTCTGTGCATTTCACTGAATTGGAAGAGGTATGAGTGAATCGTTACTTCCAACTGGACACATTACAGTCCTTTGAGCACCAGATTGAATCCAATAATTTCAGATGATCACCCTTTCCAGTTTGTATCGGAACAGGTCAAGTCTGATGTAAGGTTATCAACCTGGAATGTAAATTCCATTTTCCTCTCTCCCCAGATGTATTTTGCATCTCACAATTCTAGCATTGTCTTGCTTGTTCTTCTCTTCCCTATTCTTCTTTGTCATCTACCGTTTATACCTGCCCCAGACAGAGAAGTTGTGACTAACAAGTCTTCGCCACTTTCCCTCAGCCAATGCCACACTTACATCATCCAGACTGTCTTGGTCTCCATCCTATCACAGACACTTCCTTTGTTCTCACCATTCTTCCCCTTCTCTGCAACTTAAAACAGCTTATGTTCAAATTTTTAATGGATCTGATGAAAGATCATTGACCTGAAAAGTTCGTTCTTTTTCTGTCTCCACTGATGATGCTCAACCTACTGCACATTTCCGGGATTCCTAATTTTATTTCAGATTTGCAACCTCTGCATTTCTTTACACTTTTGAAGGCATGTCCATAAACTTTACTTTATGTTTGAAGTACAAAATTGCCAACTCGATTCTGGCTAGATGCACAAAACCAACAGGGAGGGAATCTCCATCTTCCAGTCTTGGTGTTTGGACATCATGAGCTTCTGACCTCTGCTTCTTCGAGCTCCTAAAAATGAATTAGATGTTTGGAGGGGCTAGCAACTATTTCTCTTAAGATCGCTGGCTTGGCTGTACAACACTGGGGACAGGGGACTTCTGTTCGCCGTAAGCAGGGTACTCACACCCATTGAGACAAGCTGAGGTCCTACAAAGAGAAGACCCTGGTTTACAATGAAAGCACCCAATGAGTTGCTTGTTGAAGCTTGAACCAGCCACTGGCTGTTCATAACCTGACTTGAACCAGCCAGGTTATGAACAGCCAGTGGCTGGTTCAAGCCTCAACATGCAACTATGTCTTTCTATGATTTTGACTTTACCTCTGCCTACTCTTCTGTTCCCTGGTGCATTTGGGGCTCTTGCCTTCGGGGAATCAGTCCCAGTGCTGATGAGGCCTTTGATAACAAGCATTGATGTTGTGGAAGAATAGCACTTTCCATTTTGTTGTGTGCTTGAGATTGAGCATTCAAACTGTTACTTCTATAAAATTTTGCACTGTATTATGTAGCTTACATTACAACTACAAATCTATTAATATTTCTCTTCTAGTCTGTGTTTATTTGATAAACCATCATATTACCATATTCAACTTAAATATTAATTGTGATTTTTATTTGTGCTACTTGCATTTTTTGTGTGATATTTAGTCACATTTTAGTTGCATATTCTTGGCCTTATTACGAAATACACAAATAAAGTTTTAGTTGTTGGCACTCTTTTGTTTAGATAGATGTCCATATTCCAGAAAAAGGAGGGCAAAGATTGATGTGCAAATCCAAGATTTCAAGCATTTTTGAAATAGATTTTAAATAAATTTGTTGCAGTGACCAAGCCCACTGCTGCTCCATGGAGAAGATAACTTATATGTCGAGGTAGCAAAATTGTAACTATATTTGGAAAATGTTTGTTATGACGATGTTACAACATGTGCACAAAGGAAACATTCTCTGCATTAAATAAAATGTTCATGAGAAACAAAACACCCTTACTGTGCTGTATCAGGCAGCACCCTTACTATGCTGTATAGCTGTATCAGGCAGCAGCATTCAGTGCAGGAGCCACAGCTTCAACAAAAGAATGTACAAAAAGTAACATTTCTATGTGGATAATCTCTTTCAAAAGGCCTTCTCCTTTCAAGATATGAAAAATGAATTGAGCTTTTTGCTTCAAATGGTTATCAGTGCATAAAATTTTTATTCAGGACGTTTTTGGACAACAAAAATACTCAATGTGATTTCAGCCGAACATTTATGGAATTCAAAGACAATGAATGGCAAGAAATAATAGAAGTGCCTTGGTATTTCTTTTTCAGTTTCAATAGACCTACTTGCCTTCACTAACAGCCCAATAGTTTTAAATTGAAGTCATTGAATTGTAAGGTTCAACCTCTCTAATGATATCAACTGTTGCATTGGCCATTTTGAGTGTCTGTAGGTTTTCAGACAAGTACAGTAAATTTTACAAAGTGCATAAGTAAAACTAGTTAATGATGTTGTCCTCCTGTTATAATTATTTTATCTATATCATGTTGATCCTACACTTACTCTCAACAGCTGTGAGGTTTGAGAAAATTGTATTTCACCAGATTTCACACACTCCACAGCTGCATGTCAACAATCTTCTTCACTTTTCCAGTGAAGTGGCAATTTAGCTTCTTCAGCAGTCATTGACAAAAACGTCATAACAGATGAGTACTGATTGAATGTATTCCCTTTCATTTCAAAAAACATTTTAAAATCCCACAAAAATTGTGAAGTGAAATATACACATCTTCCTTCAGCTTTGTTTCTATCACACAAGGGTTGTTAACTCTTTATTTTCATGGAAACAAAAGATACATCTGAGTCAAAGATCAAAGTGGGTTTCTGGAAGTGTTTGCTGGGCAGCAAACATATTGTAGGTATCACAGAGCAATAAATTGGGGAAATAATATCATCAGGAAATAGAAATGTAACCTGCAAGTCCATGTAAGTGTGTGTACATGTATGTATTATATATATCCAAACTCAAACACACATGAGCATGTTAACCTATTTAGCTGTGTAAACAGTGACTCTTCCCTTTGAGCAATGAGCTGTCATTGCAAGAGGTTTGAGGAAGCACCTGAAGGTGAGGCGATTTGCATTGATCTTTTACCAAATTTTACAAGATTTCCATTTCATTTTGTCTCCAACCTTACCGTTCCGTCATTTTACCTACACCGTCATTTTCTCTGAAGACTTGCTGGGATTTTGTCTTTATAAGCTAGGCACAAGCACTGTTGGTCTCTTTTACCTTGGAGAGAGATGAAAAAAAACATAAGTTAAAGGCATATGAATGGTGTGGAAACTTGCACAAAAATACATGTACCCAAGATAATGTAAAATGCGGGTATTTTGTTCCTTTCAATCAAATGTGAATGAAGACTTTCCAAAGGCTTATTACATGGTTGTTAGTTCAGGCTGTCCTTGAATGTTTTCAGAGTTGGTGCTTTGTATTAATGAATCTTTCTGACAGCCAGCTACTGAGGAAAGAAAGAAGGTGACATGTTAGAAAGAATTTTTTTTGTGGTAGAGGGCTGGTATCAAGCATTTAGGCATTGGCTTCTTCTTTGAGGCCACTGAGCTTGTTCTTTGAGTGACAGAGGATGCCTTAGTAATCCTCCTGCAATTTTCCTCCATTTTGAATGGCCTTCAGTTCAAGGGATGAGACATTTTAATGTTTGGAGAGTGGGGTCATATGTCTGTGTGCCCTTCTGGTTCTAATTGTCCCCTTGTCCCACAAGGAGAACACAGCTGATAATATAAAAGGAGCACATCCTACAATCCAAAGAGTGGGTCTTTCCCCACTAATCTCCAGGGCCATTAGTTTGCTCAGAGGACAGCCTGGCCCTTGTGTTGCTTTTCCCTGCAACTTGTTTCCAAGGAAGAAGTGAAAGCTGTTGGTTGGAAAACCATACCTTTTCATTGGTGCAAGGGTCTAGGTGTAGGGTCAGTATATACGGTAATTTTTTTAAGAGGGAATAAGAATATATTGTCTTGAAGCAAAATGCAGCATAAGAGCAGAGGGCAAAACCCTTATTTAGCTCTATTTTTCTTTGCATACGGCAACTTTTCTTATGCAAATAGAGCTGCTTTACTGGGGAATGCTCACTGTTCCAAAAATAAGCTTTCTCCTTGACTGATGTAGCACAGAAGTGCTTTCAGGGCTCCTTCACTAAATGTGACTGTTTATTCCAATTTGTTTCTTGTGGCAAATAATCTGAATTAGAGTAGATAAATCCTGAAATGTAATTGCCTCGTAAGTATGTACAGCTTTCTTTCAGTGTCGTGGTCATTCGACTGGCACGTCTGCTTTCACACACTGCTGAGGAGTGTTGAGCTTAGCGCGAAAGATTCATGCTGCTGCAAAAGCAGGTACTCAAAATCTGAAATAGAAAATGCTGAAAATACTCAGCCAAGTCAGGCAGCATCTATAGCGAGGGAGAAAAGCAGAGTTAGCGTTTCAGATTGATAACATTTCATCAGGACAGATGCTGCTGCTTTTCTGAGTATATTGATATATTCTGCTATTTTATTTGTGTATTCACCACACTAGTTCTCTCTCATTCTTTGTTATCTAATCCCCTCAACAGATCTTTCTATTATTTTCTCCTTTGTGATTTATCTTGTTCATCTGTATTTGTCACCTGAACTATTCAATGAAGCATTGAACTCGATGTTTCGCCACTGCCTGGATAAAGTCTCTCTTAAATTCCCTCATGGGTTTATCATTGATAATCTGATATTTTTGACACCCATTTCGAATTTCAAGCACATCTTCTGTCCTCTCAAGCCCTTGCAGAGTTTTAAAATATCTAACAGTCATCTCCCTTCAGGAGAACTCCCCACTTTTTTCAATCTTATTCACGGCAAACATCTCTTACTGTGTCAGCAGATGTACGAAGCAGCAGTTTTAAGTACAGGAACCACATCGTCATAGAACACTACAGCACAGTACAGGCCCTTCGGCCCACAATGTTGTGCCGATATTTTGTCCTGCTCTAAGATCAATCTTACCCTTCCCTCCCACATAGCCCTCCATTTCTCTATCATTCATGTGTCTATCTAAGAGTCTCTCAAACGTCCCTAATGTATCTGCCCCCACAACCTCTGCCGGAGGTTGTGGGGGCAGATACATTATTCCACGCACCCACCACTCTCTGTTTAAAAAAAAACTTACCCCTGACATTCCCCTTATATCTTCCTCCACTCACCTTCAAATTAAGCCCCCTCGTGTTAGCCATTGTCACCCTGGGAAAAAGTCTCTGACTGTCCACTTGATCGATATCTCTTATCACCTTGTACACCTCGATTTTGGTATCATTCTAGTTTACCACTTTGCTCCTACATTGGTACATCTATGTCCATTTTGTGACTTGGAGACCACATCTGTTCACAACACAGCAATCAGATTTCCTTAAGTATTTAATGCAACGTTCTCTCTTTTAATTCCATCCATTCAGAAATAAACTTTTATTTGCTACTTTTTAAAAATTAGCTTTATTAAGCCACATCAATATTTTCATGGTTCAGTGTGCATCTGCACAACCAGATCCTTCTAGTCTACTCCCGTGTGGGATAATTATCTGACACCTAGTATATGACTTCCCATATATGCTTCCTATGAAATCTCGCATTTAATTATGTTGAGGTTAATTTTTTAATTAAATGATCATTCCATGAGTCATCCAGATATCTTGCAGATCATTCTTATTCGTGACTTCAAATTATTCACAACAGATGTGCTGCTGGCACTAACCGCTGTGGAACACTCCTTGCCCCCATTGCTGATCTGAGTAACTAGCTTTTAACTCCCACGTTTTTGTTTCATAGCCAGGTTGCTACACTTTCTTCCACATCTTTCCTGACTCCACATGAACAGTTCTTAATCATACATCTACCCTGTGGTACTGTATCAAAAGCTTTTAACAAATCCAGCTCAATTATACTTGTTTTCCCTCTTTGTTGCCTCTTCAGAGAATTCAGTAAGGTTGGCCAAGCGTTGCCCCTTTCCTTTTGGAATTATGCTTACCACTCATTCTTCTGTGCACAGTTTCTAAATTTTTTTATTTTATATTTTGTGAAGTATCCCATTATCTTTTCTCCTGCTGGTATTAAACTAATTGGTCCATGTTTTTTAAATTTTCTGTCTCCCTTTTAACATATCAGAGTCGCATTACCTGTCCATCAATCCTCTGGCATTGTTCCCTGTTCTAATACTCATAAATTTGTAATAATGTTCCTGCTATTGTCTAATTTCTTTTGTGTGTTTATTGTAGGTGCTTGCAGTGAGAATATAGCAAGAAGATAGGCTGAAAATAAAGTTGAGCATGGCTTACTATCTAATTAATTCTAAAGTTTGGCATATAAATTGAATATGGATATTTCGGCACATATTCTGTCTGATGTATGGTGTTCGTAACCATATTCTGGACACTCTTGTTTATCCAGTACCTTGTGCATCAGAAATTCTCATGCAACCAGCAAAAAGCTTGAAGAATATTAAACAATTTCATAACATTTTTTCAGAAATGTAAATTTGAATTTGGCGCACTGGGTTCCAATGTTATTTTGTGGACATGCTATCTCCCATCAGCCCACAGCACAGCAGCCAGCCCTCTACCCCTTACATGCATTTACAAGTGGAGGTTGGTTCCAATTGTGTTTCATAAAATGTGTTGTATTTCTCCCATCTGTCTACTATGAGAATATAGTGGAGTATATCACAGATAAGAAAAGGCTTGAGGTAGAAACATGTTATTCTAACACTGCAGTAGAAAATGGAAATATGTGAAAGACTAGAAAAAGGTGGTAAGTGTAATGTTCCGATGAAAGAAGATAGTGAAGTTGTGCCTTTGCTGGATATCTGACACACTCATCCTCTTGCAGAAGAACTTGTGAATAGAAATATTTTTGTTATTTTTCTCCCTGCCAATGTGACAAGTTTAATTCAGCCCCTGGATCAGGGTGTGATACAGAATGTAAAAATGATACACTGGTGTGCCTTTAAGAGAAGGCTGATGAACGACAAAGGGAAAGTTCAAGATCTTCAGTCAAAATATTCCATCAAAGATGCAATCTTTAATGTGCCTTGCGTATGGAAATGGGTGAAGAATGAAACTTTGCAAAGATGTTGGCAAAAGCTTGTAGCCTCTTGTCATGTTTGAAGAAGGGTCATGTGATGAAGTTTTCATAGAATTTTATGTACTGAAGCAAGCAGATGGTGACTGTGTAATAAAATCATGAAATTAGTGGACTCTAGCAGTGTTGAAAATCCAGTGAAAAATCTTCTAAACCAGCTGAATGGCTTGAAATTGACAAAGGTGAACCCGTTACAGTGAAATTAAAAATGATGAAATCTAACAAAATGTTTCAGATCATAATAAACTGAAAGTTCAAGAAGAAGAAAGTGATGATGGAGAGTCAGAGGAAAAAGTTTCTTGCAAAACTGCTGCCAAAGGATTTGAATATGTCTTGCAACACTGAGCAACGACATCGCCTTTTTGCTCAAACTGTAATGAAGTTTTACCTTCTTCACTCACACAGTTTGCAAGAAAAAGGAAGTCATGCGAGCAAGTGAACATAAAGGATCTATTCAAGAAAGCTGATTAGCATAAATCTCCGAAGCCTTCAACTTTGACTCATGAAAGTGCTGTTGAACCTGATGAAGTACCAGTGGAGCATCCGGAATGCAACAAATACATTGAACTGCCCATTTGACATTTAGAATTAGGTGATTTAACTTCAAGTGATAGCCTAGTCCAGGCCAGGCTACATGGCAAAGCTGAGGCACAACCTGCACAAGATTGTTTTGTTTTTATGAAAATAAGCTCAAACCATGAATTTTATTCCAAGTGTTACATGACAAAAGTGTGAAAAAAAACATTTTTAGTTTATTACATTTTTACATAGTGGCAGTGCAGTTGTGGGCTGATTAGCAGCAACATCCTCTTTGAAAGTTTGGCACTGCATACTATGGTGAGCACAGTCATTCATTTGATTTATTTGACATTCATACTGTTCAGCCTTAAAATATAGAATTGCAGTGGAAAACATTTATTTAAAAGAGTAAGGAGATGATGGACAGCTTGGCAATTTATTGAAGGGTTTATGCATGGAATACTCACGTGTGACGTACAGTAATGTTTTTCTTGAGCAATCCTAATGCAGCCGGCAGCCCCTCTCCAACCCCAGTGTCACCACCACCTTCCCCATGGATGCTGGATGGCTGAGAGTGCAGCGAATCGTCAGTAGATAACCAGACTCTTGAGCATTTTAAATTATTGGCAACCAGCTTCAATCTGAAATGGATGGTCCTGTTGAGGACCCCATCATCATAGGATGAATGATACAAGAAACTGTCAACTACATCAGACTCAGGAAAATTTATGGCCCTCGTGCTGTGCTGAAGTCTTGCAGAGACTGAACTGGCCCTTTTAAATTGTTCCGACACAATTGCAACATTGGCATCTTAAGTGACACTGTGGAAAATTAGCCAGGTTTATTTAGTCCACTGAAAGCAGGACAAATTTAATTTGGTCAACAATTGCTCATCACTCCAAGTGATGGAAGATATCGCTGATAGTATTAATGCTCAGTTTGGATTTCACCATGATCAGTAGTTTCCAGATGTCATTGTTGCCTTCATCCAAATATGGATCAAAGAGCTAAATGCTAGAGTTGAGATAAGAGTAACTGCATTTTGAAGCCAAGTGTGGCATCAAGTAGCCCTGGCAAAAGTGAAGTCAGTGGGAATCAAGAGGAAAACAAACTGTCTGGAAGCTTACCTCACCCAAAGGAAGCTGTTTGCTTTTTTTTGGAGGTCAGTTATACCAGAACCAGGATTTTGCTGCAGGAGTTCCTCTGGGTAGTTTCCTTGGGCTGAACATTTTCAGCTATTTTATCAACGATGATGTGAGAGTGGGGTTGTTCGATGGTGAATGCACTGTCTTCAGTTCCATTCCAAGTCTTCAAATGATGATGCAATCCCTGCCTACATGTAACTAGACCTTGACACCATTCAGCCATGGGTTGAGAAGGATCAAGTAACATTTTCGTCACACCAGTGTGAAGCAATGAACACCTACAACAAGAAAGAGTCTAACCACCTCCACTTGAAATTCAGATTTTACCATTGCCAAGCCCCAACATCGGTATCTTGGGAGAGTCACCATTGACTTGAAATTTAATTGGATCAGCCACTTAAATATTCTATCAAATCAATGGCTAAATATTCTTGAGTGAATGACTATGTCTTGGCTATGTCTCAGCTCTTTCAATCATTTATAAAGCTTGTCAGGGGCATGATGCAATGTTCTCCACTTATATGCATAAGTGCAACTCCAACAACTCTCAAAAAGTTCAACACATTAAGGCAATCGGAGATGAATATTAAATGTTGACTTTACCAGGATCTTCTTTTAAAATTTTAGTATCTCTTGTCAACAGGAATCATCTTTGGACAGCAACAGCAAAACTCAGGTTTCCTGCTTTGCAACCAGCTTAAAACTGTGATTCAAGGCATTCAGAGTCACTGTGATGGTTTATATTTTTCACACAAGCTATCCTCCCAACTGAGCTTGCCAGTTTGTGCCAAGTCAGATTTTGGATCAACAATTGATGAATGTTACTATAGTGCGACGGAATGCGTTTTGTCCAATATGTTGCAAGTATTGTGCAGAAGAATTTTAAAAAGTCAGGACACTTCTTTGCATGCTTGAAAATGACATGCAAAAATTCTTCTCAACTGACCTCAATGGATTAATTTTTAAACAACAATGGGCCAAAGCATGGTGAAATATTACTGGTTGGTAGTTCCCCAAGGGAACTGTCAGCTGGCAGCTCTGCCTGTTTCAGTGCATTGCGTCCTTCCGTGCCCACAACCTGAAGCTCTGAAACGTGGAAGATGCTAGAGATTCGATGACCATGTATCTGGCCTCAGGCCCAATGGCAGTTCCATAATATACTGAGCCGAGGAAGCAGATACACTTCTTAGTTGGACCTCAGTTTTGCATCAACTGTGGGCAGCATATTTTGCGCAGTCCAATTCATTTGAATGGGGTTGCCAATCTTGATTGAAGTGTTGTAACCCCAGATGATTTGTTTATCTTTTTTTCCAAACAATAATGTTCTCAATTAAAAGTTCTTTTTGTTGTGAAGATTATTTTTTTATTTAAGTGTGCTTCAGCTATTTCTAAAAGCCTCTGGGACAACAAGGGAGTCTGGGTGTAGGGCTTTCAGATCTGCTGCTTGAAGCCACTGATAGGCCACTCTGCCCCTCAATACCCCTGCTCTGGAGAGGCTTTCAGCCCACTGGGAGCAGCATGACTACAAAAGATTAGTGTTGCCGCAGGGATCCCACGGGAGATGAAAACTATACCCGAGCCAGGGCAAGCATTGTCCACCCATGTTCTCTGATCAGAATGCGGGGCACATGTTGCTAGTGCTGCTTGTTTTCCTTGACAGAAATGGTCAGATATGCGGAAACATGGATTATGAAGAATCAGGTGTCCAGGATTTAGAAGGGTGTATCTTTTTTCATGGTTATTGCTGAATTGGAAGATTTGTTGCATTGTTTTATTGCAGAGTGGTTCTCTTTATTATACTAACTCTTGATAAAATTAAGATTTCATTTCAATGGTCCTGTGGTTGAAGCATTGGAATCATTGTATACTTCAATGTCACAGAATGCAGGAGAACCATCTGCTTTTCATTGAACTCCACCTTCGACACATGTATTGTCCAGCTGTCTGCATTCAAGTATGAGGCTCATAGTTAATGATA
>JARFYF010000074.1:77229749-77239926 GCA_030265395.1 Rhina ancylostomus | reverse complement strand
ACTGAACTGAGTTGGGAGGTGACCTCTGAAGGTGGTGAACCTGAAGAATCAGGAGAGAGATGACATCATTTTCATTGTGATTGGCCAGAAAGACATCACAGTTATACTTGGAACTAATGGAACCAAGCAGATAGGAGCAAGTACATCAGTAAGATCATGAACTTCGATGCAAGTGACCGGTCCAGCCACATGACATGGATGAATGTGCTGATGTAATTCATGCAAAAAGCAAACCAGAAATGCAAGAAGATTCAGGAAGACGTATGGAGGCAGTCAAGAATAGAAAACTACACCTGTATCACAGAGATCCTGCAGTTCTGCCACGAATAAAAGGTGGAGATGCAGTCAGGAAGAAGACTGCATTGGACAGACCCCAGATGAAACAGAAGTCATTGGTGACACACCACATGTTAGGTCATCAGGGGTCATGATGGAGAAAGGTGACAACTAGGTCTGAAAGGATGCTGCATTGTTTCAAATATCAACAGGTCATTGTGCAAAGATATAGCACCCAGAGATGGCACAGTTAATTTTTAATGTATTTTCTTTACTCTTTTTGTAATATTGGTCGGTACAGCTTTTAAAATTTTATTGTGTGACCAACTGCCGTGTGGTTAGTAAAATCATTAATGTGGAATTTGCTGGAATTGGTCCGCTTGTGTGGGAAAAATCACACAATCACATGCAATTTTATTCCAGGTTTTTTTGGTTTAATGGAGCACTTTGTTTGAATAACTGATCACCCTCAACCGAGCGAATGAGAGAAAGTTGGTGAGACTGAGTGATTATTGATAAGTGACTTCGTATGTGAGAGAGTTGATGTGTGCGGCACCATGACTTGCAACTTGTTCCATTGGTAATGGATATTGGCATCTTCAATTCTCACACTTTTCATGTCCAAAGTGAAGAAGTTGTTTGAGATTTCTTTGGATGGAGTAAATTGTCTCTTAATTTTAGTAATTATTTGACAAGGTCCCTCACTGGAGGCTCATCCAGAAGATCAGGATGCATGGGGTCCAAGATGAATTGGCTGTTTGGATTCAGAACTGGCTTGACTGTAGAAGACAAAGGGTAGTGGTTGATGGGACTTATTCTAGCTGGAAGTCTGTGACTAGTGGCATTCCTCAGGGATCCATACAGGGACCTCTACTGTTTGTGATGTATATAAGTGACCTGGATGAAAATGTACATGGGTGGGTTAGTAAAATTGCAGATGATACGAAGATTGATGATGTTGTGGATAGTGTAGAAGACTAGCAAAGGATACTGTCGGATATAGAACATTTGCAGATATGGGCGGAGAAATGGCAGATGGAGTTCAACTCGGCCAAATGTGAAGTGTTGCACCTTGAGAGATCAAATGTAAAGAGACTGGACACTGTTAATGACAAGACCCTGAACAGTGTTGATGAGCAGACGGAACTTGGGGTCCAAGTTCATAGTTCCCTGAAAGTGACTACACAGGCTGATAGTGTGGTAAAGAAGGCATATGGCATGCTTTCCTTCATTAGTTGAGGCATTGAGTTCAAGAGTCAGGAAATTATGCTGCAGTTTTATAGAGCTTTAGTTGGGCTGCATCTGGAGTTTGCATTCAGTTCTGGTCACCCCCGTTATAGGAAGGATGTCAAGGCTTTGGAGAGGTGCAGAAGAAGTTTGCCAAGATGCTGCCTGGATTAGAGGGCGTGTGCGATGAGGAGAGGTTGGACAAACTTGGGTTGTTTTCTCCGGAGCAGTGGAGGCTGAGGGGAGATTTATAAGAGTATGAGAGGCATAGATAGAGTTGACAGCCAATATCTTTTCCTCAGGGTTGAAATGTCTAATACTGCAGGGCATGCATTTCAGGTGAGAGGGGGTAAGTTCAGAGGAGATGTGTGGGGCAAGTTTTTTTTACACAGAGGGTAGTGGGTGTCTGAAATGCCTGGGTGGTGGTGGAAGCAAATATGACAGGGGCATTCAAGAAGCTTAAATAGGCACATGAGTGTGAGGGAAATAGTAGGATATGGACATTGTACAGGCAGAAGGGATTAGTTTAGTTGGGCATTTTATTACTAATATAATTAGTTTGGCACAATGTTGTGGGCTGAAGGGCCTGTTCCTGTGCTGTACTGTTCCATGTTCGAATCCCTGCCACGTGGTACTTGCTCAAGGAGCAATAAATAGCAGCTTGCTCACAGCTCTAGTTCCTGTCCAGGGACTTGCTGGATCCAAGATATCATTATTCCCAAGATTAAATCCATTGGTTTTAGCATGCAGTCGAAGGGAGCCAATGGAATCCCTGATTAGTGCCTCTGAATTTGTCAACTACAGCTGAATGGCTGTCGTCTCCTTGTTAATACTCTCCAATCCAGGCAACATCCTGCTGAACCTCTTCTGCACCCTGTCCAAAGCCTTCACATCCTTCCTGCAGTGTGGTGACCACAGCAATACTCACCATCCAAATCACCGGCAGAAGGGACTCGTGGGTTAATGTTGAAATGTAGAAAACATTCAAAAATATCACCATGCAGTTATTGAATAACAGTGATTCTAAACTGCAATTAATTGCAGCTAACTTTTTAAATATCATGATAAAGCACAATACCAGAGCTGTGTCCCCATTAATAAAGAAAATTATGTTGAACATTTCAAGCCTCATGCCTGTCCTAAAGGTGACATTAATCCCTTCAAAATAAATAGATGAACTTCATGGAAACGTGGTAAAAAAATGGAAAATTGTACAAATGTTTTAGCCTCTGGTTATTGATAACAAAGAATGCAGTTTCAACTCAGCTGCATTTCAACATGATTTACATCGGGGTATAATTTTCAGCTTCAGTTGAAATAGGAAGATGTGAATAATGAATCAGCTACATTATTTTCCTTTCACTTGAATCAAAGGAAGAGGATTAGGCAGGATGCAAAGTCAGCTTACTCCCCATCAAACTTAAAAATAAACACTTCCTCCCTCTCACCTACCCCACCAATATGGTCACATGCAAATCAACTCTGACAGTGTTTTTTGTTTTGTGACTACAGAGACCCTTTAAGAAAACATACATTTACTCAGAGCAATGATCTGGGATTGAAGAGAAGCAGATTTGCCATTTCCATGGGGAAGAAAATAAGTATTTCAGTGTGATTGCGGGTGACTTTAAATGAACATATTACACACACATCCCTATCTGCAACTGTGCCTTGTGGCTATTGGGGCCTGTGCCCCTGCTGGAAAGCCCCAACACGTCTCTGCATTTGCAGTATTAAATGCATACATAATTGCATGTTTTAAGAACATTATGAATTTAAAAATAAAATAAAAATCATACCAAATTGTGACAGTGATTTTATTTTTCTGTATTGCCTTTGGACTCGATGAACCGATTGTTTATGTATTTGTTTTACAATGGTCAGTTGCCAATCAAATTAATAAAGTCAGAGGAAATTATGTAATGATAGAGGATCTTGCACCCTCATCACAGTTCTCTTTGTTCAAGTTCTTCCAAAACAACATTGGAGCTCTTGGCCCGATGAGAATTTCCAACCATAAACAGAAGAGTCATAGGATTTTGCCAACAAAGTTCTTTCTTGTTTGTTGCCTAGAGGAAGGGCTGTGGATGGCACCAATTAATTTAAAAGTTGAATTCCAATCACATAAATTGCATTTTTCTTTCATAGTAGGATGGTCTTCAGGCAACGTCAGGGCTAAGTCCATCTTCTGCAGGACTTCCAAGTCTTCAGCATTAAACAGAGCAAGGGTGACCATCCACAGGTGCATTTCTGCTATCACCGTTTCTTTGCATTTAAATGACAAATCGCAAGCCAGGTTTTTGGCAAGGTGTCTGTGTTCCTATTGCTTCTTAAACTGAAATGATCCTTTTTAGTAAATGCCATTGTTCCATACAGGCTGCTCTGCATGGCCTTTACATTGCCAACACAGATAGCATTGAAACTGCCAACAGCCCTGTCATCTGGGCTCTTTTGGCAAAGACAATTTTGTGTGTTCCATCTGAGTTCAGCGCTCTGCTTCAGTCTTTCTTTCACAGCAGCATCCATGATAACCCCTGTCTGACTACCAGTTTGGAAACATCCTTCTCCACTTGCACTGCCGCTCTTAAAAATTTCCTTTTGAATCCTGAAGCAAGCGGTGCCCATTCCTCATGTGAGCCATTTATATTCCCTCAACTTATTTTATGTGGAGTGATAGGTGCAAGTGATAACTTGGTGAATTTCTTTTCCCTATCCTTCCGAAATAGGATCTGCTGTATGAATGCAAACATCTCTCAAAAGCACACATTTCAATACAGAGCAATCTTATTTTGTTTCTTTTTTTGAATCTTGGCAAATACTGTTCTCCACTTGCCTTTTGTTTAGTGACCAGGACTCCGGTATCTCACTTGCCTTCTTCTAGTGTTTCTTTCATTGATGACTTGTTGCTCCCTGAAATTGTGTGTAATTCTTCCGTCATTGCAACTGAATGCTTGTAAATATCAGGTCAGTACATCAGATAACTTTTGCAGACCCCTCACTTTGGAATAACTACTCTTGACATGCCATGTTCGCATCAAAGAATTGGGCAGTGACACAATCAAAATGTGACGTTGATAGAGTCCGTAGGGTATATTTAGTTCACCGGGTTAGGTGCTTAAGTTTTTATCTTGCAAGATTTATGTTGATATGGAGTCTGAAAAGTACTTAAAGTAAAGGTGAATGACAGTTTGATGCCATTGCGTGTACCCTTGAGTCCATTAAATATCTGTCTGCACTGGACATCACCTACTGCCTGTGTCTGGTCTACTGTTGGTGCTTGCCCATCATCCAACCCCTCCCCCCATGTCTTTCCCTTGCCAGCACTTGTATTGGTGATCCTGTGGCAGCAATTGAGTAGGAGCACTGGCTGCTGTGGTGATCTCACAAGGCTGGTGACTAGGTTTCAAATGGCCATTACTGAGGCCCGTCCCGAGAACCCCCAGATGAGCATTTGATTGGTCGCTGCTGTCAAAAGCTATTGAAATGTTTGTGATCATCAGAGGCAGCTATTGAGAAAAGGTTCAAATAGGTTGTAGTAATTTTGTTTTAATTATTGCAAGAGGTTAAATGAGCAATAAATTTACTTAAGCACTCTGAAGTTTTAGAAATTGCTTTACTGTTGTGCTTTGAACTAAAATAAAACAAAAAAAAAGCTTTTGTTTTGAACTGAGGTCGATAACCAGGGCCACACAACATAGACTACAATCCCTGGCATATAACCGAAGGAAAAGATGTCACACATCTTTCACACAGCTCAGGATATTATGCTTTAACAAGGAGGCTTCCAGAATATCCTTGAATTGCTTTCTCTGTCTGCCTTCTAAGTTCTTGACGTGACAGAACAAGGAATAGAGTGTCCATTTCAGAGATCTTTGGGTACGCAAACACGTGACCTGCTCATGGTGCTGACTGAATGTCATCGGGGCTTCAGTGCAGTGGCCTGGGAGGACACTGACACTGTGTCAGTGGACACTGACATTAGCTCACTTGTCCTGTCAGTGGATTTGGAGGAAAATGTGGAGACAGCATTGATGGTACCTCCGTAGTGCTTTGTGATGCACCCTGCAGGTAGTCCTTGTCTCTGAAGTGGATATAAAGGCAGGAATCACCTGCTGCCAGGTAGACTGAGAGTTCTGTCGTGGGTTTGAGGGTCTGATCTTCAAACACTCTGTTCCAAGGACTGCCAAAGTCAATGTGCATTTAGCATGATGGGGAATTCCAAAGACTGACATTTTCTTCACTCTCATATCCTGGGAGTAAGCTCTTAACATCCATGTGAGCATGATAGCCTAACCACCATGGAGATCCGAACACCAAGAGCCACTGCCAGAATTTTAACAAGTACTTGCTGCGTAAAAGAGTATTAAAGAGAGGAAAGATGTTTATGTGGAATCTCAGGTCTGAAAACAAACCTGAATCAATTTCTAACTCGCTGCAACATTTCTCTATTTTGATATGGTTGATCGGAAAAATACTTGAAGTAACTTCAATGCTTCATGAGAGATGAATTTCTTATGTTTCATGTTCCCAAAAATTCCTTTGCATATGTTTTCCTTGCTATCAAAGAAAATAGGGTTGCAGGTAGTTATGGTTGATATGTCATATATGATATCAATTATGGATTCTAACTAAAGAACCCAGTCTGGAAATGTCACACACAAGCGTGCTTGCGTATGCACAAACAGAAAATCAGAAGGCTTTCAGCAAAGCATCATCTTTCTGCTCATGATTTATTAAAGGGATAGAAGGATTCTGTGTCTATATTACTAATAAGTCCTCTGGTGGCTTTCCAAGTGTGGAATGGATTTGCAGGTATATTGACAGTATAACAACTGAAAATATATCAGATCCTCTTTCTGTTAGAATGATTACTGGAGTTTTCTCATGACTCAGCTGGTTAGGAAAACAAGTTACCAAGCCACAGACGAACCAAGAAGCCTCTCTTGTCCAATTCTGGTGGAGTCAGCTGAGTTCCGCCATGGTGAAGTCTAGTAATTACACTTGATGCTGCCTGGATTGGTGTCGGCTGTATCAGCCAGGCCTCGCATTCCTGACCCCTGTGCAGTGGAACCCTCAATTCTGCTGGAGTGAGGATGAATCAGAAGGATCACGTGTTGCCTCTTGGAACTCAGTAGTCCGATAAAATACTCACGGGGAAGGAATTATTGGGAATGATATTCCAACAAAGAAGTCAGTGCCTTCTGGAGGAGAATGGAGAAATGTTTATTTTAATTTCCTTCACACACTGACTTGATCTCTTTGTCCTATTGAGCCATAGCGAGAGCCAGATTCAAACCAGATGGCTGTTCTGCCTTTATTTAAATTCATTTTCAGGATATGGGTGTGCTGGCAGGATAGTTAATGACCATCCATAGTTGCCCTTGCACTTGCTTGTGAGGCCACTTCAGGAGGAAACTGGGAGTCAACCACATTGCTTCGGGTTTGATGTGGCACGTGGCCGAACCAGTTCTGGACAAATTTAATGAACCTGTCATGATAATCCAGTCATTTCATGGGTCACCGTTACTGATGTTATATTTTTGTTTCAGAATTTATTCAACTGAACGAATTTAAAGGATTGGTTGTTGTTGGGCCCTTGGCTGTGATAATGTTTGTGCAGTGAGATTTGGCCAACCCACCAGGAAAAGGGAAGTGATGTTGCATTTAACTGTTGAAGATGTTCAATCAAACCAATGAATTTTATTTTTATATTATATGCATGTATTTACTGCAGTGGTTGATTTGATTGGAAGAAAATCTAAAAACAGTTATTAATTTGGTGGTCTGTGCTTTCTGATAATTTGTTGCAAAAGTTTCAGCAAGAATATATTTTTCTATCTTTTTTATAAATTGATTCTCAGAAAATGTTCACATTACTGTATGCTTTTGAGGCAGGGTACCAGAGTTTCTCTGGTAATATGACACAATGATGAAGTGCTCTGGGAGACTGAATCATTATTGTCTGCATTAATTTTTACATATATGTATAAAATGCCTGGGAGTAGTATTTAAATGCACCTTTTATTAATGGCCCATACATGACACACAGCTCGCATCAACTTTCTAGCTTGGCATTGTGCTGGTGGAGTGATATTAATGATGTGCTACTGAAAATGTCAGGATCTATCTACGATAAGATCATCATAGCAACAGCAGCAAGAAGTATTTACTCTGTCTGATCGAGATTCCTCCTGGAGATTTTTGATCAGCAGAGACACCCAGCTATTTCCAAACTACTTAACTAATTCGCATGTCCCCAAACCCTCATGTGTCTCAGCAACATTACATTTAGATCTCATTAAAGACCCAAGAGTAATTACTGACGTACTTATCTAGTTCATTTACAGAAAGTACTGTAAAATACCATTTTTAGGCAAGAAAACCACTTGTGCTATGAATCATTCTGCACAGCTTATTTACGGAATGCACTACCTATTTAGTATTGAGCGGGAGTGAATTAAACTTGAAGACCAGTTTTAAGAACTACATAAAATTACAGTATCTGTAACATCTAAAAATATCTTGGCATGACATTAAGTTTTATAATTTACTTCCAAACAATCAGCTTTTCCATGTTATGCATTTTTAAAAATATTGCAGAAATACTTTAATTAAACTAACTGAAAGTGTGGTACATTGGAAGCTGCTGGAAAACCTTCTGGTTCACTGAATTTTGGGAAAGGAAATGTGCCTTCCCTGCATGGTCTTCCCCATGTGTGACTCCAGAGCCACAAAAGCAAAATACAGCAGATGCTGGGAATCTGAAACAAAGCAGAATATGCTGGAAATATTCAGCGTGTCAGACAGCGGAACAAGCGTGAGAAACTGTTAACTTTTCAGGTCAAAGACCATATATTGTGATGGAAAAGCATTAGCACTAAATGTATCTTAAGATGTAAGACAACGAAAAAAGGATCAAAAAGGAAGATTGGTGTTGGGACATAATGCAGGAGGGATAAAGCAACAATGGAAAATGTAGTGATTCCTTTTGAGCAATGAGCATATTAATGTATGTCTGGTTGTCCATTAGAAATCACAACTCTAAGATCTGACTGAGATGCATCAGATTGTAAAGTTAGAGGGCAGGCATGGTAGTGTAATGGTTAGCGTAACGCTTTACAGCACCAGCGACCCGAGTTCAAATCCAGCCACTGTCTGTAAGGAGTTTGTACGTTCTCCCCATAACTGCATGGGTTTCCTCCGGGTGCTCTGGTTTCCTCCCACATTCCAAAGACATTAGGAAGTTGTGGGCATGCTACGTTGGCACTGGAAGCGTGGTGACACTTGCGGGCTGCCCCCAGAACACTGCACAGAAGATGTATTTCACTGTGTGCTTCCATGTATGTGTGACTAATAAAGATATCTTCTTGATAAAATCCAAAATCTGCTGTTCCAGTAACCACTACCTGAGGTTTTTTTTCAGGAAGACTTCATTAGATTTTTCTCAAAACCACTCAGTATCTTGTCTTGTTAAATCTTTGTGAGGCATCACCATGTCTGATCGAAGTAAGTAAAATTCACTCAGATATTGAGCATGTCCCAACAGACAAGGGACTCCTGACACGTATGTTGGCGTTGTCCTCTCCAAAATTGCTCTCACTTTGACTGGATCCACATATCCAGCAGAAGCAATTTCTTGACCCCCAACACCCTTCAGAGTTTCACTTATTATTTCTGTGGCGGTATTCCCTGCTCACTGCCCCTCAGAAGGAAACCACCGAGATGTTTATTATGGTCTTCAATTGCTTACTCCATCTTTTCACTGCAAACCTACATCCACAAAATTATCAGCAGTGACTTCTTTTCCCTGAAGTTCTTCCAACAAACTTGTGTGTTTTTTCTTTGGGAATCATTTGGCAGTGAGCTAATCCGAACTGACGGACCTTTCCAGTGATGGTCCCAAAAGCTGCGTGGGAACTTATTAAATATGATGACTGGTTATTCAAATCTGTGTACCATTTTGAACTTGTGGAACAGTAAAATTTCAGCACCATAGAGAGGTGTGGCTGCATCTTCTATTGACAGGGGATAATGCTCTCTTTTAGTAGCTTAAATCCAGTCTTTGGGAACTAAGCACATACACAATGATGCATCCTTCAGTGGTCTTTAGTATCCCTAAGTATAACGTACTTCTCAAAGCACTGACCAAATTGACAACAAAAACTGTTGTTCCTGTTTCTTCAGTTGTTTCAGCTATCAGTTTATGCGCAGAAAGTTCTATGGCATTTCTTTGCAAAACAATTGTTCTTTCTGCACTTGTTGCATATTTTACCGAAAGCAAGGCACAGTTCTCTTCTGTGGAACTTGTGTTTCCTCTCATAGTTCCAACACTTTCCTGATCCTGGACTTGGCTTGTAATTTTCTCTGTCACCCCAAGAGATTTGTTCCAGTGCAATTGAATAAAACTCTCAACCTTCAGTGAGTTCTTGAAATTCTGTTTTATATTGATCATGTGATTCACCGGTAACTTGCCCTCTCAGGTTTGTACATCTCAAAGGGAATGTTTCTTTGCATTGGCAATGGCAAGAACATTTCTGAAACACAGGGACTATCCTTTATTTATTCCCCTCTTTGACCCATTCTGTCCAAGTGGAATAAGCTTGACAAGCTTCAACCCCTTTCACAGCAGGAAGAGTTGCTTCCTCAACTTCACAAGATCACAAGGCAAAGGAGC
>JARFYF010000074.1:77199228-77214433 GCA_030265395.1 Rhina ancylostomus | reverse complement strand
TTTAGTAACGTTATTTAAAAATCAATTTTTTAAAAGATTCTCATTTGTCAACTGCACAAATACAGACTTAACTAAACTAAATGTGAAAGTTGTTATGATTTGAGTGAGATTGTTAATGGAAGCAGTGTGTTCAGAATATTTTTTATCAGTAACATCAAAGTCAAGTTTATTGTCATATGCACATATACTGTATGCACAGGTACAATGAAAAACTTTTAGTTGCAGCAGCATTCACAAGAAAAAACATGAACAGAATTTTTACAAGGAAGACCACAATTAAAACAAAACAAAAGTCAATTTTTAGTGCAAAGTGGTCATAGTGTTGCTAAACTGTAGTGGTTAGAGATTTGCTGGTTGGTTCAAGAACTGAATGGTTGAAGGGAAGTAGCTGTTCTTAAACCTGGCGGTGTGGTACTTTAGGCTGCTGTAGCTTCTGTCCAATGATAGCTGCAAAAAGATGGCTTGGCCCAGATAGTGGGGACTTTTGATGATGGATACACAAAAAATTCTGCAGATGCTGGAATCTGGAGCAAGACACACAAAGTGCTGGAGGAACTCAGCAGGTCAGGCAGCATCTATGGAGGGAAATAAACAGTCTACGTTTTGGGCCGAGACCCTTCATCAGTACGAGAAAGGAAGAGGGCAGAAGCCAGAAAAAGAAGGTGGGGGAGGGGGAGGAGCACGTGCAGGCAGGGGATAGGTGAGTTCAGTTCCAGGTTGCCTTCTTGAGGCAGTGCCTCTTGTGGATATTACCAATGGTTAATGGTAAGCTAACCTACCAATGATGAAAGGTCTTGCCCTGGATAACAAATTGAAAAAGAAAATAGAATATCATGGACAGTGCCTAATGCGTGAAGATGATAGTTCCTATGAAAGGTAAACGTTATTTAACATTGGCATCTGGAAGCTCAAGCTGAATGGGGTGGACAATGTCCCCAATCAGTTGAGCTGAATATATACTTCCAAAAATCGTCTTTGTTGACTTCAGTGGAATAGCTCTTTGGAAGCTAAATGCAACACCTGCCTGCCACTGCAATGAGGGTTTTGCACTATTTAACAATAAAAACTCTCTCGACTTCTTTAATGATGGAGAAGTGGATGCACATGCAACAAAAGGCATTTTATTATACAATTTTTTAATTGTAATGCTTATCCAGATGTTGAAAGTGTGGAATAAGATGAGCTTTGAACTATCCAACAAGAACTTGTATTTATATATTGCTTTTAATTTGCCAAATCATCCCAAAGCAGGTCACAAGAGATCAGCAGGCAAAAACTAACATTGAGCTGCAAAATAGGCTGTGGGCAAATGGCCAAATGGTTGGACAAGGTGGTCACTTCCAAGCAGAACCGTAAGGGGGAAAATAAACAGAAAAAGAGAGGGAGAGTTGCTAAGAGATTCACTGAAGGAATTACAAAGTTGGTAACTAAAGGCATGGCCACTATTGATGAAGCAATTGCATTAGAGGCCAGAGCAATACAAAATTCTGGAGAGGTCTCAATCACCTTTGCAGGGCATTATTGAGAGTACACCTGAGTATTGCTTATAGTTTTGATCTCTTTATTTAAGAAGGAAAAAACGCAATGGCGGCAGTTCGGAGAAGGTTCAGTGAGTTGGTATCTGGGGTGAAGGTGGTTTCCTGTGACAAATGATTGAACAGGTTGGATCTATACAGATTGGAGTTCCGAAGAAAGATAGATAATCTCATTAAAGCATCCACAAATCTGAAGGGGGCTGACAGGGTAGATGTTGAATGATGTTTCTACTCATGGGTGTGTATATTATTAAAACACCCAACCAACTGATCAATATATGAACAAAGATATTGTTTGACCTCTTCTGAATCAATAAAATCTGGTTGTTGTCACTTGATTAGTTGATTCTCACTGTTCTTAGAAAGGTAACTCTTATTTTGAGACAATATATAAAACCCTGCAGACTTCCTAATATTTACTTTCAGTCCCATCCTTGTACAGAACTGTTCCAAAATCTTTCAGTCAACACAAATACCTACAGATGAATTATTGAGAAATGCAATATCATCTGTAAATACTAAGGACTTGTATTTGATTAATTTATCTTTAGAATAAAAGCCCAGAGCTTCATGACTAAGGATGCAAAGCCCAGTATCCATCGCAATATTGAACAAAATTAAAGAAAAGGAATCCCCTGGTTCACACTCCTCCTGCCCTGAACAGAAATTGGCTTTAAAGACCTTTGATCAGCATATGAGAATTAAGATCAATGTTGCAACTAAAATCGATAAAATGTTCACAGATCTCGAACCAATACAACGATTTTGTGATTAGTTTATAACCAGAATCGAATTTGTTTTATATATGCCTTTGCTACATTATGAAAACAATAGCCAGATTACTCCTTTGTTTCTTGCCACCCTTAATTATATTCTATATGATCACAATACTCTCCTGGCAACCTGAGGTCATGGCAATAAAACCTTTGGCTTAGAGTTCAGGATGATAGCCACTGATGGTGTTTTGGCTACTAATTATGTGAAGGTTTGCAGTAATGTTGATCCAATTGTAACTCACTTACTGTTAGCAATTCTACACCGTGTGACTAAGTTGCCAGTTAGTGGGTGAGCACTGGTCACCCTTTTTTTTAAACTTTGGAAATCTCGCTGCAGCATAGCCAGCTGAATTAAAATCTTTGCCTTGATTTGGCCATCCATTGTAAATGTATCTGAGCAAGGTTTTAAAAACCTTGGAAAGTTTCTCTGATGCCACTCCTTCAATGGATTTAAGCAACTCGTCATTATTAGATTACTTGATCAGGGACTGAATTTTCTGACTTATAATTTGATTTCACTGACAGGGAGTTTTAATTTATGGTCATCTTCATATTGTGAACTTGTGTCCAGGCAAACCGAACCTCCTCCCCTGTCAGTTGTCATGGTACCCCTTTTCATTTTATATTAAATTTGCTATGTTCTTCTTTGGTACCCAAATTAAAATTGGCTCCACATGTTCTCCAATACTTCCTTTTGGCATATTGCTTGGATTTGTGATAAATTTTCAAAAAATTTTCATTAGCCTTTTCATTATAACTTTTAATAATTAACCATTTAATGGTGGATGTCAGTTCAACCTGAGTCTTATTGTCCGTATGTTTAGACATAGCTGAAATATGAGTTTTATTAACCAATTGAAGTAATTGAATTGGGTAGCCAGTCTTTTGCCTTGACCTATTTAGGATAAGTTTGGGTGTATCCCTTAATAAACCCAAAAAAGCACTTGCAACACTTGCCACCTGTTAAATTTGCACTTACTGATTTGTTTATCACAAAGTCTACTAAACTTGGCAGCATGCCATTTGCCAAAGATTGACTTGTATGTTGTTGTGCAGAGTTCTTGGCCAATCATCTATCAGAGTTCATACAAGCATTATATTTGGTCTCCAATTCAAATAATAATGATCAGCCCAATTAGATGGTGTATCTGGTTTTTTGATGTTGGTGGATTGTTCCCTCTTAATGTTCCATCCCATAGGATGATAATGGAATTCATGCTTTTCTCACCCAATTTTGGTGACAATCTTCATTTTACAAATCACACGTAAAAAGCAATTTGTGTTACCCAGCTGTGTGCTGTTGCCACTTTCTATTCAGTAAAGTTGAAAGAATTTGTGTCTGATTTCCCCTCATTGCCACATTTACTCTGATTTATCTACTGTTTAAATTAAGCAATCAAATTTGAAGACCCATCATGGTCCTCAATGCATATGAGATATTTAAAAGGATAGAGATTGTTAAGTAGGAGGGGAATCAGGAAACTAAGGTGCCATTAGATTCACAAGACTTGACTCTAGAGGAATGAAGGGAGGAGAGATGTAAGCTTGGTCACTGGCACTGACTTGGAAGGCTGAAGGCCTGTTCCTGTGCTGTGTGACCTTATGAACTCTAGATCATCCAATTAAGATGGAAATGAACAAGAATTTTCTCTATCTGAGTCAAGAATCTTTGGAATTTTCAACTGCAGAGATTATGGGAGCTAGGTTATTAAACACTAAAGCAGATTTTTGTATTTTGAGGTAGTCAAGGTTTATGGAAACAGGCAGATTGGAGATGTGGATATCAGTGAATGGGAGAGCAGATTCGAGGGGCTTACAGCCTACACCTCCCAGCTCTTGTTTCCTTGTATTCAATGAACATTTATAGTTCTGACAGCAAAAGAAATTATTCATGTTTACAGTTTTTTTTAAGTATTTAAGTACTTTGGAGTCTTGGGGTCTTTCTAATAGAATTTAATTTTTTTATAAATACATTTTTAGTCATTTTTGAATGCTTTTGAATATGAAGTGCATTCAGAAACATTCCAAAAGCTTTATCGCTTTGACTGAGGGCAAAGTTGAGTATATGAATGTGGTGGCTTCTGTTACCCCACAAAATTAACGTGATTACTCTCAGTAAGCAAGTTCAGCTTCCAGATCTGAACCTTGGGCACAGGAGAACCCGGGCAACGAGAGCATACTACAGACTCTACTGAGCACCTTTGGGCAATGATGTATCGAGCAGCAACTTCTAGATTTCCATGTTTTATTAAACCTGTGGTTGTCAGAAGCTGCCGTGTGCTTTCTACAGAAATTTTAGAAAGCACTGCTGGACTCAGCACTGTTGCTGCTGTAAAATCTGGCCGATTAAAGGAAGAGTTATAAAGATATAGTAAAAGACTCAGCTATGATTCAGTTAACAACAATGGAGGATTATAATTGCAGGATAAAACAAAAACTTAAGAAGTTAATACTTTTTCATCAAGTTCAGAAAGTTTAACAGTGGCCAGACGGAGGTGTTCCTTATTTTTGGGAAGCTCTAATAATGTAAAGAGTGGGGGATTGTTTCCTCTTTGAGTACAGGAAAGGGCATCAATTTCAATGTACTACTCAATATAAAAGGAAGTGGAATGTAAGTTATTCTTGCAAAAGATGGTTAGAATATGGAATTGTCAACATAAGTTACTTTAAAGGTGATTCATTCATGCTTGAAAAGTGTGGTGTTAAAGTCGATGGGGTGAGCAGGGTAACTATAACATAAGTAAGTGAGATTCTAGCATGTATACATCGAACACAGTACAAAAAATAAAGCCAAGGAGATGCAAATGAATATGTGGAATGGAATATTAAAGGCAGATATGAGTGCTTCATGAAAAGTCTTAACAGTGCAGTGAAAGATTGGAGTTATTAAGGTAACTGGAAGCCATAGAGTTTATACAGAGAAACTTGAGACGTTTATCAACATGTTCAAAGCTATTAAAAGTTGCAAGGGCGAATAATGAATGATTGTTTCCACTGGTTGCAAAATTGGAAGCAAAATAACATTGATTGTGGAATTACCAATGGAATAATGAAAAATTGGATGAAATTGTTTCACACAAGATTGTCACAACATGGAAACCTTTGCAGCAATGGCAGCCAAATCAGAGGAAGTAAAATCATTTAAAAATGAATAAGTGTTTGAAAAGCAAAATGAAAGATGGATCTCTGAGGTTAAGCAAAGCTATCCAGAATTATAGCAGCTCTCTGCATGTTGTATTATGTGGAAATACAGAAACAAATGATATTACTTGATGCTGAAGAGGATGATATGAACGAAAAGCTCTCTGTCTCCACATTGGTGGAACAGAGGGTGTAGCAAGAGGTCCATCAGTTACTGCTTGAGAGAGGTGGCAGCATCTTTTCATTGATAATTTAAACTTTATTAAAAATGTTACACAGAGCAATAAAAAATTCATCTCTACCAGCTGGATTCTTGCAACTCCTTGGTTGCCACGTGAACACTTGTATTTTCAAAGGTTTCTGTATCTTGCATTAATAATAGAAATATCATATTTCAGCAGGAAATATCCACAAAGTTGAATGCACAGAGAAATATCAACTGTGTAGTCTTTGGAATCAAATTACAGTATTTTCCAAGTTATAACTAAAAAGAAAAACTGGAACCGACTGCTTCTTTGCCATGTCTATTCCTTCTGCTTTATACAGAGAGGGCAATATGGATTTGAATTATTTTTTTCTTAAAATTCTTGCAAACCTCTGCTCCTGACCTCATCCTCTTACATGTGCTTTCTGGGTAAAAGGTCATCGGGAGAGGAAGGATTTTGCTCTCTCCACTGGATGAAATGTCATTGTGTCAGTGAAGCTCTTATCCTTGAGAATCCTTCTGTAGACTTCATGTTTATACTTCAAGTGTACCATGCTACAGTGTGAAGATGCCTTATTACAGGCATTGACTTGAAGAAGGAAGATAACATGCTTTGAACTTCCATGTTAGATGGCAAGAGCTCCCTGTAATCCATTGATGCTGGACAATGACTTCGAGTTCATATGAGCCCAGACTGAATTGTCCCAATTAAATCTCAGAGGGTTAAAAGTTTACCCTTAAGGTGTCTATTGAGTTGGTTAGAGCTGCTACCCTTGAACCCTCACATTCAGGGAATTTCAAAGTCCTTGGTACCTCTTTCAGGAATATTGTTGCCATGGATGTCTTGACTGAAACATTGTCTAGGATGATTTGTGTACACATCTACTTAATAATTCCCCCACCCCTATTTGTTCAAGTATTTTGGAAACTGTATCAGATGTTTGTCCATGAGACTGATGTTTTCTAACTGTTGATCTTCTTGTACTTAGCGTGTACTTATCTATAGTTGGCCTTCACAACTCAAACACAGGCAGTGACATGCCTTTGAATTTCCTAAACTCTTACCAATAATCACTAGAAAGAGAACTTGAGAAGAGTAGATCGATAATATTGTGGGATGGATTGGAAGTGAGATGATCACAAAGGTGCTTGGCATGCAGTAAGGTCATAAGACTTTCAGGGAAGACGTGTCACCATAATTGACCTGTGGCATGACACAGGTCAAGTATGCAAAATGCCTGGCAGACAGTAATGATTAAAGATTGCTAGTCCTGAGATAGCCAGGCAGAAATTGGAGGGCCCTGGGTTGCTGCAAAAGTTTGAGGTCTGCCTCAGTAAGGGAAATTCTGGCAACAAACTGGCGGAAGGGGAGAATGGGTTGGGTCTTCACAAACAGGAACATTCTGATGTCTGGAATCATCTATAAATTCGCCGATGACACCACTGTTGTTGGCAGAATCTCAAATGGTGACGAGGAGGCGTACAGGAGTGAAGTAGATCGCTGGTTGAGTGGTGTCTGAACAACAACCTCACACTCAACATCAGCAAGACCAAGGAATTGATTGTGGACTTCAGGAAGCGGAAGTTGGGAGAACACACACTAGTACATATTTGAGGGGTCAGTGGTGGAAAGGGTGAACAGCTTCAAGTTCCTGTGCATCAAACTCTCAGAGGATCTATCTTGGGCCCAACAGACTGATGCAGTCATGAAGAAGACACACCAGCAGCTCTACTTAATTAGGAGTTTGAGGAGATTTGGTATGTCATCAAAGATTCTTGCAAATTTCTTCAGATGTACAGTGGAGAGCATTCTGATAGGTTGCATTACCACCTGGTATGGAGGCTCCAATGTGCAGGATCTAAAGATGCTGCAGAGGGTTGTTAACTCAGCCAGCTCCATCACAGGCACAACCCTGCCTGCCATCGAGGACATCTTCAAGAGGTGGTGCCTGAAGAAGGCGGCATCCATTATTATGGACCCTCACCACCCGGGACATGCCCTCTTCACATTACTACCATTGGGGAGGAGGTACAGGAGCCCGAAGACCCACACTCAGCATTTCAGGAACAGCTTCTTCCCCTCCGCCATCAGATTTCTGACTGGTCCATGAACACTATCTCGCAATTCCTTTTTTGCACTATTTATTTATTGGTAATTTATAGTAATTTTTATGCCTTGCACTGTACTGCTGCCACAAAACTGCAAATTTCATGACGTATGTCAGCGTTAATAAACCTGATTCTGATTATGGGAATGATATCTGGGCGTGTTTGAGGTTTGGCATTGTTCAAAAAATCCAAGGTTACTTGGGGATGGGGTGAGGGGATGATTAAGAGATCACGGAGAAATTGTTTGAAAATAAACAGTCAGATCTGTTATAGTGAGCATAGGCCATGGAGGTAATGTGGTCAATCCAGAGAAATCCCACATCTGCCTACTTATTCAGAATCTGAGCATAGAATTTCCATGGCGGTCTCCACTTCTTTGATCACTGTGGTGGAAGACTGACTGGTTAAATGGGCCTGAAACAGTCTGTTTCTTTAAAATTTCCATTGATCCCCTACTGAAAATACACCAGAACATTTTGATCAAAAGACATTCTGTAAATTGGCTGAAATGTTTACTGTTCTTTAAGTTTTGGTTAATGTACGGAAAGTTCTCAGCAGTTGGAACAGTGATGTTATTGTGCCAAAAAATTTTGGAGGAAATTCCTCCCTCTATTTTCAAATATACATTGTCTGACTGGTCTTTGTAGACCTTTGAGTTCAGCCTTTCTATGCTCTAGCCATTCCTTTCCAAGTGTGAAAATACAAAAATGCAATTGAAGAATCTTCCATTTTGATCAGTTGTAATCAGAGGCCTCAGGCAAAGGAATTAATGACAAGTGGAAAAATCTTGCATTAGACAATACTCATGTTGTTTAATTTATGTCTGTCTGGTTAGCAGACTTTTTTGTTGGTTCAAGCCAGTCAGTGCAATCAAGGCAATTGGTGGGATTAGTAATTATTTTGGTGAAACTCTTTTTGTTTTGAACTTAATCATATATGATGTTTTATAGCTACTACTTTAAATCAAAAATACACTCAAATGTGTGGACCACTGCAGGACGAAATTAACCACGTTGGCCATGTATAATGATTAAAAGGTATTCTCAGCTGTGTACAGAATCTTAACTGGATGTGAGGTGCCTTGAATGTGGGAAGAGAGGAATTATTTGGTGGATCAAGCAGCAGGATTTTTTGGTTGTGAATAAAATACAGGGGAACTGAAATTTCAGCCTCATAAATTGGTTAAAAAAAACTAAGGGGACAGCCAAAGGGGCAGGAGGCAATGCTAGAACATTGAAATGTTGAAACATTGAGTGTATATCAGGTATCTTGAAGGATGAGAAAAGACTAAAGATGCACTGATTTTGGATAACCCCCTGTCCTTCAAAAGCAATATCAGAAATAATCAAAATTTTCGGTAATTAAGAGGGTAGCAATGGTCAGAATCATATGTGCTAATTATGTGATGGATTGAAACAAAAATATACATGCACGCACACAAGTACTCGCGCGCGCATGCGCGCGCACACACACACGCACTCCAAGTATGGGTACCTTGCAAATAATAAATTGATATTCATGTTTTTTAGAGCAAAATAGCACATGAACACATCATGCATGACTGAAATTTCTGTTGTTTACCGAAGATGTTAAACCATTTATTTTCATTATGTGAAGGCTTCTGCTAGAAGAGTTAAAGGGAATTTTCAAAGGCATCCAAATGTTTCTGCAAACAGTGTGATCTCAGGGCCCTGAAATTCATAGTAGCAAGGTACAATTTTTTTTATGGTGAAAACATTTGCATAACTATTGGAAATAAGTGGGAAGCAAATTGAGGAAACTACCATCTGGATGAAATGTACAGTGACAGCTTAAAGTAAATTGTTACACAGGAAGGAAAACGTATTAAAGTTTATGGAAAAGTTACAAGATTTTCTTTATTGACTTTTCAGGATGTCAGTGTTGACGGCAAGGTGAGCATTTATTGCCCAGGCACTGATAGCCCTTGAGAAGGTGGAGGTGAATCACTTTTGTGAAACAGAGGAGGGGAAAACTTGGACAAATGGAGTTTAATGGAGGAATGTGTGAGCTCATGCACTTAAGAGAAATCAAAAGGGAGACTCTTATCTGAATGAAAAGAAAATGCAAAGAGAGAGTTCAAGTGCGTGAAACAGAAATGTTGGCATGCAAGTGCAGCAAATGGTCAGGGAAACAAATGGCACATTGGCATTTATTGCAAGGGGGTTTGGGTTTAGAAAGAGTATTGTTACAATCATACACTGTGTTAGTGAGGCTGTACTATGTACAGTTCTGGTTTCCTTATTTAAGAAAGGATACATTAGTATTGGAAACAGTCCTGAAGAAACTCACTCAGTCAATTCCTGGAATGAGAAAGCTGATCTCTGAAGAATAGCTCGGAAAGTTAGATCTTGTACCTCATTTTTTAATGACCACCCTCTTCCCTTGCAATTATGTTCCTTCATTTGAGATTCTCCCACAAGTAGAAACTTTGGATCTCATATGTTTCAATAAGATACCCCCCCACATTCTTCTAAATTCAAGAGCATTGATCCAGTCCTACCATGATGAACCTGCCATTTGAAGAATCAGCCTGCTGAATTTTTGCTGCACTCATGCTCATGTAGAGACTCCGGTCTTCTGCACAATATTCTCAATGAAATTTCCAAAGAGCTTGATATAGTTGAAACAGTCTTGTACAGAGAGCACAGCACAGCAAAGGAACGGGCCCTTTGGGCCATGATGTCTGTGCTGACTATAATGCCAAATCAAACAATTTGTACTTAATCCAATTGCAATGAAAGCCAGCACAGCTTTGCCTTCCTAACTTCTTGCATGCCAACTTTCAGTGGTTCATCAAAAGGGAACTCAAACGTCTCTGAACATTAACAAACTTCAGTCACCCATCATTCAGAATATACTCTGCCTTCCTATCATAATAGGTGCCTGTCATTTTTCCACATTATATTCTATCTGCCATGTCTATGACCCTTCCCAGATACCTCTCAGCACCCTTCCCACAGCTCGCACTGCCACACGGCTTTCTACTGCATGAAATTTGAACAGATTTCACTCTGTCACTTCATCCATGTCATTCATATAGATTACAAATAGCTGGAGCTTCAGCAATGATCCCTATGGCTCTCCACTTGTCTCAGACTCCCAACCCAATTATTTCTATTCAGCTGTCCCTTAACCAATCCTCAATCTCTGCTAATATGATCCCCACAATGCCATGCATTTGAATTTTGTTTAATAATCTCTGAGGTGGCAATTTACTATAAGCCTTCTGAAATTCCAAATGCAGCACATAATTTGGCTCACCCTTGTCTATTCTTCTAGTTACAACCTCACACAATTTCAAAACCTTTGTAAACATGATTTCTCGAAATCCATCACTGTGCAGTATTATTATCTTCTAAGTAGTCTGTTCTCATTTCTTTAATATGAGAGTCCAGTATTCAAGTGATGAGTCGATGCTTTTCTGTTTTCTCTATTCCTCCTTTTTCACAATTGGGTTGCATTTGCTGTGTGGAAAGTGTCCAACATCTCAGGAACTTTAGACGATGACCTATCTCTGTGACCAGTCCTTTCAGTATCATTGAATGCAGGTCATCAGTCCCTGGGAATCATCATTTTTTTCATCTCATTAATTGCTCCAATACTAATTTCTTTGAGATCCACAATCAAATAAGACCTGTAGTTCTTCACTGTTTCATGGAGGTTTTGTGTGTTTTCTTCTGTGAAGGCAGATGGAAAATATCTGCTGATATGGTGTCTCCTATCTCAATCTATAAACATAAATTTATACTCATCTTTCTTTTCCTGTTTCACATATCTATGGAATCTGTTTTTCTGATTCGCACCAAGCTCCAAATATTCGGGTTTCAGTTTCCTAGTCTACGATTTGGTCCCACTTTGCTGAATTCTGAAATTTGCAGAGTCAGGCTTGCTTTTTTTGGCAATGTTACAAATCATTTTTATTTGACTGAACGCGAGGGTAATGTCCCCTTGATAGCAGTGGCTGGATCTTTTTTCCCTGCTGGATTCTTGTGCTCTGAAGGGTATATATACACAGTATGACTTGTAAACTGTGTCTTCATTCTTCAAATGTTAGCCATTGCTTGCTTTCTATCATACCTTTTGACATAATTTCCAAATCTACCATCGCCAACTTGACCCTCATGCCTTCTGTTGTGAGTGAGAAAACAGATTCGATGGTTCTCAAAAGGAAGGACTCTGAACGCCATCTGGCAGTAAGTGATTTTATTTGCAAAAGGCGAGCATGGGAAAATTGCACCAGGGATAAAATACACACACAGACATACACAATGAGCTAGGTACATACAATCAGGAAAAAACAGTATGATACCCGCCACCCCTTGACTTAGTGAAGGCATGGCTCTATGTTACTAGGGACAAGGACTAAAACGCTCGCAACCCTTTAGCAGTGCACACCTCACCGACGATCTCTCCAGTGCCATTCCACAGTACTCGGCCTGGAGTGAAGCAGGGTGGTCCCTCAAAGATGATAAAAGAGTGAGCCAAGCACACATGGTGCCCTTTATAGTGCTGGAGGGCTGGGGGGTCCAGCCCACGTAATTTTCAGGGGGCCAATGGCTCGGTGCCAGCAAGGACTCATCAATTACAAAGGCCAATGGCCCAAGGCCAAGTTCAAAGGCACTTAATGGGGCCAATGGTCAGGTATGTGCTGATGGGTGGGGTGGGGTGGGGTGGGGTTGGGTGGGGCCAAACTTTGATTTGCAGTGGTGTGTCTTCTGACCAGGTAGTGGGCAGTGCTGTCACATGACAGCCTCGGCCCTCCATAATACACCTTCACAGTTTGCTTTAGTTAGATTTAAAACCTAGGTTTCACATTGAACTAAATCACTTCCAGTTTTTAGATAAAATCCAGTTATATTATAATTAGTTTTTCCTAAATGCTCCTTAATGGATCATCAATTCACCTTGGTCCTTGTACAGTGCCAGATGTAAAATAGCTTGTTCTCCAGCTGGTTCCTCAACATACTGATCTGAAAAATAATCTCTCATACATTGCATGAATTTATCCTCCACACTATTACTGTCAATTTGATTTGCTCAGTCCATGCATAGATTGAAATTCCCCATGATAATTGTATTAGCTTTGTCTTATGGACCTCTAATTTCCTGATTTATACTGTGGCCTCATTATCATGCGGTTTGGTGGCCGTTATTCAACTCCTAAAAATGTTTTCTGCTGCTTACAGTTTCTTAGGACCACTCAAATTGATTTGACTTCCTGATTCTCCAAGTCAAGAGTCTCTCTCTTGCCTTTATCTCACACTTTAATAATACCCACCCCTGCTTCCACTTTGCTACTCTCTTCCAACAGTTAAGTATTTTGGAATCATGCCAATTCATTTCTGTGTGTGCCATTAATTCAGATGTATGTATTCAGTTAAAGACTCTTCACTTTTGTATTAATACTATTTTCACTGTTCTGATGCTAATTGGAGCTATACTCTGGCATTATGCGTACATGTTCCCTTCCCAGCAGAGTCAGATTGTCATACACCTGACAAAGGGTCTCTTTGCACACATGCTGCTCGACTGAGACCTTCCAACATTTTCTGTTTTTGTTTCAGATTTCCAGCATCTGGATATTTAGATTCTCAGATTATTGTAACCCATTTTGCTGCTCTACCTTATCACTTTGTCCTTTTTCTTAAGCCTTCCAAAGTTCCCCTCAGCAGAAGCCACTCCCTGCTGGTATTTAGTCGAAAGCATAAAACACAACCCTGGTTAATCAATTCACTCGAATAAGGAAGTCAATTTAGTGATCAGATTTAGAGGAAGTGGAAGCAGGACTGCCGATTGGTGAGAATGATTCAAGAATGGGGCTCGCAGGAGCAACACGATGAATTTTGGATGGGTGAGTTAAGGTAAGGAATGGAAGTGACTAACACAACTGAGCAGATAGTCTCAATCTTATGAGCAAAGCAATTCATGAGCTCCTCCGACTAGGTGAGGGTGGAGAGGGGAAGAAAGGGTTTCAAGAAGATAATCTCAAAAAAAAACATGGATTTGCTTTGCATTCAATAATTAAAATGGTTGTCCTCCGTATCTGGAACGGTTAGATTTAAGGCAGATGAGGCCTGCGCTGGAGGAGCAACAGGATGAGAGAAAGCAATGGCTCTAATAACTGGAGCCCCAAAGGTGAGAGGCAAGGAAGTGGGTGAGCAGATTGGTAGTGACATTGGGGTGGATCATGCTCTATCCAGCTTATTGCCCTCCTCTTCCAACTGTCACACCTGTTGCCAGAATAGCTGATATCTGACCTCCAGCTCCCTCCTGATTGACAGGTTGCAGTGTACAGATGCACAATTCTTGAAGGAGTTGACCTCCACAATGCAGTTAGCTGATGTCTTTGTGCAGAACTGTCAGCTAAAAATCAGCACCTTCCAATTGTGTATCGTCATTATAAGTGGAGGACCAACAGTTGGGCAGCAGGGATCTTGAAAGTGCAGCTGTTAGTAGGTCAGGAGACAGTGCTTTTCCATGGACAAAGAGAAGAAAGGAAATAAATCCCAGGCCAAAATAGAACTTCATGGAAATTAAATATGGAGGTGGAAAGCCAAGACAGTGGATAACCTGTGGAGCATCAGCACATCACAGGAACGTGTGTTTTATAGCAGGGTGAGTTGGATATTATGACCAGGAAAAGAATTGCTGTCCATCAGATATCCACAATATGCTTGCTGCAGTATGACAGAGGAGCATAACTGAAGTGGGTGTGAGAGCATGGAGGGAACGGGATGAAGAGGATGTTCGTGATCACTGCCAGATTTGGTCAAGGGACTGCACAGAGCACAGTGTTTTTCCACCGATTTGAAGTCTATGCACACACAATTCCTCGGACAATTCTAAATAAGAGCACTATTATATTTTGAGGATGGCTTTGCAGTAATTCTGATTGAACTTGACATTCATGCTTTAAATCACCTTCACAAGTGACTCACAGTTCCGAACATTGAAAAGAGAATTTTCACTGGAGCATATTAGTAGGAGATCCACATAATGATCGATTGGTTTCATTACACACCTGCATTGGGTATTCTTCTCGGAAAACAAAAGATTCACTCTGTACAAATAATTGTTCCGCAATTAAAGCTCAGATCGATGTTTTAAACCAAGTAGCAAGTATGGTACCAGTGACACAACAGTCAGCCTTTTAATAATCGTCAATGGCTCCTTAAGTAGTGGAAAATAATTTCTTTTGTAAAACTCTGAGTTCTTGCATTGAAATCTAGTTCTTGTCCTCACCTCCTTTCCTCATAGAGCCATTCAGCGATGTTATCATTTAACGACTCAAGGTAGTACAGGATTCAGTGCGTTTAAATAAATATCTTAAATCAGAAGTAGATGTTAATGCATCTGTTGAGATGTTTGCATTGCTGTGAGCAACTTTGCTTCTCCCTCAGGTATCTGCAAGCATTTAC
>JARFYF010000074.1:76986566-76998203 GCA_030265395.1 Rhina ancylostomus | reverse complement strand
TGTCTATTTTGAATGGCCGCTCTTTATCATTGTCCTTCACTTCAGACAGCAGAGCTAATTTATGACCCCATTTAAAGCTTTCTCTATTATCCCAAGAGCTTTACAATTAGCATGCTCTATCCTCTTGCAAGTTATTGCATGTCTTCTGAGAGTCATTGAAAGCAATTTTTTAGGTTTATACAGCAACAAATTGACATGACTGGCTGATCCCATGAGTTTTTTCACACCATTTGATTTTACTTTCCAACTTATTCAGTTGAAAACAAAATTAAATTGCATGAAAAAAATCAGGTGAATAGACTGATGATATCAAGTTCTCACTTGGCCCATTAGATTAATAATAACTCTCGAACCTGTGACATGAACTGTTACCACCAATTCTGCTGCACCGTCAAAATTATTAGGTACCTGTATGACACTCTGGTGCTGCATGTTGAGGAACATCTTTCAGGGAGATCAACTCTCTGCAGTTTTGGTTGGTCGCTCGTGGGATCTTTTCAGTAAAGCAGGCAACTTTTGCCCCACTTGCTTTTATAGACTAACACAACTAAAAACTAGCTGTTGTTGAGACCTTGCTATGTGCGGAAGATGCCTGCCTACATCACAACAGTAAAGATAATATGCTGATTGCAAAGTGCTTTGCGGTGGCTCAAGGTCCCAACACATAGCTATAAGAATACTGTGCTGATAAATTACATTGCAGTTTCCAAGGTTATTGTGCTTTGTGCCATTCAATTAAAATGTTAAAAGGCAACTGAAAGCAATGAGCATTCTTCCACAATCTGTGATTTTTCTTCTGAGGACTGTGTGCATCTGATATGCAAACAGATTGGGTCATGTAGCATCTGCCTGATCTCACGTCCAGGATCTTTCTCCATACGTGCCTGACCCCGACATGTAACCCTGACCACTCATGGCAAAGCAGATGTTCACAGTCCTCGGGAGAGGTCCCTGGCCATAGGGTACAGTGTGGGGAAGCCAGTTCTCATTGTGAAAATTGGTACCATCGCAGCCATTCTCCCTCATGCCCCACCATCACCATTTTCCCACCAACCTCCAGCTACTGCAGGAATCCCCATCCCTGGGTGCCTGCTGAGGTCCAATTTCCCTGCCTGCCTTCAACCTTCTACTCCCATCTATCTCCCACCTGACATCTGCTTCACAGTCTCCAGTTTCACTTTCTCAGTAGCTCATTGCAACACACTTGCCATTTTTCTACCCATTATTCCACACACGATCTGGCCCAATCCCAAGGATGCCACACAACTCTGTCTGATGCCTGATGGCTCCCTGGTCCCTTGGACACCCCTCCTCTGTAATAACCTCCTCCTAGGACTTGGACCTAGACCTTTGTTGATGTTGTATACAGTAATGATCTGGATATGGAAGTAGGAAGTGTGATTAGTAAATTTGCAGATGACCCAAAGACCAACAGTGAGGAAGGTATTCTTATGCTATTGGAACAAATTTGATCAATTGGTAAAATCAGAGAAATGGCAGATGGAGTTTAATCCTCAAAAATACAGAACGTTACAGCACAGTACAGGCCCTTGTCCCACGATGTTGTGCTGACGTTTTATCCTGCTCTAATATCTAACAGGTGATACATTTTATCTCTGAGATGAAGCATTTTTTGAGGAATAATAAGGCTTGGATGTACCATGAATAATAGGACTGCAAGGGGTACTGAGGAACAGAGGGCTCTTGGTTCATGTAAGAATCCCAAAAGACAGCAGAACAGGTAGATAAGATGGTTGAAAGGGTACACAGGATGCTTACCTTCATGAGCTGAGGGATGGAATCTAAAAGCAAAGAGGTAATGATGCCGGTTGGTAAAATTTTGATGAGGCCACGGGTGGAATACTGTGTGTGGTTCTGTTCACCACCCCATCGGAGGGACGTGATTGCACTGGAGAGGGTGCAGAGATGATTCACCAAAACACTGCCTGAGATGGAGCACTTTTGCTCCAAGGAGAAACTGGATCACCTGCCTTTGCTTTCCTTGAAGCAGAGAAGATGGCGAGGTACCTGACTGAGGTATGCAAAATTAAGAAGGACATAGTCTAGATTGTGAGAAACTTTTCCCCTTTGCAGAAGTGCTTTCAACTGAAGGACATGGGTTTCATGTCAGAGGTAGGAAGAATTGTTTCACCCTGGGTGTGATTGAAATGTGGAATGCATTGTTGAAGGGAATGGTGGGCCTAGTACTCTCACAATATTTATGAAGTATTGAGAAGAATGCTTGAAATGCCGTGGCATTGAGTGTTGGAAAGTGGGATTCGCATAGATGGCGAGTATGGATGTGGTGGGCCCAAGTGCCTGTTAGTGTGTTGTATGAATATATGACTCTTCGACTTATCCATGTACCTGTTTCACTTCTGTTTGGCCTGGAAATGGCCATGGCTGCCATTGTATTGTGCCAGAATACCACTGCAGTTAACCCTTCCACAAAGCTCTCATTGCATCCCTTGTACCACCGACGTAATGCACATTTTAAGTATGTCTTTCTTTTATTCCCTTTAATAAACTATATTAGTTTCATTTTGGGCAGGTTAAAATAAGTGATGGCAGCAACTTGATGACATTAGTGGGCAGGCTGCCATTTCTGGTACTGTCAATCTGATAAAGACTCCATGTCTTTGCAGTTACTAGCTGTTCTTGTCAAGTTTCTGTTTAATAATGGACTGCATTGCTTCTCGTAGACAAAAAGCAAGCAGACCTGGAATTCTCAGGGTTATGTTTCTGATGTTTTTTTTGTTGAAGTTGGATCAACAATGTCACATAGTTATTGGGTAGCTTTGTGTTCAGTTAATCAGGAAGAACTTTTGCCATAAAATTTCAGGTTTCTTTATTTTGGTTGTTCTTGGTTGCATTTGCTGTGGACTTTTTCTTTTAAAGATTTTGGTTGAAAGCTTCATTGTTAATTCACTCCATTAGAATGACTGCTGTATTTGTCTCCGGTACTGATAATAGGACACCAACAATTGTTATGTTGAAAATTCATTTTTAAGGTCCCTTTGTATTCTAATTATAAATAGTGCATGTTAATGGATGAAGGGCTACAGTCAAGGAGAATTGTTGAGAAGTTAGAACCAACAACACTGGTTTAAATCACTGGCCAAGTGGCTGAATGTTCTCTGTATTTGTGATAGTTAAAATATAAAGTAAATGATTGAAGAAAGAGTGATTCATTTCTCTGTAGAAATGAAGTAATCAAACATAAATATCAGAAAGATTGTCTTTTATTTTCAAAAACCCACCCTTCAATCTCTCTGTATGTTTTCATTTGTAGATTCCAGGAGCTTTATTTAATAGGTTTTCCAGAGAAGGTTGAAGACCTGAGTATTTTCAGCATTTTCTTCATCAGAAAAAAATTGTTCATCAGAAGAGAAATATTTTTAGAGTTGTAATTCAACCCCACCTGTAGTAACTTCGGCTGCACTTATAATGTTAGCAGTCTCAAACGAGCAGCTGCAGCACTGGTTTTGCTCAGGTGGGACCTTGTTCACAAAGGCTGGCGGGAACCCTGGTTGTCCCGGCAAGGAAGGGCTTTGTTCATGGGTGATTAAACATGTAGAACTTATCGGATGATCTGAAATTTCCTCAAAGGAGCCAGCAGCATTAGCGACAACTGAAGGCATTCATCTCTCTAATTGTGAGCAAGCTCGGGGTTCATGCACAAGCATGCAAGAGACGCCCAGCTTCCTCACAGTTGATTGCTGTTGTCAGGTCTATTGTACAGGGTCGCTTCCACTGAATCTCAATAATTTTCCAGCAATTACGTTGTGAAACCTGTTCAATGAATGTGCTGTGTTGATTTTCAAAGGGAGGAGTGCCTGTGAGAGTGAGGCCAGTTTCAAGAAATGTACATAGTTTGAGTTGACAGTGTTAATTTAAATGCATTTCAAAACAGAAAGTGTTAGAAAAACTCAACAGGTCATGCAGTACCTGTGGTAAGAGAAACAGTAACGTTTCAGGTCTGAGACCCTTCACCAGAACTGAGAGAGAAACAAGTTAGTTGCTGCAGCAGAGAAAGAGGGGGAGAATAATGGATGGAACAAAGGGAGTTTGTCTGATAGGGTGAAAAAATGTGGCTGTTTAGAAACAGATAAACTCCTTTGTGTGTTATAAGTTGCTAATGATGTGTAGTCTGACTTACGGGGACATGCCCAGCAGGCCAGAATATAGCAATGAGAGAAAAACAACACCTGGCGCAGGTCACAAGCTCGTCTGTGGACATGATGGGAGATGATCATCCAGAAGGTAAGTGCTGAAAAAACTCTGCCAGTGATAGCCATGTTACCTACACATTTAATTAATTAGTGGTACAATTTAAGATGTGGCAGTGAATTTTGATGAACGACTATGCATCTCCAAGCCTGGTTTTAACTTTCCCTCTCCTTCTAAGTTGTGGTTCCAAGTTATCTATTTTGGGTTCTGACTCAACAGTGAAAGGCAATCTGCTCTTCCAACAGTCCTTATGAACAAGGAGGAACTAGTGTGCTTTATCCTCTTCTCAAACCAACCATCAAACTCCCCTGCTTCACTGACCGACTCTTCACCCTTTACTGACAACTGGTTAAATTACCGGCAACCAGGTTTCTGAACGATTGCTCCAGGGGATTGAGTTTGAATCCCACGATGGCAGCTGGTGATTTTATATTTCAGTAATTAAATAAAATTGTAATTCAAAAAATTAAGCTGTCTCCAGGAATCCAGAGGATTGCTGTAAAAATCCATCTGGTTTACCAGTGCCCTTGAGTAAAGGTACTTTGTCATCCTTCGAAGCCCTCCAGATTGATTCTCAGCCGCCTGCTCAGTTTAGGGGCAATTAAGGATGGATGCATTGCCAGTCACTTTGTAAAAAGGCGATCTGCAACCATGCTCTCAATAGCTGACCTTTCTCCCACAACCGCCTTCCAGCTGATTTGCCTCTCTCCTCATTCCAATCCCCGTCTTTCTTGCACCTCATGATTATGACCTTCCTTTCAATTCCTGACCACAGCCTTTCAACCCTGACTCTTCACACGGAGTTCTGATCTAGATTGTGGTTGTTCATTGATCTTTGTTGTGAACGTGGAGGAGTTGTTCAGCAGAAAGCACACAAAGAGAAATATTTGGAAATGATTTACAATTGCACAATCAAGTAGAATCTTTCTGGTCCATCAGATGCAATGTGTCACTTTTTTTAAAATATAAGAGTTACACCAGCTTTCGAAATGGACAGCCCATCTTCCCTGTTCATCTCTCAAGTGATAGATTTGAGGTATTCGGGGACTAGGAATTATTGGAGGATAGCAAATGCAAGAATATTGGATCAGAGTAGCTGACTGCAGAATCAGATCCATTCAGTGGAGAGTTGGATGACCCAGCAGTTAAAGAGGGTGGATCGTGGGAAGGCAGAGAAGAGAACTGTTCACAGCGTGCATCAGTGATTCATGCCCGCATTTACTGATGATAAAGTTGGGTAGCTTTTTAATGTGAAAGCACGTGAAGTCATCTGCTTTGAAAAAACAGAGTCATACAGCACAGAAACGGGTCATCCAGTCCAACTCATCCATGCTTATTGATAATAATCCCACTTTCTTGCATTTGGCCTGTATCCTTCTATTTCTTTCCTATCCATGCACCTGCCCAAATGCGTTTTAAGTGTTGTGATTGTACCTCTGTCTACCACCTCCTGGCAGCTTGTTCCACATACCCACCAGCGGCTGTGAGGAAGAACTTGTCCCTCAGATCTCTTTTAAATATTTCCCCTCTCACCTTAAACTTCTTTCCTCCAGCTTTAGACAACCTGACCCTTGGAAAAGGACTTTACCTTATCTCCCGTATCTACGCCCCTTGTCATTGAAGGCCCTTCACAACAACCTGTCATGGATGTCATTAAGCTAGAAAGGGTGCAGAAAAGATTCACAAGGGCATTACCAGCATTGGAGGGCTTGAATTAGAAGGAGATACTCGATCGGCTGAGACTTCTTTCCCTGGAGTATAGGAGGTTGAGGGGTGAACTTCCAGAGATATATAGAATCACAAGGGGAGTAAATAAGGCAGATGGTCACAGTCTTTTCCTAAGGCTAGGGAAGTCTTTCGCAAGAGGGCATAGGTTTAAGGTGAGAGGGGAAAAGGGAGAAGGGAGCTGAGGGGCAAGTTTTTCACATAGAGGGTGGTGGGTCGATGGAATGGGCTGCCAGAGGAAGTGGTCGAGGTAGGGATATGGGCCAAAGGCAGGCAAGTGGGACAAGCTGAGGAAGGTAATTTGATCAGCATGTGCGAGTTGGCTCGAAGGGCTTGTTTCTGTGCCACACGACTCCATAAGGTCAATAAAGTAGAATATTCTTTAAATGATGAGAGTCTGAAAGGTATTGGTGTAAAGAAAGAGAGAGAAACAGGAAATGCTATAAGTACTCGGCATCTATGGGGAGAGAATCAGAGTAAATATTTTAGAGTGAATCAGGGCAGATTGTCCCTTGAGGAGAGATTAAACTTTGTCTAGTTCTGATAAAAGGTCAGTGACCTGAAATGTTGACTGTTTCTCTCCGCATGAAAGCTGCCTGAGGGCTGGCTGCATTTACAGGTTATTGTTGTATGTCCAGTGCCTGCAGTTTTTTGCTCCAATTGGTAATCGTGGATCCTGAGTGGCCTTGTGTATAAACCATTGAAAGTTAATATGCAAGTATAGCAAGCAGTTAGGAAGGCAAATTGTATACTGATCTTCACTGCATTGGTCAAGATGACAATGCATTTATATCATTTCTTGGTGAGACCCTATTCGGGATATGGTGGACAGGTCTAGGCTCCCCACCCAAGGAGGGACATGATTCCTGGAACAGTGGAGAGTCTGAGAAGGAAAGATCAAACAGACTGATTGGAGAGTTTTGGAGAATGAGAAGTGTTTGATGGGGTGGATTCAGGGAAGGTTTTGATACCATGACAACGTGGTGTCTTGGTTTCAAAATGGGTTGGGGGGGTGGGTGGTGGGCCACCATTCAGGACAGAGATGAGGAGAAATTTCTTCAAAATAAATCTTTAGAATTCTTGAAAAGACTTAGGAGCTCAGTTGCTGAGTTTATCCAAGACAGATTAATAGATTTTTATATATTAAGGGAATCAAGGGATACGCAGTTAGTACAGGAAAGTGGTGTTGAGGTAGAAGATCAGCTCTGATCGGTTCAATGATGGAATATGCATGAGGGCAAAATGGCTTTCTCCTTCTATTACTTAGGTTCTCATGTTCTCATAGATCCATGTATGAGCGTGATTAGCAGATAGTCAGGGAGATTAATTTATTTTGAGGGTGTGACTATTTAGTGGATGAGCAGGGTTGGATTTGAGTGCAATACTTCTGAATTTCATGCAAAAGAGGCTGAATGATCCATTGGCACTGAACATTAATTGCACTTACACTTCTGCAGTCTTCTGTGCTGTTTTTGCCACATTTGAAATAATTTGGGCTTCTGAAAGAATGCACAACCTCACAAAAACACCTGCCACATGCTCTTATCAATATAAAGCTCAATTTCTCCTGATGCTTTCCCAGTCAGACTCTCTGTCATAAATTATAAATGAATAAGAGTTCAGCTTTTCATGTTTCCACACAATCAAAGCTCTGTGCTTCCATCAGAGCAAATTGTTGTTGCAATTTACTGATTTATTTCTACGGCTTTGCTGGCAAGCTTTAAGATGGATGATTCTTCTGTTATGTTTAGTTAAATCTCTTCTGAGTCTATGCATTATTTTGACTTGGAATGCCAAATATGTAGCGTACAGGTAGTGAAATTATAAATCCGGATGTGACACGTGTCGAAAAATCCTGTAGAAACATGTTCTTTGTGCTTCCAGTGACATTGACAAGGGAGAAACATTACAAGTTAATTAGAAATATGATGATAATGAGCCTTGTTAAGCACAGATCATGTATTACGTAGGCAGATAGCTCACAGTTAATTAGAAATGTTGTAAGCTGTTCCGCAGCTCAGAAATAGTTACTCAAATTAGATACTGTGATATCGCAATTAAAGTGTGCTTTATAAAAACCAGTCATTAATGAGAACTACTGACTCTGACACTGTGATTCTGGGCAACTTTGGAATTAAATCCACTTGTAACAGGAGGTGAATTCTGCATTCAGTGCTTATCTTTGAGAGATTCCATCAAGTTTTAATGCTATTTAAATGCCATTTTTTTTATAAATGCAAGAACAAATTTCACAAGAAGTAATCCATAACCATGGGCCTGTTTAATTGACTACATGTAATAGGGCAAATAGAGAGCAGAAGGGGAAAATGTACTGGTGACGGTATTATTCATACTTAATACCTTACACCTCTTTCATATTTCCCACTGGTGCTACAAGGTTCTCTTACTCTCTATCCTACCTCTCTTGGTTATTCCGTTATTGTCACTTCAGCATTACTTTATGCACTACTTCAGACTTCACGACAATCTTTGCATAATTCTGCTGTTTTGCGCTTGCCACTGTATTTATTGTGGTTTTTATTATAACCATGTATACTGTTTACTCTTTGAGCTTCATACAAGTAAGGAATTTCATTGCACCTTGGTATATATGACAATAAACTAATCTGTATGCAGAAGTGAAGATTCAGAGTCTGAAAAGAAAAGTTAAATGTTTCATAAAAATTCTTATTTGTTCTTGCTTTTAATAATGAAAAAGCTCTGGTGGGGGCCTTCTGGATATATTTTAAGTTGAGCCGAAAAGAAGGAGCTGATGGTTCAACTGGATGTCCAGTCAAAAATATGTGAAGTGAGAAAACAAGAAAGCTCCTCATAGACCCTAGTTTTATATTAAGGTGTCTGAGGGACTGGTCCCTTCTTGACCCATTTTTCATTCCTCTCACCCACTCGGTTCCATCTGCTCCCCATCCCTCCCTTTCCTGGTTCCACATCCCTTATTTCCTCAGCAGATTCTGCATCTGCAGCCTCTTGTTTGCACATAACACCTTCCAGCCTCTGCTTCCCCCTTCCTTGCTCCACCACCCCCACTTTCCTTTCTCCTTGTCGTCTCTACGTATCACCCACCAGCTGCTGTCCCTCGACTCCTGCCCCACCCCCACTTAGCTTCATCTGCCCATCATTTCTCTCCTCACCTGGTTCCACCTATCACCTGCAAGCTCCTGCCTCACCCTCCCCCCCACCTTGTCTCTTTGTACCAGCTGTCTCCCCTCTGCACTCTCAGTCCTGATGCAGGGTCATGACTGTCCCTTTGCCTCCACAGATGCTGCTTGACCTGCTGAGTTTCTGCAGCAGTTTGTTTCTTGCCCCAAATTCCAGCATCTGTAGTCTCTGGTGTTTCCCTAGTTTTTCATAATATGAATATGAACATTACATTAATCTGTTTAACCTTTTATGCCAGCTTTGGTAATTAGGATTCATTTATAAATGGGAATTAAATTGACGACTAATTAACTTCGCTGCAACTCTCACACCATTAAAATTCAACTGGGAGATCATAAGGGGAGGGTCATTCACCTGATTTTAAAGAATTGTATTTTCAAATAGGTATCAAAAATTACAACTGTCTCATGTAATTTTGATCAGTTTAATTAATTACATCCCATTAATTGTGGTAGTAAATTCTGGCAATCTGATGAAAAGCTGATAATCCGCTTGTTGTAAACACTTGTAAATGTAACATTGTTCAGTCAATCGACAGGTGGATAATGTTTTGGATGCAAGTCTCTTCCTAATGTTACTCAAAACACACACTTGCCTTTTCTCTCCCTTTGCAGGTGATCACATTCTTCACACTCTCTCAACTGATTTTGCAGCATTCTCTGTTTCAGTTTCAGATTTCTGACACTTGGCATTGCCTTCCTTTGGTTTGCTTCAAATGCTGGTTCTCCCTTCTGTTCTTCACACTCTCTTATCTGTATATAACAATCGATCTTCTTGCATCTCATTTGTTCATCGTCATGCTTGTTTTTCTCTGTCCAAGCCATCCTTCCCTCCTGCAGCTACCTCTCCTGGTCCCAGTATGAACACTCATATCAACAAACACATTGTGATTCCCTCAGCACATTGATCTGCAACGGATCACCATGTCAACGGGATCAAGCTGCCAACCATTGGCCTATGTGGAACTTAGGTCAGTAGTGGAAGTAAGCAGATGAGCTGGAATGGAGCCAACTTCAGCCACTGCAGAGCGTAGTATTATCCTTGGTAATAATAAAAGTAGTGAGATGCACATCACAACATACTTCCAATGTGAATGCATAATTCATGAGTACAGTTTTTGCAATCTGTGTTATTTGAAAGTTCATTTTTAATTATTTATTACATTCTGGCATGCATCCTGTACATAAATAGCAGGCATTGAAGTTAAAACTCCAAAAGTTCTGTCGTAATATCCAACAGTGTGATCTCAAAGATGAGAATTGAATGATTAATTGCCAGATTGCACTCACTTGTAGCCTGCGGTTCTGCAGGGAACCACTGACTCAACTCTTCTGCTGGTCATCTGTTGAAACACATCAGAGTTCCTGCTGCACTGCTGGACTCACCACTGAGTCCAGAGGAGCAGCCGAAATGTTCTTAGTTTACACTGGAGTTAGTTGCTGTGTGAAGCCAAACCCCAATCTTCCTATCCAAAGTAAAGGAGATAAGTGGTCAATAGATTTTACTTTGTCTTAATGTTTTTAACTAATTTCTGGCAGTGCAAGGTGTTTGAATAACCATTTTTAATCAATGGCTCTATTTGAGCAGTTTGCAAATGCCTCTGATAGAATGATCTGTTGAAAGGCTGTCAGGACATTTGGGGACGGGGCCTCAGGATGCGGCACCTGATGCCTGGTTACCATTTGTGGCCAATTCTGCCTGAATGGACACCTCTCAGGTAATAAGTGTCAGCTCAGCTGGCTGCCTGTATCTGTCCCAGGTTACTGGAAGAGAGCGCTGAAGGCAAAAGTTCCAGCAGCAAAATCAAGACAGTTTGACCCCATATCTGAGACTGTCACTGATAATTGTGTGCGAGTCTCAGTTTCCAAACAAGCTGAGCATTTTGTCAATTTATTTTTTGGATATGTGTGTAGGTTGATGTTTATTCACCGCATCTGGTTCCCCTGAGAAAGTGCCGGTGGCCCTTTGACAGCCTGTCTGTTTGCAGGCAACCAAATGGCTTTCAGAAGGTAATAGCTGATCTCAGCAGTGAGGTAATGGAGCCACACAATGCCGAACAGAACAACACCCACTGGCTTCTTCTCGAGGGATCATTAGTGAGCCAGTTGGATTATTACCACGATATTGAGATGTGTGGGTGATTTCTCGAAGACATGTTACTCAAAACTGAAGAGAGAAACTTTTACTGATAACAAAGCTGAAATGAAAACAAAAATCTAAGAAATATTTGACCTATCAGGCATGATGTGTGGAGAGTTCCAGGTCAATGACAGTCCTTAAAGAACTGTCATTCAAAATTAAAGCAATAACATTGTGAGGAAGAAAAAGTCTGACTTAAAATTATTAATACTCATTTGTTGAGTATTTTTGATCTTTGAATATCTTGAGTTTAATTCTGATAGAGGTTCAAGGTAATATCAGTGGACAAATGGCATTTAGCTTTGCCAGCAAAATGGAGGCACTGCAATGTAAGTTGGGAATGAACTGCTGGCTTTATTTAAT
>JARFYF010000074.1:76881549-76892711 GCA_030265395.1 Rhina ancylostomus | reverse complement strand
GTTTCCTCCGGGTGCTCCGGTTTCCTCCCACATTCCAAAGACGTACGGGTAGGTTAATTTGGGGTTTAAAATGGGCGCGTGGACTCATTGGGCCAGAAGGGCCTGTACTGCGCTGTAAATAGAAAAAAAATAAAGCCGTACCCTTTAGTATTTTGACATTTCCACCCAGGAAAAACATTTTGGCGATCTACCCGATCTCTGCCTCATTGTTTTTTTAAAATACGCTATGCAAATTTTATATAATTTATTGAGTTTTTATGAAGTTTCTGCATGTTGAGGACATGCAAATACTTTGACAGTTCTGACAGCTGGTAACCCTGGAGGCTTGGCTGAGCCAATTGCCCAAGCATTTCCGAGGTTGGGGCTCTCTATTTTCAGTTGGAAGGACTCTTTGGGGACTCAGCAGTCAGTTCGGTCAATCTTGTGAACAAAGTTGCCATGGAGAGGTAAAGGGTAAGCGTAGCTTCTCCTCGGAAATTAATGTTTATCTTTAAATTATTTTTATTTAAAAATAAATATACTCTTTGGTTTGATCTGTTCATCTGAATAATGATTTAATTTTTGCAATCTGTGAAGACATTCAACCATCATTCTTGACACTTTTGTTGAGGTCAATGGTCTGATAAAGTTTCAAATTTGATGTCAAGATTTAATTTTTAGCATGTAATCAACTCTCCTTCCTATCGAACAGGTTATATTTCACTCCCAATCACAATGTCTGATCCATTATCACTCAATTTTTGGTAACTATTGTGCCTGCTATAGGTATACCAGATCTCAGAAGCATCACGGAGGCATCACTGCTTCCCGGTAGGCCGTGACTTTGTGCCAGATTTGAGATCTTGATCTTCAAATGCCATTTTCTTCTGTCAGTGAAAGACGTGTTTAAGTTATTGATGTTTGCATTTACTGAGAGGTTGCTCCCTAAATATGATGAGTGATCCACATTTTCCAGAGCCTCACCAGGGAACCATCTGTGAAGCTAACTTTATCTCATGTAATCAGGATTCTAACAATATATATCATTTGACAGTAAGCTAGGCAAGATAAAACCTTACCCTAAAATTTACAAGCTCCATAAGAGCTGATGTAGTTAGCCCATCACCAATGATGCCCAATGTGCTGGCATGCAGAGGGCTTGTATCACAAGTCAGGTGCTCTTAGTTTTGATTGAAACTTTCAAACAATGAGTGGGAGGAAAGTACATGTTGTTCCCCCCTTCGGTCCTTCAGGGTCAACGATGATTTGCTTTTGTGGGTTCTGAGATGACTGAAGAGGTGGGCATTTGATCAGGTGGTGCATTCCTTCCACTGTTTACACCTCATTCTCTTCATTCAGGAACTCGAGGTTCTTAATCTGATCCCAAATGCTCGCTCTCCATTTTGAGGAATCGTGGGCCAGGGATTCCCAAGAATCAGTGGGCTTTTGCATTTTTCAAGGAGTCTTTGAGTATATCCTCAAATCTTTTCTTCTGTTTTGGAAATCTGTTGCACAACATGCAATGTGGCCTTCACAATGGAGCCAACTGAGTGTAACTACAGTCTCAATGCTTGGTATGTGGAGCTGAGATCGGATACTGATGTTGCTTTGTTTATCCTTGCAATGAATTTGGAGGATTTTTCAGAGACAATGTTGGCAGTATATCTCCAGCGACTTGAAGTGCCTGTGTTGGTCGTCAGAAGTATGAAGGTGGGTAAGAATCTGCTGCCTGGTCGACCATGAGTTTTGTGGCAGATTTGAGATCTTGATCTTCAAATACCCTTTCTCTCTTTCAACTAAAGACACATTGAACGTATCGATGTTTGTCTTCACTGAAATTGGCTGAAGTTGAACAGTTTCCCATTGGTTCTGAAGATTAACTCCATTCCCCTGGGAAGTTTGTTGGAGGTGAAGTGCAACATTGTGGTGAGAGAGGTTGGAAAACAGAAGTGTTGGTGCAATGACAGTCTCAATTGACTCCAGTCTTCCCCGCGATTAGCGCTGTTGTAAATTCCATGATTACAATCACAGCTTGCATGCCATCATGAAACAAATGTAAGACGGAGACAGTTTTCTGAAGGCAACCAAATGTGACGAAAGTCCCTGCACATTCCTTCTCGATTGACGGAGTCAGTGGCTTTAGTGAGGTCAGAAAGGATCATGTATTCTGATTGATGCTGCTTCCTGCATTTCTGTCAAAGTCGATATATTATGTGAATGGAGAAAAATAAATTATTGAAGAGACAGAGAAATTTCAGACAAAAAGGTGATATTACTGACCAAAAGATGACTCTGGTAGAGAGAGATACAAGATTAAGATGAGCTGGAGGAAACAAGAGGCAACAATTAGTGAGGAAGGGAATGAGAGGCAGATTTGTCATCCTAAAATGACTGGTCCTTTTGTCCAACATCTCACTCAGTAGTTAAAAATAAGTGTGCTGTTCTCTTTGATTGCATTATCTTTTACAGGCGTAATATTTGTGAGAAATCTGATAAGAACCATCACTGTCCCCTTCACCGAAGACTTGCATCTCTTAGATGTTGCTAATCCTTCCGATGGGCAATTAAACTCCGATGGGAAAATCCACACCTTGTCCCCTGTAAAATTTAGCAGTTGCTTTTGTCATTAAATTGACAGATACCTGTTCATTTCTCTTGCTTGTTGCACCCTTATTTTATATTGTGTGTGCTTGGCAGGCAATGTGATCCAGCCTTTTGAAAAAAAATTCTGGATGCATGCACAATCAGATGATTTTCACCCCTGCATCGACATAATCTCTAGCAACTTCCTCTGTTAACTGACTATATCAGAATATTTTAGAAACTTCAAGGATATGCACTAGTGTATGTGGAGTACAAACATTTTTGAATTTTAATATCACAAATTAGATTCATTAATTCTGATTGACAAGGTTCCTTTAGACATTATGAAGATATGATAATGGACCCAGTGGATCCACTATTAATTATGGCACTTCTCCAAATATTTGGAGCCTCTTATTAATTGTAGATGCTGCATAAATTAACAAAGTTGCAAGTAATTCATTTCGCACACATTCCAAACACAAATTAAGTTGTACAACTACACGAGACTCTTTCAAAGCAGAGAATATAAAATAGATAGGTGATTGGACTGCAGATGTTCACCAGATGTTGGTGATATTTTTTTCTATTGTCCACCTGTTTACTTTTTTCTCTGAATCTCCTGAATTTTTGTGTCTTAGTCTCTGCTTCCCACACACATCTCCAACTGCCTGACTGATTTAGAAGGACACCACTTTGTTTCACGTACTCTTGTTCCTGAAAGAAATCCTGGGAAACTAATTTTTTGAAATTTATGCTCATCGAACTGCTTTGCAAAATTTGATTTCAGACCATTAGCAACACTGAAAATCAATAACATGCTGTATTATAATGATGTCACATGGATTATGTGTTTGTTATCTGAGTTTTGTACATTGTAAGTGAAATCATTCCTGATCCCAAATATTGAGCACATAGTTTTAATTTTTGTGTTCACTTTGTATTGTATTTACTAAAAAGAAATAAGCTATTCACCCCATACTTGTATGTCAGCATTTATGCTCCATTCTTCTCTCCTGTCCACCTGCCTTCATAAAACCCTTTCAACTTATCCTTGGATTCCTTTCTCCCTTATGTTGAGCTATCTTTTAAATACCTTTTCTTTTCTCGTTATCTCAACGAAGATGGTAATGAGTTACACATTCTAACCAAACCCTGGGTTAATAAGTTTCCCCTATGTTGCCGATTAGAGTTATTAATGACTACCTTTTATTGATGGCTCCAGCTCTGTCTTTGCAGGCTCATGGAAACATCTAGATGTATTTCGTTTCAAACTCTTCCATTATCTTAGACACCTCTAGCAGGATATCTCTGTGAGTCTTAAAAAGAGACCTCGAGCCTGTTCAGACTCGATTGGTAAACTCAGTTCTGTTCCTGTTCAAGTAACACCAGATTAAATTAACTGAGAGGAGCTTTGCAGCCAGTATTAAAATAGAATATTTCCCATAAAAGTGTTTAGTCAGCAAAATAATTTTGTAAAAAAATATATGCATATATTTGACATCAAAAATTTTTAAAGCTAAAAGGATGTGATTTGCATCATTAGTTTCACCTCGGTGTGTCTGTCGCACAGAAACTTTGGCGGTTTTTGTGTAAGAGGGAGTCTCTATATATGGTGTCGATCCAAGTTGACAATTGATACAGAGGAAACTGAATTACACTCTGTGTCACATGCAAAATTCCTTGATGAATTTTTTCACAACATCGAATTTTCAAATTTTATCAGGATATATCCTAATCTGGGAATGTCCTTTACAGGAGCAACAGATTTGATTAGTTTTAACTTGTAAAATCACAAGCTTTATGTATGGTTGTTTTGAATGGAGCAAACATTGCATAATTGAGCAATACGTTTCTTTTTTTTGTAGGGATTACAAAATAAATTTTTCTCAACCCTATTGGGAACCTTTAAGGACTTGATATTTAAATGAAAATAAATGATTTATGGGTGATATTACCGTTAAATAATGATCTTATCTTGGGACTTGATATCTCAAGTTAGTGGCTGAGAGTTTCTGAATTTACACTGTGTAGCAGCTACAAGGAAAAGTAACCATATCCTGGGATGTAGATTGAGTCAGAGAGAGGGCAAACTGAAATCCCAGGAGGTGATAATGTGTGTGTACAACTACCCTTGGCACAACTACACTTGAGCCTTCTCAGCCTTTCTTGACAGATGTAAAGTACAGAAGAAGTTTTGGCCCTGGAGGATTGCAGAAAAAGGCAACCAACGTGACATCTGACTGAAAGCTTTTGAGCATGAAGTGTCTAAATCTGTTTACTGTACAAAATAATTAAGATGCTCGTACAATTTTCATGATTATTAAGGGAGGAGATCAATGAATCATGACCCATATCTGTCCAGAAATTGCAGTTGAGATCTGCTTGAGTGAGCATTGAGAATCATTGTTTCCACATACAGGTAGCTTTGACATGTTCTAAAGCAACTGACCAGTCCTGTACGTACAGATGATTAAGATGGTTCTCAGAGAATCGCCCCTTTGTCAAAAGTTCTCTGATCCTCCTCCTCTCCCTCCTCTGCCTGCAACCACAGAGCAATGCCCAGAGCAACATTTGGGAAAACTGCATAATAAATAATCTTCCTTGTAAAAGGCCCCAAGCAAGCGACCGGAGTGTCTTTTGAACAGTGTTTTTGCCACAAGCCATGTAACTTTCCTCACCTGCCAAGGAATGAGGACTTCAATCCAGTACCTGTCCTGAAAAATTCAGTTGCATACTCCAAAAGCAACTGCAGATTCTGGAAATGTGAAATGAAAACAGAAAATGCTTTGCACTCTCCAGAGATCCAGCAGCATCTATGCAAAGAGAAACTGAGTTAATGTTTCTGGTTGATGACCAGAGATTGTGAAGATAATTTATACAAGTTTTAAGTGGCAGGGAAAGGAAGGGGGCCGGTAGAGGGAACAAAAGGGAGCGTCTGTGACAGTTTAGGAGATGAGGAGAGAATGAATGTTTCTTTTGACTAAAAGCCTATCACTTCATATCAAATTTCATTTGCTGCTTGTTTGCCCACTCTACCAGCCTATCAATATTTAATTGCAGTCTCTTACTATCCTCCTCACTGGCTGCCAGATATTTGTGTCCTTTGCAATTTTGGAAATTTTTACCCTGGTCACCCATGCTGAAGCATTCCTTGGATACGTTGCACTAAGAAAATCTTGTTGCTTTTTTCCTGCTCCTTTCTTGTGAACAATGGTCTTATCTTTCAGGAGAAATAATGACAATAATATTTTAAAAATATCTGAATGAATAGTTGACCGTTAGTATGGCCTTAATGGGCCCAAGGGACTGTTTGTGTGCTGTGCCTCTCTATGGCTCTGGTAATAATTGAACAGATTAAAAGAGGTTTTCCTTTGCCAAGCACCAGCCCGTGCCCAATTTGTTATTGTTCTTAATTCCTCACAAGAGGCGTATATAATGTACATTTTGTGTAAAATGGTTGGCAGAAATAGATAGAAGTGACTGAGAAAGGGACAATGAATGAGGAGTACTTGGCTGAGTTAGTGACAAGAGACAGACAAGTTATGTCAATAAGTGGAGTGCCCCAGACAGTTTACTGGACCGTGACACTCCCTCCCAATGTTTCTGTCCACTGTTCCACCAGTTATGTGTGTGTGCCCGTTGACGAATTTTGACAGAAAATAAAATACTGCCATCTGGAACCTTGCCTTAACCAGTGAAGTGTTTAATTGGTGACATGAGTAGATTGTTTATTTCAGAAACAATTGGAAAGACTTCAACAATTTAGCAAAATTAGATGCGTGAAGGATTGATGCCACTTCCTGAAGATTATGTTGCTGAACATTTAAGCAGAATATTAAGTGGAAGTGCTGCCACCCAAGACGTGAATCAAAAAAAATGTTAAATTTTAACCAAATGAAAAATGGCTTGCCAGAGACCTAATTAATTTAGAAAATGACAGAAAAAAAACATCAGATGGGAAGATATATTGTAACTTTGCAAAAACTGTCCATGCTATCAATCTGACCGTTTTATGCAAATGCATTAAATCCAGAATAGATATTCTGTGCAGTATACTCCTTTTATTCTATATAAAGTTTCATTTTACACAAGGTTTTATTTGCTCTGATGTCAGAGAGTTTTGTTTTATTATACATCATTAAAAAAAGTAATCTACAAAGCGAGCCTATATCATAAATACAGTAGAGTGAGATTGAACTTCTGCCTGTTTGGCAGTACTTTACACTGACAGATTCTGATTTGTGGCTTTTTGTAAAGCTCTGCAGCAAGTTTAATTGCATCCATTTTATTTACTGCTGATCCATTTTAGCTTGCATTTGTACAGCAAAATTCCTGATACGTTCTGTCTTAATGAATGTGAGGTTGTATTTTAAAGAAGGCACACCTTTTTCTCTAGCAGAGTTAAAATAATAACTACTTTTCCATTACTTAATCTTTAAGTAATGTATTTTCTCATTCTATTTACATAAAATAACTTACACCAAAATGTGCTAAATAGAAGTAGTTTCTGGGGGAAATGAGAGCAAAAACAAATGGCTAATATCTGAGAAATGCCAAAATCACCTGTGCCCTTGGTTATAGACTGTGATTACTGTATGCCTAAGGAAAGGGAGAGAGGAGGTTTTAATTTGAAGAAGAAAAGTTCTGAAGGCAATCTAGTTTGTAAAAGAGAAAGGTATTGGGAATTGCTGTGTCGAAGATTGTAACGTTGGAAAATTTATGGAAGCACCCTTGTTGCATTTTGGATAAGTTTAGTAGTTGTCGAATAGTCTTCCTGAAGTTACAAGTATCCATTGCATTAGCATAAAAATCAGGAGACTTTTGTGTCAGGACACCAGTCTGCCCCACTTAATCACTGCTCGTACTGCAAAGGTGCAATTTGTTCCTCCTCATTATTTAAGAGCTATGACAAACACATTACCAAACTGTACTTCAATGTATTCAAACAGGAAATAAAAGCACCACCCACAGGTTTCAATAGTTAAAACATGTACCACTCTCCAGAAGGAACCATTTTTATTCGCACATTCATCCATAGACTGAGTGGATAACAAATGGATTTCAACAGGTTATATGTCAAGACTTACAGTCCACATTTTCATGTTAATGCATCTCTTTCTCTTGAATTTGGATGAGAACGTGCAGAAAATGCATTCAGAAAAGTACAATGATAACAACAGAACTGCAAAGTAACAGTTTACAAATCCAAAAATCAAGTTACAAATCGCTGGCAAATTTCTCGCTTGCTATAAATGACAGAGCACAATTTGTAAAGGAACATTACGAAAAGAAGAGGCACTTCATTTTCACCACATGAGACCCAGTGGAAGATGAGGTTACCTCTGGTCTCAGCACTTGCTCATCTGCTTCAAAGTGAGGATCACGGGTTCAGGGATCATGTTATTCCATGAGCTTCACTTGTTTGGAACAGACATGTCACATGAAGCTCTGGTTTCAGAAGAGCCACTGAGATGAATTCTTGTTCATGAGATTGCATACATTACTTCATGGTGTCCTCCAACTGCTGCTTCTCTGTTTCAGGCTACAGTTTGAAACTTTTGGCAACTTGCTTCTTCTGAGGTACACCTGAGTGGCCTTCATGTGGCAGTTTCAGTGTGAAGGAATAATGTCACTACGTCACTAAGGAACTGTGCCATTTTGAGTGCCCAGCTTGTGCCTTTCAGTGTGATAAAGTCACAGTGTGTCATCTTTGCATACTTCCTTCCACCCATGCTCAACAACTTCCAAAGTGGATGATGGGATTGTGGGGGAGGTGGTGGTCACATCTCATCATAGCAGTAAGTTGTGGAGCTGCAGGGAAGAAAGTTTTGTCCATGTATTGGAGCAATAGCCCAGCCTCACCCAGAGTTGGTATCTCACATGCACAGTTATGCACCAGCTGGCATTCATCTCCAAGCTTACCAATTCTGCTGAAACAGTTCACCTTTGCATCCAGAACATAGTTGTATGCAGCTAATTTTAATACTCATCTCTTCACTCCAGCTGGAGCTATCTGAGCTATCCTCTTGAATTTGCCAAAAATTACCCTGCAGAGATGTGTTCTGTGAAAATTTCAAATTACTGACCATATAAGTACTTGGAGAACTTTGTCATCCAGTCGAAGATAGATATACTTCCTTTGTCCAATTTTGGGTAGCGTGGATCTACCTTGGAAAGATACTTCAATGCAAAACAAATAGGCATCCATTCTCCATACAGTTTGACTACATGACACCAAAGACGTTAGGTGATGCATCACAGGACAGAACCAACAGCTTCACTGAATCACAATGAACAAGAACCTATGAATTCGCAGCAGCTGCTTTGACTCTCAGAACACAGTTTGTTTCTCTATCTGCTATGCTTTGTCCTGTGATTTAGCAACTCCTGACACTTAACATTAAAAGGGCAGGAGATGTTGACAGCAGTGATTCTGAAGCGTCAAGTTGATTAGAGTTATGTGCACCTAGCACTGCTTTAACTTTGTGTTCCACTGGTTGGAATCCTTCAGCTTCCAAATGAAAGCTATGATAGAATGTTTCTCAGGCAGTAAAGACAAACTTGTCTTTCCTTGCCCACATTTCTGCTTCTTGGTATCATTGAAGTGCATCTTGGAGATTTTCCTCATCTTCCTATGTGATCATCCAATTCCTCAAGGTGCAGATTAACCTATCAATTGTCCATTTGAAAATGCCCAGAGCTGATGTCATTGCAATTGATAGTCTGTGTCGAAATAGTCCAAAGTGAGTGTTTACAGGAGAGCATTCCTTGAAACTCTGTCCAATTTGGTGTGATATCTTCACCAAAGGAACAACTGGAGCAGCCCACTCAACAAAACTTGACCAGTTCAATGAAACCTCTTTCCCTTAGTCTCTATCTCTTCCTCAAACTTTTCCTTTATACTGGAGTTAGACCTTGTAGTTTGAGGGACTGAGGTGTAACACTGAAAATAAAAAAAACTGATCACCATGACTAGACACACTCCATTCCACCCCCCCCCCCCCCTTTTACAGGAGTATAAGTTTGTTGAGCAAGGATGGAATGACACAATGTCACTTTTTCACAGTAAGCGGCACAAGCTGAACACTCAACATGGTACAGTTCTTTCGTGATGCAGTGCTGTTATCCGTCACACTGAAACTTTTGTATAAAGGCCATTCAGATGTACCTCAAATCAAGCAAGTACCTCATTTGAAGCGAAAAGTGACCAGTTCCATCCTGCTGTGGCTTCACTGATCTCAGCCAGAACCATGACAAGAGGACCACAACTTGCTTCAGTGTCCACAAATCAGAGGGAAAAAACCTGGCAGAATTGCTGCCTCTGCTGGAGCTGTGGAATTCATAATGCAATCTGATTCATCTATTGATTAGCCTGCACACAATCTTTGTTGGACCTCACTTATGAATAATGAGCATTTAGTCTGGCTAATAGGGTGACTCCAGAAAGGAATCAGCACCATCAGCAGAGGATCAGAGAAATTGGTGCCAGAGGATTTTTAGTACAGACGAGAATTATTTGGTATTGAAACCTTTGACATTTCAGGTGGAAATCAGAAAAGAAAATTAACTAACATATTTTAGGATGCAGAAGGCCAGACATGCCAGAAAATTGTCAGTGTCTACAGTCCAAAATATTTAAAATCAAAGATACTTTTAATTCTATGTGTATATCACTACAGTAAGTGATCTTAAAAAGCAGGCTTTTTGGAATTTGTAAAATGCACTCGATTTATTCCTAATATCAATGGATTCAGGAATAAAGTAACCCAATGAAAGGAAGTTATACAGTAGCTTTTGATAATAGGATCGTTCCACACAGAAATGAATGAACTACAGAATGGTTACAGCATAGGAGGCAGTCGGTAAAGTGTGGCCCAGCTTTGTGTAAGAGTAATCCTGTTCAACCCGCTCTGCTGCCCTCTCCCCAGAGCTCACAAATCCTTTCCTTTCAGATGTTTATCCAGCTTCCTTTTAAATGCTTCCGTTGAATCTGCCTTCATTATTGCTCCTAGCAATGCATTCCAGACCCAAACCACTTCTGATACAAAACATTTTCCTTGTGTCATTTTGCGTTCTTTTGCCAATCACTTTCATTCTTCATACTCTTGTTCTTGAGTCAACTGGCAGTGAGAACAGTTACTTTCCATTTACTCTGTACCTTTAATGATTTCAAATACCAGTATCAGATCTCGTTGCAATGTCCTCTGTTCTGAGGAGAAGAATATAGCTTCACTGATCTTTTCATGTAACATCTTCCTTGAACTGCATCACCCAGAATTGGACACAATACTGACCCTACCTTAACAATGGAATACGACAGACTACAGCATTTTCACTACCATGGACTTGTCTTCAACTGTGTCTTTATTTTTGCACTAAGGTCTTGTTTTTGCACCGTCTTTTTGTTTCACTGTATGGTGTAATTTGGGTCTAGTTTATATTCTATGTTTTGTTTGTACATTCATGTCTGTGATGCTGCTGCAAGCAAGTTTTTCATTGTATAGTACCTCACCACTTCTGCACATGACAATAAACTCGACTTCAGTTGCGGCTGAACCAATGTTTTACAAAAGTTTATCGTGGCTTCCTGTTCTTGT
>JARFYF010000074.1:76673316-76684234 GCA_030265395.1 Rhina ancylostomus | reverse complement strand
TTTTTACACAGAGTGGTAGATGCCTGGAACACATTGCCAGGTGTGGTCCTGGAATTAGACCTGATAGTGGCGTTTAAGAGGCATTTAGACAGACACAAGAACATCAAGGGAATGAAGGGATGTGGGTCATGTGCAGAAAGATTAGTTTAATTTGACATCATTGTTGCAACAAACATCGTGGGCCAAAGAGGCTGTTCCTGTGCTGTACTGTTCCATCTTCCATGTTCTGTGAAAGGCAAACCCAGACCCCATCTTATGAATATAGTCAGTCAGATGGCGAGGTGATTGACAGCGGGGGAAATGGTCGGGCTGGAGGAGCCAGTTTGAAAGGGAAGAGGAATGATATGAGCAGAGATGAAAGTAAAATATCATTGGTTACTGTGGTCTGCAGGTAATAAAGTGGCCACACAATCAGTACAAATGGCTTAAGTCACTAATGTTAGTGATACAACCATACTGGTAAGAGATGTACTTTCACACTTGCATGTGAATGAGACTGAGATAAGAACGGGCCATGAGAATGAGGAGTATTGGGCAATAATGGAGGAAAGAAGTTTGAATGGTTGGGAGAGGAAGGTAATGGTTGCCTTTCACAAATGCAGTCCATATCCATCGTGACCTCCATTGATGCCCAACAGACATACAAGTAATGTTGTTCTCTTTAGTGCAGGAGCAAACCTGCATCCTTCAGTTAAGATCTGCTTTCCTGCACATGCCCCACATGGATTTTCTTTTCAGCTGCAAAAACCTGTGTCACTGCATGACAGTTAACGTGGACCTGATTTGGGCATTTGTCCTGATGACCATGAGATCGGGCAAATGACTGTTTAATTTTGCCCATGCAATGCTATAATGCGTTAATCACATTTATAATGTTCAATAAAGGAACTCATAGCACATGTAAAATAAAATATTCTGCTGAGGAAGAACTACTCTAATACATGTCCTTATTATTCAACAATTAATAAATGGTTGGAGTAGGGAGAAATACAATCAGATTAGAGGCAAATATAAATGAAAGGTTGGATTAAAAGAGGAGCAGGAAGTAAAACAGAAGAGAAAATTAAAAGATGGGAATTCAGTTTTTTTCAAGCCCCGTTTTTTTTTGTGAAATTGGAAACAAGCAAAGCTTTTAGAAATAAATGGGACAGGAGGATAAGAACTGGAGGGCAAGTGAGAAGCTGATGGTCTGGCATCTCATCAACTCCAAACCACAATTCAGAGGAGAGAAACAGCCTGCCGGTGAGGTGCTTGGCAGCAGAAGAAGAGGTTGTGGTTGAGAGAGCATTTTGAAAGAGAAGAGGAATAACTTGGGTTAAAGTGTGAATTTAAACAAAAAAGGAGGAAACGCAAAGGGACGAAGGAATGAGACGTTATGGAGGTGAGGAAGTGAGAAGTCTGAATGACTGGGGAGACAGTACAAATGCATTTGATGTAAATGGATGGCCTCTTAACTTGCCAATCCATACAATGCGACTATGACTTAGCACTCAGAAAGAACAAAACCCAACCCAGAGCTCAGCAAACAAGGCATTAAAGGAAGGTAAGCAGCACTGAAGAGAAAGACAGACAACCCTCTCGAGGAAGGTAAAAGGATAACCATATTCTTTGACTTGGCCTGCGCAATACCACAAGGGTTTGACTAAAATTTTGTTAGGCATGTTGTATTCAGTCTGTTCCACTGCAATTATTTCTAGTGGTAATGCTAATACCTTCTGCAGCTGTCATTACATTTATCGTTCAGAATTACTCATAATACTGCTAAATCTGTTGTTATGGAAGTCATACCAATGAAAATCTGCAGTAACCTGTGATGGCTCTCTGTCACTCTATAAACAGAATGATAGAGTCCCCAGCTCGGCTCAACACCATTACTGCACAGCTCCAACTATAACTTTCGGCGTTTAATTAAAACAACTACTTCTGCATTTCAACAAAAGATGAAGCACAAAAGCGAGAGTGCAAACTGTCCAGATTATTCTCAAACTCTCTTGTGAAGTGTTGTCAAACTATTCATTGACACCTGGTTTTATTCAGTGTGTTTGTCCAAGCGGTTGAACTACTTACACCTGCTGCTCAGCTGCTGCAGTGACGTTGGCTCCAGTTGTGCCTCATATTAATGTGATTCAAAAACTCGGAATCTGCACTGTTGCATTGCATGATCCAGAACCTAACTGGAGTAGACCACAAAACAGTTAAATCTTATACCGTCTGACTTGATTCAGCATGGAACACAGTATCACAATAAAATGTATACTCTGCATGTACAGAATATCAGATGACACTGTAAACAACAGAAGTCACAATGGTTTATAAACCTCATTAAACCCCAAGACAGTGCACATATGTTTAAACCTAAAACAGCAATCTCTTTTATGGTACAATACAATTTATTTTATATCTGCTGTATAGCATATATGTTGTGCGCTCTACACAATTTCTCTATTTCCTTCAACTCAATTTCTCTTACAGTTCCTCTCCAGTAACTTTTAAACTATTCCCTGCCTTTTCTCAATGTACTGTCACTTTATTCTCCAGTGCAGATTTGCCTTTGTTTCCTCTTGCCCAGCTCCCATTTGCTGCCTTATTCACAGCTCACGTTAACTGGAATTTTGTTTTGTGTATTGTGGTTTTCCAGTTCTCTAGGTTTAACTGCACCAGATTATTGCTCCCCAATCTGATGACAGCGAGCACAAAATAAATCTTTTTTCGTGTTAATGAGCAACCTGAGCACAGTTGATTCTGCAGATCTACTCTTATCTCTTCTGTTTAATATGGAGGCCTGAACTGAATGGTGGCAGGTATCACCAGGTGAAGATAAGAATGCACTGAGAGAACTGTGGAATTTCCTTCTTTAAAAATGTGTCCCAGCACATTGAAAACAAAAAAAACAGCACTTACTCTGTTTCATTCAGTTTAATCAAGTATTTTTGCAATATCTCACCTCCAATTGCGTTAATATTATCAATTGACTGAGTGGAACTCCACGGGCACTTTGCCTGTGGGTGGATAGAACCAAATACTCAAAGCACATTTCCTTCCATCAGATTTCTCTGTTATATTTCAATGTCAGGCTCAACGTCCTGTGTCACAGGGAATTGCAAAGAAACTAATGATGCCAACAGTCTCTAATTGTTCTTTTATGAACCCAGCTCACGTTTATTTCATTGCCTGAGGTGCATATCGTCAAGGGCCTGCACATTTACACTTAAGATGTTAATTCAGTATGCACTATTTAATAAATTAATCAACAATTAATAGTTTTATTAATAGTTTTATTAACAACAATTAATGGTTTTAAACAGGGCTTAAAGTTTCTTTTCCCAAGACTCAACCAGTGTACCAAAGAAGGAAGAGGAATTTCCGTGTGCACTTCAACCTGTGCACATCAAGCTTTCATATTATTTTGTACTAATTTGAAAAGCACTGTTATTTATAATCAGGTTGTTCACAGGTGGAAGAATAGACACGTGGCAAATATTAGGCAATTTTAATCAATATGTTAATGAAGTTGTCATCTTTGCATTCCTCAAACTATTTTACTGCAAATCTGAAATGTATGTATATTTTATAATGTTATCCAGTTGAATTAACTCATGAGTATCTTTTTGTTTATAATGAAATACAAATGAGTTAAAACAGAAAATTAAACAAGAAGGTTTGCAATGCAAGCACGTTCTGTGTTCAGATTGCGAGTTGCTCACAAAGCAGGAATGCTTGCTCAGTATGTCCAGAATGAATCTTGAACCACGTGTATGCAAATCTTTGTGTGTCACTCTTAAAAAAGGAAAGCACTTCATGACCGAACAAGTGAAAAGAATATGCTCCCATTTTGCACTTAAAATGCAAGGAGGAATAAATAGTGACTCAGGACTGGCTGTGAGGGACATCAGGCATTGGGCTTGATTTTGTCCCTGTTCAGTGTTTGTCTAGTAAGTGGGCCAACAGTGTAGGTTGCACAGTTCATTATATGATTAATATGCAGGCTGTGGTTCCCAAAATGAGCCTCCTCCAATAAGCTGGGGATTCTGGGCAATCTCAAAAGCAAGCAGTCTTGCTGGTCTCAAGGTTGAAAGAAAGGCCACTTTTGGGACCCCCTTCTCTTTGCACCTCACATTTACCACTTCTGGAGTCCTCCTTGGATCTACCGGTTTGGGTCTCACCGATGCCCCACCCACATGCTGCAGTTCAGTAAACAGAGGGTCACCTTAAATATTTCACCAATGCCACCCAGGATAATTTCGCCTTCACAGTTCTTGGAACCCGTGTTATCCCCATGCTACCTGATATCTCACTTTAGATGAGCCATAACTTCCTGTGAAACATTGAGATGACCAAAGCAATCACCATCAGCTTTTGGCCACTAACTCTCTATTCTCACCACAAGCTCCATCCTTCTTGCTCACCATTTGTTATGGAAGAAGACTAATCATTGTGTTATCATCATATTCAACTCAAAGCACGGCCATGCTCTGAGCCCCAGTAGTGCAAAATCCACACAGGCAGCACCAAAGGTCAGAAATGAACCTGGATCACTGGAGCTGTGAGACAGCTTCAGAACCTGAAGCACCTCTCTGCTGGTCCAATCTAAATAAAATCTGCACACAAGCCACCAAATGCATGAAGCACCATTCATCTCAGCTTAATGACTGGCCAAGCCTGCCTCCAGTTTTCCACCCTGCACAAACTTCAGTGCTTTGCAGCCCATGTCCCTCCCACACCACATCACACTTCATCAAGGTACTTGATTTGCATTCCTTCACCACTTCCACCTTCTGGTTTTCATGTTTGTATTGAACCCTTGCCACCTCCCCTTCCTCCATGATGCTCCCCTCCCCACCTCAATAACTTTTCCATGTTACTATTCTGATGATGCTAACTTCTTTGGCTGATGCCATGCGTTCATTCAGCTGTTGTGCCTGGACTTGAGACATGCTTCCTGAAATTCCCTCTTAACCTCTTAATCTCATTAGCAGCCTCCACAGTGCACATAATTGTTTCTGGGGGAATAGCACCTCAGTTCCCGTTTCTCTGCTGTTCTCCTGGGATCAATATTCTAGGCTGAAATTTTTAACTGAACTTTTATTTTCTAATGACAGTTTAGTCAAGTGTTTCCTTCCAGCAAGATTAAAAGCAAATTTACCCCCACTGTGCCCGTGTTAAAGAGAGAAGGAAACGCCACAAATGCATTTTTTTAAATATATGGTTTCAGGTTCCTAAATCTCCACCCTCCCTTTGATTGGCTATTTCGGGGTGCTGCTCACAGCTGGAGCAGTTCTAAGGATTTTTCTGGGCTGGGATGTTTGAATCCCAAAGTGGCCCCATTGATTTACACTGAGGTCAGTGCTGCCTCTGCGGTGATCTGACTGCAGCTGAGGCACAAGACTATCGCGGCAGCTGAGCAAACAGCAGCGTTCTATTGTTACCATCAGGAAAGACTCTTGTGGCCCACGATCTCGGGCTGCTCTTAAGAGCTCACTGTCTGTACAAATAATGCTGCTCAGATATGCAGATATCCACCTCAAAAGTACAATGATCCAAAGTGAATGAATACTGACAACAGCCTTCACCACAGGAAGTCTAATATGTCAGTAAATTCTTCTGAAAAGCTGCTTAAGAATATGTTTATACAAGAAATATTTCATGAGCCTTTAAAATGAAATTCTTGTACATCAAATTCAGCTGGAAGGAAATAGTGATATATATTCTTGATTTATCACTGACATACTCAATATAACACAGAACGGACCATTCTGATTAGAACTTAGTTTCCATGGCTATGCTGATCCTGTGTATATTACCAGGCCAATAGATTGTATTTTATTTATATGCAAGTGTTGCTCATGTGGAAATGAACATGTATTTCCAGAGATGTTTGAATAACATTTATTCACGATTGAAAAGCATGGTAATGTTAGAGTTGGTTGCGTTAATAACTATGTAGAAAAGGTGTAGTTTTGGAGCTGGTAGAAACGGCATCATTCACTGCAGCATTTTTAAACCTCAGTTCCTTCAGTGGCAGCAAATATGGCGTTCAGAGAAAAGTGATGTTAATTTTAAAGAGGACACTTGAAGCATCTTGATTAGTGGGAGGGCCAAAGTGATGGCTGTACCTGCACTTGCCAGTACAATTTAGGTCCACGGTGTTTCTGGCCCGTTGTATATTCCGATGGAGGTTGACTGCAGGCTGACTGAGCTGCCGCTGTCTGAATCATAGATCAAACCAGCGTGGAGGAAGGCCCTCTAATTCACAATGCCTGCCCCTGTTCACCTTTCCTAAAACCCTTTCCATAAAATGGCTGAGTAAAGTCGGAGTTCTTCCAGAGAAAAGCTGAGCCTAAAGTTCAACAGCTGGATCTTGGCCTTTCAATGCCTGTAGTAACTGAGACAAATAAATCATTAGGCCAAATCATCCTAACTTCAACCCCCTTCCTGAAGTCAATGCCTGCCTGCACTAACCTGCTCGGGAAACAGAGCTGAATCCCCACACCTGAGAGAGGTCCCACAAAGCTGAGCAGGCCATGAATGGTTTTGAGGCCTGAGCCTGGGTATATCCTGGTGCCCTACTGGGGAACAGGCTCACTGCTGCCAAGGGCCTTTGAACTGTTTTCAAATGTCTCTGATAATTCCCTGCTCAGCCAGATCTTTAGACAAGGTGAACAATTCCGTTCTCTCGCATGGAGCTGCAGAAGATGGCAGCAACACACAACACTTGTGTTGTCAGCTCATTGCAGAGAGCCATTGGAGAATTCTGCCAGATGAATCCATTCGCTGTGCATCATTCCATGAAGCCAGTCACAAATGGCTTGCCAAGTTAGCTCCATTCATTCAGCCTGACGTCGGTCCCTAGCTGGTGAATGAGCAGGTTGTCAACTTCAACAGTCATCCATTTCTCCAGGGATCTAGGGTTATTGACTCTCCTGCAGTATTATCTACTCGTAATACATCATCTGAAAAAGATTTTATCCCCTGAATATGCAGTTAATAAGCAGTTCGAGGCAGAAATAGAAATGAAAATTACTGAGATGCTGCAACTCTGAAATGGGACTAGAAAGTATTAGAAATGCTCAGCCATGGAGGGAGGAAGAAGGTTGACATTCCTGGTCAACGGCCTTTCATCGGAAGTCAGAACTGAGTTCTGATGGGAGGTCAGCTGCCCAAAATATTGGGCCAGATTGAGCGCTTAAGTGGTCAGGCCCTCCCGTGGGGAACTCCTGCCCACCTGCCACCCTCCGATGTTGAATACCTCATCGCCTTCTGTGTCTATAGTGGTCCTGGATTTCACTGAGCTGAGGAACCGAATGCACATCACACCCAGCCCTCAGCTTTACACCAGCCATGGCACCCAAGTGATGACCCTTTTCATTTGAACTGGGATGCTGACCTAACATTGAAGGTGAATTCAGTTGAAGTTTATAGTTTATTTTTCTGTTTCTTTTTCTAATTAATTTAAGTAACTTAATCCCTTTTTTCAAATGTTGTTGAATCATTTGTATTCATTTAATGTCAGAGACTTTTGAAAGCAAGCTGTCAAAAGCCATCATGGCGGCCCTGGGGGTGGGGCCTCAGTGTCCTCTGCCTGAGCCCTAGTTGCAGTTCACCTCACAGAAGAGCTAATGGATGGAAATATCCAGTTCAGTAAGTCCTGCAGAGGTGCTGCAGATAATCATGGCGCAGAAGGTGAGTGCAGGTAGATCAAAGGTGGTCTGCCCTGTCAACCCTGAATCTCACTCAATAGCTGCTGTGTGACCTGCCAGTTATTTGCAACATTAGTTGCTTTTATTTTATATTGCCCACTCAGCACTGCAGATTATCGTGTCAGTTTAAAATAATACTTTGGTGCTTTCGCTTCTCTCCAACTCAGTTATGTTTCAGTATGCAGAGCAATTTGGAAGTCTTCTGAGTGAAACGAACAATCTGCTCCTCCCTTTGTTCCTGATATGGGTCCACGGGACCTCCACTGCTGCAGAGCAGTGCCACAGTGAAATATCTCTTGAGGCAAGGAGCCAATTGAGACAATTTGTTGGAATGCTGAAAGGAAGCTGCAAGTCATTTGTTGGGCAAAGTTCTTGGAGGATAGCTACCTGAATTATGGAGGCAAACTGTGTCTTTCACAACTGTGTTCCCTGGCAAGATCTACTGGTAAGGTCTCAGAGAGAGTGAAGAAGTCCAACAACATATTGTGGAAACAACGTTGCCAGATTCACTTAGGATGCTGGGAACATTTTGGGCTGTCTGCTTCTGTGGGAATAATAGTGAGGCTAACAGCTCTCGGTATTTATCTTGAGAGATCATTCGGTGGTTGGTTTTGAAAAATAATATATATGTTCACTGCTTCAGCATTTTATATTGTGTATTTTGCATCTTAGTGCATCAGCTTGCATATATTAAAGGTTCAATTATTTTTATGTCCTCTTCAATTTTTTAAAAAGATTTATTTTGCTGAATATGAGCTGCAAAATAATCAATCCTGGTATTCATTTGTTATTAACTATGATGTACTTCATGGCTGGAAGGTCACACGTAATGACAATAACTTTATAGTACATTTTACTACCTTGCAGAACACATTTCAAAAGGTAGCGCCCTTGACAAACCATAAGTTATTCCTATTGAAGTTTTAAATGCTACAAATTATGATGGCACTGAAAGCAACCAGAAATTCCAAATCAATGCCTCCTGCAGTCTAACCCATGTTTTCTGTTCAGAAAGCAGAGTTTCTTAGTGTAAATTCAATTTTTATGACATAATAGTTATAAACATTGTGCGCAGAAGTGCATTCCTTTCTTATTCACTGTTCTCATCTCTGGTTGGCTGGTGACCACACAGCTACCATTACCATTGACCTCATAACATGCTTTCCACCTCTGAAGCAACTGTCACTCGGCCAGGCTGCTGGACAACAGAAGGCAATGATCAACTATCTGCTTTCTTATAATATGATAAATGAAGTCACTGAGGACATGGCTGTTGCCAGACAGATGGAATCTGGCCGTATTTGAATGGTGGCTAACATTTCATGAGGCATCAAGCTGTTTGGCAATGACTCCAATCCATCATTTAAATGTCTTGGACCTTCTTCATATTTGTTTAGTTTTAGAACAAGGAGGACCCTTTTCTACTTAGTGCAAGATGATGGCATTGACAAATGGTGATAATTTGTCCTTCTGAACACAGCAGAGAGTTTGTTTGATAAGCAGTGTGTACTGCAGAATGATGGGAAACCTTGTCAGTTCTTGGAGTCAAGTAATCAGGATGGAGTTTCCGGAGTTCATAAACAATCTCCTCGGTTTGTATCAGCACTATTCACATGGGAATAATGAACAACAATTTAAGATCACAGCATATTATTATATTTTCAGGATGTAATTTGACCCAATGTTAAGATTTTGTATGAAAAGGAATCGTGCTCTGTGTTGCCAATAAAAATAATTTCCTTAAGCTTTTTCAAAAATGTTATGTTTGATGATGTATGGAAAAGATTTAAAAGATGACATTTTGTTTTACAGGTACTTCAGAAATGTTTTGGCAACAAAGTTCCGCATTTTAAAAAGTACTTGCACAAAAGCAATAAATCCACTTGCAATTTTAGATTGAGATTTGCAATATAATACAAGCATTTAAATCCATCCATTTCAAATCCATATTATTTTAACAGAAGTAATGCGTTAACATTAAGTGCTTATTTGCACATCGCTTGCAGTAATTTCCAGATCAGTCATGCGATTCTTAAAACAGCTTCAAAGGAAGGGTGAGGCTGAACTGTAAATTCCAAATGTAAATGTGGTATCCTGTGCAGTTTCTACACTTTATGACCGCACTTCTCGATAATAGTGTGCCTTAACATTTTTGGAGCCAACCATATTACATAAACAAATTCTAGTCTTCAGACTGCAATTTTAAGTGCAGCTTAAAGAACCTTCTTGGGTAACTTTCACACAATTGAAAGTTTCACATCACAGGGGCATATTGCAGGAATCTGAATGCAGAACTTCATTTGTATCCCCAATAAGTCATATACAGCCCAGCTACTTGTTCAAATGTCACTGAAGTTAACAGCTGCCAGGATCCTGCACATAATTTGCTTTGATTTGTAGGGCACATGTCCTGGCATTCCTATCTTGAGGAACATCTGCAGCAAATAAGCAAGGCAACATTATCAGTTAGCTGCAGGCCTTTTGGTTAATGATTATTTTTAAGCAATGGCCATTGAATTCTTGATGTGCTTCTTCCAATTTTAGAACACTCTTGCATCGAAGAAGCAATTTGAATATTTTCCATTTTTACAATCCATGCAGATCCAATAATCTTTCACCACAAAAGGGCATTGTTTTTAAATTCAGATGACTGTCAAGGACAGAGCTTCATTTTTCAGATTGGATGAAAATAAAAGTGCTTCATCATTGAAAATTAGCATGCAATTGAATAGAATTCCATAATGTAAAACAAAAACTCCTGAATTTAGATACTGAGCCAACTGTTTTTCTTTTCACCAATTATGTTGCACACAGATCTGCATACTACAGCTCTGGGAGCTCAGAGCTTTCCAAAAATAAATCAGTAAACATTAGTGACAAGATTTTTAAAAACTCAAAAAGATAATGGGCTCAATTGGAGACTGGGGAAGTTCACTTGGAAGCAGTAAAAGCCTTGTTTATTCCAGGACATGGTAAAGGTAAGTTAATTGTATTTTGTGTCTCGGTGCGCATTGTCAATACCTCCATATTTTAAATGTTTCCTATATCTTAGCGTTAAGCCCCACTATGATGTGCTTCCTGTCATGATTCTGAGCGCTGGCCCTCGATTTGGCTTCTTTGATGATGCCTTGTTGCACAGCACGTGGATTCCATGCTGGACTGATTGCATCATGACACACACCTGAGCCCCATCAGGGGCCTAGCATAAGTACCTGGGTTTC
>JARFYF010000074.1:76658454-76671576 GCA_030265395.1 Rhina ancylostomus | reverse complement strand
CTGCCTATCACTGCTCTGCTTTTCCCGCCTATGTATTAGGCTTGCCCTTTTCCTATCTTCAGTCCTGAAGAAGGGTCCTGACCCGAAATGGTGACCACCTGCTTTTCTCCACGGATGCTGCCTGGCCTGCTGAGTTCCTCCAGCATCATGGTGTTTTTCATCTAGATATTCCAGCATTTGCAGTCTTTTATTTCTCTCGAAAAGCAGCTATCATCTTAGTGAATGGTGGATCTGGCTGGAATACCCAGATGGCCTATTCCTGCTCTTATGTGTTATGTTCAAGACTCAGTTCCTTGTCTTTACCAGAGTGTAGCTCCATTATCTTTCGCTCAGCAACAGCTTGAATGGGCTGCGCTATTTCTTGCCTACTTGATGCTGCACCCTTCTGTAATTTCTGAGCTGGACTTCTAAAAATGAGCAGTGGAGGTCGAATCATTTGACTCGGATTCATCATTTTTAACGCAGTCTCCGTGCAATGTAATTGGCACAAATCTTTGTTTTGCTTTTTACATCTCATTGTTGAAGTCTTCCTTTAAAACTAAGTTCTGGTCACATTGGACTATTTGCTGTACAACTTTGAGGAGATTTGTTTCCATTTGTGTCATCATCTGTGCTGCTGCTTTACAGAAATTGCGTATCCTTGTTTTCTGTGAGCATTTTTAGAAGTACTTTAACTTGTTGGGGCCCATTTCATTCTCCGTGAGGTTGATTTTTTTCTGACTTCTGGTGTAAAGTTGTCACTGCTCAGCCAGCGACCATCATCCCGACTTGTTAAGATAAGAAATTAGTCTTCCTGTTACTTAAGTGATGTAAAATGTACAACCACATTTAATACTTGAATGTTTACTGATATATCTTGAGCCTGGACATTTCTTTGTTGAACCATTTTACATATACATTCACATCTCAATTAACAATGTTTTCAGTACTTATGCCACTTAGATTCTCATTAGTTCTTATGAAAGTCTTGAAAGATCATTGTTGCAGATGCATTTTAATTCCTTTCTAATTCCCAGCAGCATAATTGCATGATGTACATCACTAAATGAATTTGTAGATCGTAAATATTAATTAGTAAATGGGCATTTCCTCCCTTTTTATGTGAGGCCTCAGCGTAAGCCATTTAAAATCAGAAGTCGAGTCTGAAGGATGGAAGTCAAGTCTACTGATCCGTGAAGCTGATGAAATGGAAATCTCAGCACTCTCTCGGCACACAAAGTTTGGGATGTTGTAATATGTAACTTTATATTAACTTCCATGATACAGATGAAGTTGTTGTTGTGTTGTTTAGCTTCTTTTCCTCAAAATCAAGGATTCCTGATATACTGTAGATTGCCAAAATCAATAATGTATTTGAATTATGTGCAAGGCAACTATTAGAAAGAAAACTTTGAGTACTTATTATCAATGCAGTGATCTCACTTAGATCTTAAAGTCTGAACAAACTGAATTAAAGATGTCCATAAATCCTGTTTCTTCATCTTGTTCACTTCACCATGAGTCGGCACAGATCATTTCATTGGTTTCGATTTTACCAGTTATCTCACATGGGTGTCCTTTGATATAAATCAATCAATCATTTTTTCTAAATCAAGGTCGTGATGTTTCCTTGTCCAGTCATCGCTTACTGCCTCCGTTCTCTTCCTATTTAAAACTAAATCAATGAGCTGTGAACCAACTAGGGTCAGACAGCGCCATGAAAATGAATATTATAACAGTTGGTTCATGACATAACAACATAGTGGGCAGAATAATTGGTCCACCTCTGTGTAGCAATGTTTCTGCTCAAACACACAAAGACACGTAGAGATGCACATAAGCACAGACAAACACGCATCTCGATATCCACTTGCATATTACATCAATGCAACACATAGCTGGAGAATTTATTGACACAATAGACATCGTAGTTTTCCATCCCTCAAAACCTGAAGTCATTCTTGGAAATTTGAATCACTGACCTGGAGGAGGAACTCAGATTAAAACAAAAAAGAGAATTGCTTTCTGGAAATCTTCCCCTATGTTTTTTTTAAAGTTCAGATGTATTAATAAACCTTTTAATGTTGTGCAGTAAGCCTCTTGGTGGTTTTCCTGACAGGTTTTTGGCAAAATTATCAATGTTCAAAAGTTTAGCAAAGTTTATCCAGTTCAAAATTCAGGAAACACAGTTCACTGGCTTGATTAATTCTTAGCCGGCATTCGTCTGGACAACAAAAATATATTTGTCCACCAAATGAAGGTGTGCTTGAATTTCCTGGAGTTGATTGATTTATTCAGAGAGGATAAATCTGGGTTAAATATCTCATTCTCAGATACATTATTCATGTCAGTCAAAGTTTGGAATCACAGATACAATGTAATAGAACAAAATTGATCATATACAATTATACAAAAATAATAAAAGCTTTTATCAAAGCAATATATGCTATAAAACAGTATGTGCTGGAAATGGCAATTGAGATGGCATCTGTGGACATTGAAACAGTTCACATTTCAGGATAAAGACCCTTCATCAGATCTGCATCTGCAGTTTTCTTTGTGATTTTGATATATATATTCATTTTGCTGATGTATGACCAAAGATGCAAAGTCTATGTTCCAGGATATTTTTTTTTAATATAAATAATTTAACTGACTTCCATATCTGTAGCCCTTTATGTTGAGGTGGCAAAAATGTGAAGTGAAACTTCTCCAGATATTCAGTGATTGTGGAGATCCAGCACTGAATAGTCCTTGCTTATTGGTGCATTTTAATTGGACTGAAAGATGCCTTAATTCAGAATGGAATTGTGTTAGATTCAGTTAGTCTAATTGAGATGTTCTGCAAAGATGTTCAGCTCACGCTGGAATGAGATCTTTCGACGTCAATCCATCCGTCTGCACAATCATCCTATGCCAGTAAATGGCACACTGCTGCCAAGACAGCAACGTTAAATTAGCATAAGTTGTTCTGAGCCATGTAATATTACGAGTTTCCAGCTTCACCTGTGCCATCATCCTTATTAAGAGTCACTGATCTCATTCGAATATAGCATCTAGAGTATTGGCATTTCTTCACAGATTGGAGGGTGAACCATCCTGATGCACGTCATGTTTTTCTTTGCAAACCAAAATAGACCATATTTGGTCCAGGCCAAGCATTCATAGAAAAATAATATACTTATGTGGTATATACGAATGTGGTGTAGCATCTGGTATGACTTTTGATATGTTATTCTCCCAGCCACTGCAGTTAGTTGAGATTTAACTGCCTTCAGTAAAGGATGTTTGATTGGTAGCTTTATTTCTGATACTTGCTTTAGTAAGCAACAACATCCAAGAGCCTACAGAAACTATTTAGAGAAAAGGATTTAATCAGTAACCTTAGGTTGGCCTGCTTGAGACCTGACCAGTGCAGAAAGCTTAACAGGAACAATCTTCATGCCTCATAAACACATCAGGATGAAAGCAAAGGTGACAAAAACTTTTTGTGGTAGCAAAAAGACTTGTGAATTAGAAGGATGTCAGAGATTTGCACGCAATAGTCTGGACTGAAATTCCAGTACAATATTAGAGATGTCCTTTCACCTTTCAGATGAGGTGTTAAACCGAGGCCCCATCTTGCATGGATGCAAAATATTCTAAAGCACAATGATGCAGAACAGTAAGAAAGATCTCTCCAGTGTCCTGGCAAACATTTAACCCTTAAGCAACATTGTTGACTTTTGAAGTTGTCTGGTCATTATTTAAGGCTCCTTATCAGCCCTTGTTGTGCCCAAACTGATTGCTACTTTTCCTACATTGCTATTACGACTGCATTTCAGATAATGCTTCATTGCCTGCAGTGGCTTTGGACGTCCTGAACTGAAGAAAATTATTGGGATAGAGCTTCTCACACACCTGAAGTTTTAGCTAAGACTGTGCCCTGTGGGACCCATGCACAAAGGAAGTGGGTATTATTTACAGCCACAGGACAAGAATGCAGTTCCTGCATAATTTCCCTTTGGGACCAGTGGGACTTATTGAAGTGGCATAGAACACTGGTATCTGTGAAGAATTGAAAAGCATGGAAATTCCCCGAGATTGACCAACTCACAACAATTTATGTGATAAAAAGCCAACAGATATAGTATCAGATGCATAATGATCTTCGGTACAATCTGCACCATATCACATGTACACACTGAACTGTTCATTGTGAAACTAGCTAAAATCTGTGTTATAAAGGAAGTCTTATTGTTATTGTTTGCACATCCTTTGCCAAGACGGTGTTTGAAATAAACATTTGTTTACCAATCCTATTCTGGAGTTGGAAGTCAATGACTTAATACTTTTAGGATAAATATAATCCTGAGACTGCTCAGTTATGTGATGTAAAGCTCCTCATTGCAAAGCCTTGTAACAATGGTGACAGCGATCTGTGAGCACATGTTTTAGAAATCGGCTTCTGTAAGTTAAATTGTGCCAGCTGTATATTCTGCAACATTAACTCCTCATTACTGGCACTGTTGCTTGCAAGGGCGATTACTGCAAAGTGATGGCCTCCTTTCTCACTCCCAAAGCTCCACCCAGTCCATTTTCTGCAGGCAACTTCATTGCCTGTGCATCATCTGTGAGCTTTTGGTCTCTGTTCAATACTTCTGACTTATCAACTCAACCAAAGCACCCATCTTTCCACTCCCAGCTAATAGGCCATACGATCTTATGGGTGGGCAAGAAAAAAATAAGTTTTTAAATGCTCCAAGGGGGAAAAAGTTGGACAAAATGAATTACCAGAGATTTGAAGATGCACTTCCCTGCTGATTTTTGCATTAAGTGAAGGTTTTATAAGAGGAATCTGTGGTGGAGAGGCAGCAAGATTCAGAGAAAGAATTCTACAACATGATGTGTGCATGGTAAGGCTCCAAAGGGCGTGAGTAAAAAAAAGTAGTGATGCACAAAAGGCCATCGTCAGAGGAAATGAGAGTAAGACATAAACTGCAATCCGATATTTGAAATATAGGGAAGGGTGTTTATCCTCCTATGGAGCTGTCTTTCTCAATACGCCAATCTATTATTCTATTAGAGGAAAGTAGCTTCAATGTGAATTTGATTCAAAATTAAACATATAAAAATAAATTTCTCCTAGATTTTGCCAGATTTCCCTTTAAACCTGAAATGGTGAGGTTGAAATGTTTAGGCACACAAAACAAAGTTGGTGGATCGATTGCATGATTTCCTTGTGGAAGCGTTTATTTGTCTGTACCCCTCACTGACTGACCTTGTCTTTTTCATTCCAGAGCTGATGTACACTGTGGAACTTGCAGGAGGACTGGGGGCTATCCTTTTACTGCTGATCTGTCTGGTGACTGTGTACAAATGTTATAAGATAGATATCATGCTATTTTATCGCAATCATTTTGGATCAGATGACCTAGACGGAGGTAAGAGCTGATTTGCGAGTTTCATATCATTTGATTTTCTGGATTCCAATGATAATAAACATTGCAATGTAAGGAAATAAATATGGTAATATAAATAACATACTGGCATTTGAACTTTTGATGGTTTGGGTATGTGCACTGTATGCAATACCATCTTTACATCAGTTTGAATAAGATCATCCCCAATGTGTTTTAATTTAAGATATGAAAACAGCAGAATGGTATAGAACCTAACACTTGGCCTTAAATTTTATCTTGTTCTCAATTTAATACAATAAATGTCACACTGACAGTGGCTTTCGTACTCAGCAGTTTTTCCCTTATCACTTTATGATGAATGCAGCAAGTTTTTTTTCTATCACATTCCACAGTGTTAGGGTTAATCAAACACTACCAAAATGGAACAAATTATTGAAAAATGTAAACATTAATTTCTTTGTCAATACCTCCAATAGATTTTGCATATGCTTTCCAATGGCTTAGTTTCTAAAATTCTGCAGTTGATGCCAATATCATTAGTTGAATATAGAGCAAGAAGTATATTGGAAAGTGAAATATGATAATGTCCATGTTGCACTGGTGACCAAAGGCTAATTTCTCCCCCAGGTGGTTCATATTAGTGCAAAAAATTCAAACATATATTTAATTTTTGCTCCAGATCACTTATGAAAGTGCACAATCCATTATGAAAATAGACAGCACACGACCACATGTTGACTTAAACAAAAGCGAATAGCCTTATTGAATATTTCAATAGTGGTTGTCTCTGATTACTCACACAAAATGCTGGAGGAACTCTGTAGGTCTCCTCCAGCATTTTGTGTGTGTTGCTCCAGATTCCAGCATCTGCAGAATCTCTTGTGTCTCTGATTACTGTTTGCATTAGTTAAAGTTACCTCAATATGTTCTTCATTATGAGAATCAGTTAATATAAATTGAGCAAGTATTTTGATTCATCCCATCTGAGCAGTACAATACAGATGAGTTTTTCAGCTGGATAGATTATTTCAGGTGAATTAAAAAGCTGATCAGTGCAGCTCCAGTTTCAAGGAACAATAAGAATTGCGTGCTTTTAAAATGCAATAATTTAATCCTGGCAGAGTGGAGATCTGAGTAAAAAGGGGATCCTGTTTCAAATGGAAATGATACAGTGAAATGCAGAACAGGAGATGTAAACATGATTGAGCTTCTCCCAATTAGATAGAGCATACATGTGAACAAAATATTGTATTTTTTTTCCATTTCAAAACATTATTTGAATGGCGATCTGTGGTTGGGTAAGTTAGAGTAAATTGGCAACTAAGCCTACTTGTGTCCCAGTTGGTATTTATATCGACTTCAATGGAAGAATGGTTTGGAAGGAAGTAAAAGGGTCCCCCAACTCATGATCACCCACTTTCGTCAGTCAACCCCATGACTGAGTCTACCGAAGTAACAGTGTGACTTTGCAAATAATTTCGAGCCAAAAATTAAAGCACAGAAGAAGTTAAGTGATTAGAGGGAACCCAAGAACACTTCTTGCAGAGGGAAAAATGTTCAGGTTCAGATACGCTAACACTTTCCAACTCAGGGCATTGATGTCTCCCACTGCTTCCTGTAACAAGTAATATTTCAAACTGCTATGGCAGAAAAATTAACTTCAAGGCTGTCAGGTTTACTGATCAATTAATGGTGTTTCTGCATCATCACGAGAGAATAACACAATGACAATGGAAAGTATGAGAGACTATTCAGGGAAAATATTTCCATTATTTTCCAGAGAATAAGGATTATGATGCATACCTGTCATACACCAAAGTGGATCCTGACCAGTGGAGCCAAGAAACTACAGAGGAAGAACGTTTTGCTCTTGAGATCTTACCAGACGTGCTGGAGAAACATTATGGGTACAAACTGTTCATCCCCGATAGGGATTTAATTCCAACTGGAAGTAAGTCAATCTTTTTTTCTTGCCTTCAGCTTTCTTCATCCAACTCTCTAATTTGGATGAAGCAACACTTTGCAAGTAATCACATTTCAAGTCTAGTAACTCTTCAGAATGTCAGCTGATGGCTCGGTGTTGGAACTCTCAGCTCTCGAGTTTAAAGGTTGTGGGTTTAAGTATCACTCCAGAGACTTGAACACAAATCCTGGCTGACAGTGAAAGAGTGTTGCACTATCACAGGTGTCAAGTTTCAGAAAGGACTAAAATCAAGGTCCTCTCTCCTCTCTCCCAAATGGATGTGAAAGACTTAATAGCACTAGTCAAAGCAAGACCAATGGAGGTATCGCTGATGTCCTGCCCAATATTTATCTCTCAACCTCTTTCACTTCATGCAGATTTTTAGTTCATTACTACATTGCTGTTTGTGGACCATCAGTGTGAAAATTGGCTGTCGTATTTCCAACATAGTGATTACACTTCAAAAAGTATCTCATGACTGCAGAGTGCTTTGGAACATCCTGAAGATGTGAAAAATACTCTGTCCATTCCCAGGATATCATAGTAGCATCTATGAGCAGTCCTTGAACTCTATGCAAACTAAACTCCATGCATACCTTTTATCTTATGGCCTCATGGGAATTAGACTAATGCAGGATATAAAATACTCAAAAACATCTCACTGTTTTTAAGCATTAAAACATCATTACCGGGCACCAGCCAAAAAGGTTGGAAGATCATTTATTTCTCAGAAAAGATCAGTAACGTTATTGTTGCAGTACTGTTGTGGAGGGAACCTCAGCTCTCTGAGTACAGAAGAATGAGAAATGATCTCATTGAAGCACATGGGATTCTAAAAAGACTTAATAGGATGAATGGTGAAGGCTTGTTTCTGTGGATTGGAGAGCCTGGGAATAGGGGGCATAGTCTCAGGATCAGGGGTCAGGCAATTAGGTGAGAAATTCTTTTCTGAGGGTTGTAAGTCTTTGAAACTCCTCCAGGGTGTTGTGTACATGTCCTTTATAATCAAGACTAAGATTGATAGATTTTTTTTGCCTCTAAAGAATTCATTTGGTAATCAGGCAGGAAATCGAAGGCAAAATCGACAATCGACTATGTCATTTAATGATGGAGCAGCTTCAAGGGATAGTGGAGGCTTTTTTGCAGCTTTTTTTTCAAATTTTCTTAAAAGTGCTTCAATTAACACTCCTAAAAATAATGTGCTAATCAGCATGATGCTGTTGGAAGTTTCTATTTAAACATATTTTCGCAAGTGTAATGAAGAGCTGTCTTTTAATCTGTTTTCATGTTACCTGTTGATGTATTATGTGTGTTCTAATGTTCATACTTACCATTCTCCCCTCCACCCGTAGTATGGGCTGAGTCGCAATCATGTGCTACACAACACTCTCCGTGCCCCACTATAATCGGATGGGAGAACAGTAAGTACAAAGCTAACCATACACTGAAGCCTGTCTATCAAAGTCACCTTTGGGATTAACTGTATACTAAATTTTCTGATTAATATCATTTTAATTCTAATAGTAAAGCAATTCAAATAAATTGATTCCTGTCGGGATTCAAATAATCCGAGGACTGACATAGCAAGGTTATAGATTGAATCATTAATATATTGATGACACTGACTATAAATGGCCCATTATAGTCAGATAGAAAGTATCAGTCATCTCAAAGGAAGGTTCCCTCCTGCTTTTGCATATCAGATACATTAATTGATTGCAGTAAAATGCATGTCCTTCATCATACTTCAAAGAGTTCGAATATGACTTTCTTCAATGTGGGAAAATGTTTAAATTCATTGAACCTGGGATTCAGATTTGCCAGCTTGTTCAGAAAAAAATTAAGAAATTATGTACCTCAACCCATTTTCCGTCTGACCAAACAATGTCCAGGCAACTCTCACACAAGTCTCGAACCATATACTTTCTCCTGGTATTAAGGCTGCTTATGTTTACCCTGATAATATCTCCCATCTGTACTCTTCCCCTCCTCCTCAATTTCAATGAATCTCTTTAGCCTGACTTTTGTTGCTGCAGCCTCAACTTCTTTAATGCTCTCTCACTGAGCCCCACTCTACTTAGATCTCAACTCATTATGGGTACAAACTGTTAATTGCTCAATTGGCAGAGAGTTTTTTTTTGCCTTTCCCTTTCTTCATAATTTCCAATTGAAATAATTTCAAATTAAATAAAGTTTTGCAAAGAATCAATTTTAAGTCTGGCAACTCCTTGAGATGTCATCTGTGGCTCAGTGATTGAAATTCTCACCTCTTGAGTTAAAATATGTGGGCTTCAGTCTGACTCCAGAGACTTGAGCATAAATCCAGGTTAACACTCCAGTGCTATCCTGTCAGAAGAGCAAATATTCATATATGTTATTTTTGAAGACCACTGGAGGTGATGTTGATGAAATGACCAAAATTTATCCCTCAATCAACTTATTAAAATCAGATTTTCTGGCCATTATTACAGATGGATTTACATCGTGATTCACAAGTTCAACTGGCTCTGTTTCCCAGCACACTGTATGCCTCATTCCTCCATGGCCGACATCCAAGTGACCTCCAGCCTGATGCCCATTTATGTCACCACATGACCTCCATCACATCAGTCAAGTCTTTAACTTAATCTTTTCTCAAATCCTTTCATTTTGCTGCATCCTACCTCAAAAAGCTTCTCTTATTTTCTATACGACCACTCTGATGTGAATTGTTTTAGGATATTGAATGTATTAAGCATACATTCAGACGACTAATTGCTGCTACAGCCGTAAATGGCTCTTTATAGATGATCAATGAAAACTTTGGGAGACCATAATGCTGGGAACATGTCAAGTTTTTGAAGATGTTGATATTTTTAGGATCTATGGCACTCATTCTGGTACTTTTCTTTAAGGGCTTTTTTTGCCAATGCCGTATTCCCCCTTATAAATTTGCTGCTGTGTGGTATAATATTGTCGACTGCTTCTTAGGCAGTTCTTTGTGATCAAGGATGACTCACATTAAAATCCTGTTGGTTCTGAGATAGGTATTGAGGCCAATGTTGGAAGAGGGCAGACTCTTCCACGGATGGCGGAGGTTAGGACTAATGGGATGAGCAAATGGGGTATATGAGGTGTTCTGCTCCTTCCATCGCTTACACAGGACCACCGCAAGCTCCCAATGCAAGGTCCCAAGGCTCTCAATGCCGTTTAAAATGCTCTTTTTCCACTTGGAATTCCCAGGGTTCGGGGGAAATGTTCCATTTCCAGGAGGCTTTCAGCACATTCTTGAACCTTTTCCTCTGTCCATCCAGTAACCTCTTCCCATGACAGAGTTCTGAAGAGTGTGCCTGTTTCAGGAGGCCAATGTCAAACATGTGAGCGATGTGGCCTGCCCGATATAGCCAGCAGAGTCTGATGAATTAATGTGGAGGTTGGCCTGGGAGAGGACAGTGACATTGACTTGTTTGTCATAGAGTCATGCAATACAGAAACAGGCCCTTCAGGCCACCTTGTCTTTGCTGGCCATCAAGTACCTACCTATACCAATCCCATTTACCAGCACAGAAGATCCGGAGCCTTCTATGTGTTGTCAATTCATGCCCTCATCCAGATACTTATTAAATGTTGTGAGGGTACCTGCTTCCAGCATCCACTCACACAGTGTGTTACAGATTCTCATCCTCAGATATCCTCCAAACTCTTATCCCTCACACTAAACCTGTACCCTTTAGTTTTTATATATTTGCTTTGAAGGAAAGTTTCCTATTACCTATCCTATCTTTGTCCCTCATAATTTTGTACCTCTGGTTTCCCCCCTCAGTCTCCTCTGCTCCAAAGTCAACAAAGCCAGCCTATCCAGTCCTTCCTCATGAATGAAATAGTCTCTCCCAGGCAACCTCTTGTTGAATCTCCTCTGCGCCTTCTCCAGTGGAATCGTGTCCTTCCTGCAGCACGGTGACCAGAATTGAATGCAGTACTCCAGCTGTGCTGAACCAATTTGTTTTAAGTTGTACTTCAACCTCCTTGCATGCTCTGCCCTACCTAATGAAAGCAAGTATCCCGTATGCTTTCCCCATTTTGTCGACTTGTGCTCGGGTCCTTCGACCTGTGCACTGAGGTCACTCTGTTCCTCAAGACTCCCGAAGTCCCAACGGTTCTGTACATCCTATCCTTATTTGCCCTCCCAGTGTGCATCGCCTCGCATCTATCAGGATTAAGTTGCACCTGCTATTGCTCTGCCCAACTTATCCAATGTTCATGGAGTAAATTTGGAGGATGTTGCAGAGACAGTGGTGGCAATGTCTTACTCTTGACTTGAGTTACCTGCTGTCAATGGTCCAAGTCTCCCAAGCTTATCAGAGAGCAGGAATCACTGCTCCCCAGTGGTCCATGAGATTTGTGCCTGGTCTGAGGTTTTAATTCTCAAATACTCTTTACCTCAATCAACCAAATACTACGCTGGTGCATTGAAGGCCGTGGTGAATTTCATCTTTGATGTCTGCCTTTACTGACAGATGGCCTTGGTACAGTGCTACTGATGTAACACAACTCCTGATATAATAAGGAGTTATCCATCTCCTTACAGTAGCACAGATCACAAGGCTTCTGATACAATCCAACATGCCCACAGTCCCTCGTACCCTTGATAGTCTGAGGGCTGTGTAGCACAGTAAGACAGACTTACTGAGGACCTTTGTCTTGGAGATGTCGTATGTAACGTCCATACTCTCATGTGCTTCAGTGAAGGTGGGTTGATGATGGATGGTCGGTGGCACAGTAGTGTAGCAGTTAGCGTGACGCTATTACAGCGCCAGCAACCCGGGCTCAATTCCCGCCACTGTCTGTGAGGAGTTTGTACGTTCCCCCCGTGTCTGCATGGGTTTCCTCCAGGTGTTCCGGTTTCCTCCCACATTCCAAAGATGACCGGGTTAGGAAGTTGTGGGCATGCTATGTTGGCGCCGGAAGCGTGGTGACACTTGCGGGCTGCCTCCAGCACACTCTACGCAAAAGATGCACTTCACTGTGTGTTTCGATGTACATGTGACTAATAAAGAGATCTTATCTTAGCTTCTCCCTGTAGTCTGAGGTGTGATGATGCTCTGACAAGTTTAACAGACAGGCAACTCTGGGATTTTCATGCTGTGAGGATGGTTTCCCATGTTCAAAACTTAATGGTGTGTGACTTCAGGTGTTAATATTTCCCTGATTTGCAGCAGTGGTTTCAGAGGTAGGTCAGGCTTGGTGAACTGCCATTGTGTGTTCTTTCGAGTTTACAGGGAGGTGTCACTAGAAATGACAGCATTAATTGCCTCTCCCTACCTGATCTTGAACTCAGTGACTGGCTAGGCTACTTCAGAGGGCAATTAAGAAGCTCATTGATTGGGTGAGAGTCACTGATAGGTTAACTTGAGTAGGATAGCAATTTTCCTGCCTTGAAGGATATTCGTGAACCAGATAGGTTTTTATAACAAACTGATGGTTTTGTGACTTCTGTTACCGATACTGGTACTTTCAGCCCAATTTAATGTAATTACTTGAATTTAAATGCCCCAGGTGCCATTGTTTGGTTCAAATTTTTGTCCTAGATCAAAATTTCAACCGCTTGGATAATGGTCCAGTATCTTAACCATTTGAATGTAGTCACAGTGTGCCTGTATTGGGTATTGATATCAAGGGCAAGGATGCCAAACAAGCTGACTTTACTCTGAGAAACAAAGGACTGCAGATGCTGGAATCTAGATGAAAAACACCATGATGCTGGAGGAACTGTTGGGTATTAAATCTTTGGCTAATGTG
>JARFYF010000074.1:76641730-76652019 GCA_030265395.1 Rhina ancylostomus | reverse complement strand
CATGCTCTCCAATCCAGGCAGCATCCTGGTAAATCTCCTCTGCACCCTCTCTGAAGCTTCCACACCCTTCCTATAATGAGGCACCCAGAACTGAACACAATACTCCAAGTGTGGTCTGACCAGAATTCCATGGAGCTGCAACACCACCGTGCTTCTACCAGCCCCACGCTCATCTGTTGCTCTGTTTATATCAGCTCCCGATGCTTACCAGTACTACTGATATTTTTGTCAATTAAATGTAATAAGGTGCAGTGCTGCCATAGATGCTCACCATGGTCACCGTGCAGATGGATTTCTAATTCAACCATTAGGCAGAAAGCTGATTGGTCTGAACTGTTCACTTGGTGTTGACTTACTTTCTACTGAATTCTACACTGGAAAATCAGGCATTGTGTTAAAAGGGTGACTGAACTGTTCCAGCCAGCTTTCCTCCTGACTGTGAAAGTTAAACTCAATGGTCCTTTGTATGTTTCTTTCCCCAAAGTGAATTTTGAAGTGATCCTTCAATCAAAGTTATAAATTGTCTTATTAAGGTATTTTAGCTCTGAGTGCATTTCAATGATTGCTCACTGATCTGAGAGCTGCTGAGCAACAGGAAAGGGGAGAAGTTAGACAACATAAAACAAGAAATAAGGTGAACGTTGTGTTCGGTTCCTGATCTCATTTCCCAAATTACTCTCTTCTTGAGATATTTCCATTGCATTCTTGTGAATTACAACCAGCAGGGATGAAGAAAATTCCCTCTGGAAATTGTGTGGCAAAGTTATAAATTCTATCTTTTTGAACGTTGTCAATTTTACAAGTATAGGAAATCTTCCCTCATTTCATTGCAATACAACTCTGTGTAGTAACTGGAGGAAATCATGCTTAATTCAAAGTGGGATCATTGCCATCATGCATGTCATCACAATGTTTAACCAGTATGTGAGCAAGAATTCCTACCATTTGTAAAAAGGAGCTGTCCTACTTTACTTTCAGCATATGTTGAAGATGTGGCACGATGCATTGATCAGAGCAAGAGACTAATTATCGTTCTGACCCCAAACTATGTCATAAGGAGAGGTTGGAGTATCTTTGAACTGGAAAACAGACTGCGCAACATGTTGGTCGCGGGTGAAATTAAAGTGATACTTATCGAATGCAGTGAACTTCGAGGAATTATAAACTATCAGGAGATTGAGGCTCTCAAAGACACGATCAAACTTCTTACGGTTATCAAATGGAATGGACCTAAGTGCAACAAACTGGATTCCAAGTTCTGGAAACGTTTACAGTATGAGATGCCCTTCAAGAGGATAGAGCCGATCTCAAATGAGCAGGTTTTGGATGCTAGCGAGCAGGGCCCATTTGGGGAACTGCAGACAGTGTCTGCCATCTCCATGGCGGCAGCGACCTCCACTGCTCTGGCCACCGCTCATCCGGACCTACGCTCCACTTTCCACAACACCTACCACACGCAGATGCGGCACAAGCATTACTATCGGAGCTACGAATACGACGTACCTCCAACCAGTGGCATCATGCCCTTTACCTCACTGGGTAATCAACACACATACTGCAACATCCCCATGACACTTATTAACGGCCAGAGGCCCCATAATAAAATAAACAAGGAGCAAACTCCAGATGAGGTTCACACAAACAGTGCAGTATTACCACTGCTGCCAAGGGAAACCAGTGTGTCCAGTGTCATTTGGTAACAACCAATGGGGTAGTTTGATCCCCATCAGGTGACACAGTCTGGTGCCTGGGACCATGGCCTTGACTGCTGCTGTGAGACAAAAAGAAATCTGAAACACAGGGTCTTGTAGATAAATAATTTGTTTGTAACATCAGAGTCTTCCTGTTCTATTCTTGCCTCTCACTATTACATTTATGATTGTTTTCTATGTTCTATGTTATTAGAACTGATACTGATATTTTTAAGGGGACTGGCAAGCATATCCATGTCACATAAAAAAAAGACATGCTTTTTTCATGATTAATGTAGATGGAAATGGCTTGGTTTTGACTTTTTACTGGGATGCTTTTGCAAGGTTATGTGATCAAATGTGTGAGTTTTTTTTCCCAGTTTTCATTCCAGATAAAGGATAGTTATATAAAGCCACAGTCAGTTTCCTGAAATGTGATTTGTTGAGGGTGTGTGCATTACTACATTACATATTAAGTCGTAGGCATTATATATCAAAGACACTGAACTCTAAAGTGTATATGGTAGGTGATGTTTTCACTTCAGTATCATAACAGGTCAGTCTGAAGTACACCTTCAATTTCAGATGTTCACTGAAAGAACTTACTGATCATTATTGCTGATGAAAAGTTATTAAGTAGAAGCTTAAAAGATGAAGTAGATATAGTCCTAGCGCAAACCATTGAAAGTCAAAAGATAATCATATTTTTCTTAATAATAAATTCCTATTATACTTTCAGATATCTATCATGACTAGTGTTTAAAAAAGAATCTGCTGGCAAAATGAGCTCATAATAATGACTAACAGAGAAGACACAATACAACTATTTAGGTGGAAAATTATGCTCTCGTACAACAGTAAATTAGTCTTCCAAACATTTGAGAATATTGTGCAAAGCTATGTTGCACTTTTCACAGGAAAATGCACTTGATGAAAGCTTTTTAATTTTGACATCAGTGCACAATGCCCAGAAAAATGAGAAAAAGTATAGTTAATATGTTTTTTTTGCTTAAATGCTTTGTTTAAAGATGGTTAGGGCCATTTCTACCTCTACAATAATAAATGATATTTCAGAAGAAAAAAAATGTTTTTTTTGTGTTTTTACTGCAGTATTACCATTAGTTTTCAAATGGTCATATTATACTGAGCGTTAGAGCAACATCATTCTTTTTATTGTGTTTCTACACTGCAAGATATTTTGTCATTTGTTTTTTTTCATTTCCTTGTGGGTCAGTATACTAGTGGTGCTTAATGCCTCAATTCACTATTTACATCATTTTGTTAAATCGACTCCACAAACCGCAGCCCACTGGCTTGTTCAGTTTTTCAAAATTAAAACTATTTTTTGCCAGATGTTGTTGTCAACTTCATTCATTCCCCACAGATAGATTTCTGCCTATGGTAATAAGATACTGCTAGAGGGTTGGAATGTTTTAATTTGTTTCATGGAACTTATTCTTCCTTTTATTTATCATCAAAAGAAACAATATATTTGTCACCACAGCATTTTGTTTATTGTGTCTTAACAGCCTAAATACCAAAAAGCATGGTAATGTCGTCTAACAGCATGCTCCCTTTAGAAACACATGGTAGTCTATGTTTTTCACAATTCCAGCATGCATTCCTTGATATAGACAATCAGTAGCTCTTAATAATTCTTCCGGTGCCACCAAATTGTTAATTCAAATTGGGGTAGCCAGTGATGATACTCGTAACAAACAGGATTCCTATTTGGAGAAAGGAATGTAAAAATGTACATGGTACAATCCAAAAGGTTCCACAGTGCGAGAGAAAGAATATTTTGTTTTACTTTTAAGAATTTATAATATAAAATTGAGGTAGTGACATTTGTTTCACACAACTAGCTTGTCACAATTGCTTATGTATTTGAAAAGTAAAGACACACAGATAGCAATGTTTCCAACTACATTTCTGTTTCATTTCCTTTTACTTTCATATTTTTTTTCTCTATTATTGTCTCGTCATCCATACAGCCTCTAAAGATTAAAGGAATGGCTTTCCTCCAATGTTGGATCATTTCTGTATGAAAGTGGCAGAAGTGTAGAAGGCACATTCAGTGTGCCAACCAAGAAATAACAAAACTCATTGCACATCTTGATAATAGGTGCCAACCTTCACTGGGGGAGGGGTGGGGTGGTGGGGGGGAGGAGAATGATGTACATTCCTGCAGAATGCATTAAGATGACAAGTTATTCAGTTGGAGGAGCACTAACTTCAATGAGTTGTAAAGGGATTTGATCTTGATGATTGGCAAGTTAAAAAGTGGCAATGACTGTGGGATACCTGCAGAAAGAAAAAAGTTCAAGTAATGGACTATACAGTATATATGCTCACAGGTGGAAAGAAAAAGGTCAGAAGGTAAAGCTCCCAGGATGATTAAAGATGTAGAGATTAACATGTAACAGGAAAAGGGGAATTATGATAATCTCAGGTTCATAGTTCACTGGAGATCCAAGCTGAATCCAAAAAGTACAGAGAAAGACGTGGGAAGGAACTAAAGATTGGCAAAGAAAGTGTACGAGTACTTAATTTTTAAAAAAAATGGGCATCAAGCTGATTAGGGATCTGAAAGATTTCTTTTTGAAGACTGGAGTGCTAAATAAGAACTTTGCATCTGTTTTCAGTTAAAAAGAGGATGTTGCCAAAGTGAGAGTGAATGAGGAAGTACAGAATTCGGATGGAATAAAAGTCAAAAGAGGGTAGTGCTCAAAGTTCTTTCATAGTCAAACAGAAGGCATCCTGTTTTGGTACGGGAAGTTCCAGGGGATTTGTCAATGATATTCCAATCCTCTTGAGATATGAGAATCATACCAGATAATTGAAAGACTGTGTGTTACATATCACCCAAAAAAATTGCATCAGGAAAAACCCAACCATTACAGGCTGGTTAGCCTGACAGTGCTGGTGAAGAGCATTTTAAATATTAATCAGGGTCAAATTGGCACTTGGAAAAACATGGGGAAGTGAGTGAAAGCCAGCAACAATTTCTGTTCTTTCCAATGTGTAATAAATGACCTGGACTTGTCTACACAGAGCATAATGTGGAAGTCTGCAGATTGTACGGAATTCAAAAATGCAATGAAAGGTGTGGAAGGTAATAGACTTCAGGAGGATGTCGAAAGCCTCGTGAAAAGGGCAGCTAAAGTTAAATGCAAACAAGTAGGAAGTGATTCTTTTTGGCAGGGACGATGCAGAAATGGTACAATGTTGAAATGGGCGTAGGAATGGAGTTTTTCTTCAAAGTTATCTGGAGAACTGTTAAGCTTTTCAGATGCTTGACTTCATGTGTAGAAGCAAAGTGTGAAAGCCAGGAAATTAAGTTAAGCTCTTCTAAGTCATTATTTAGGCTGTTCTGTGTCTGTGAGGCTTCAGAGGATGGGAAGGTTGTCAGGGACACAGTAAAGATCCGGAGGAAATACATCAGAATGTTCCAAGGGATGTAAAACCGTTCACGAGGAGTGACTTGGAAAAACTGGAATAAAAATTTATAATGCTGATCATGTTCATCCTGACCTGCTGACTATCTCTGTTTTTATTTCAGATTTTCAGCATCCTCAATCATTTGCTTTTGCATGAGAGAACAGGGGGACATTTGATTTAGTTCAGTATCTTGAAGCGTTTTGAAAGAGTAAATATGGAGAAACTGTTTGCAGTGGGAGCAAGGACAATAACTATCGAAGATAGATTGTAAGTAATTGGCAAGAACAGGAGGTGACACAAAGCTATAATATTACACAATTAGTTGTTGGGGTTGGAATGTACTGTCGCAAAGGCAGATGCAACAATAACTTTCATAAAGGAACAGGATAAAAATTTTGCAGGCAGGTGAGATGGCACAGACATTGTTGAATTTGAGAAGGTTATTTTGAGTGGAATACAGAAAAGTACATCCAGCACGAGAACATTAATGTGATAAGTTGATCAAATTTTGTAATAAGTTTTGTACTATTAGTTGTATTGTTTTTCCCCATTCTACCATCTTAAATTGTTTGTAATAGTAGCATCCTTATCATATTAGCAAAAACTTGGTACGTATAACTTAAATATGTGTTCATGAATCATTAAAATAAATCAAAACTGAAAAATATATTGTATCAGGTATGCCACGTGGATTAAATATCATGATTTGATGATTTAATAGTACTGATTTTTTTCCAAATTAAAATAAAGATAATGCTGTAAAATCAAGTGTATAGATGACATTGTTTCAAAATAAGCATTCAGGATTTTCTTTCTACCTGAATTAAAAATTGAGTGAAGGCCCACAAAATAGATCAGTCTTGCTGTGCTTGTTTGTGTCAATGGAACATAATATTTGCATCACATTGATGCGTGAACTGCATTATAGCTCTGGTTTAAGGATGTTGATCGAGAATGATTGAGATTTGAAAGTGGTATATACCAATCCAATAAGGCCGTTTGACTTGCTGATTTTTTTGGCATCAGCTATGAGACAATTGCAGTCAGTTCACAGTCAATCGTTTAGCTTTACAAGTTTAGGAAGCCTGCAAAGTCTATTAGATGGCCTTTAGTTCTTCTTTGATATCAGTAAGATTCAATAAGACAGCCAATATTTTATCAGCATTTTAAAGATAGCCACCATTCACAAAGTGGTGTTATATTTAATTATTGTAGACCTGGATCACTTACTGTTCTGGTCTACCTCTCTCTGAATAAAAACAGGTGTCAAAATCAGTACATGGACTGCAATGATAGCATAAGATGCAACATCATTGTTGTGGATTATTGAAAAATATGCATGAATATACGGTTTGTACACCTGACTTTTTGGTAGATACTTCGAGATTGTTTCAACACTTTACTTCTGGATGCAAATATTACTTTAATTGTAAAGTGTCCTTTAGTTGCCCAGGATATATAGACATTAGCCAGCAGGTGTTAGAGTTTTAAAATATTACAATGGAGTTTGCCATTTGTCTGGTCAAGTTTGCAGCTGAGAATAATCTTATACTGAAACACAAACACGTTGACAAAATTGGTAAGATTTATTTTTCTTTCATTTAAAATTGATTCTGTAAACAAAGATTAGAAGTATTTAACTCAACAAAAAGCAAAATCATTATCCAAGATCTGATATTTTTAGTATTTCATCAAATTCACAGGTACCTGCCTTTTTTTTGGATTAAGTTTTAAGATCCTACACTTCCATGATCACAAAGTTTTTATCCCAGATCATCCATCTCTTGCTGTCTTTCTCATAGATACACTCAATATTAGCACTGCCTTACGGCATTCCAAAGGAGACTGATTAGCCATGTGAAGGCATCCTATTCCTACCTAAAAGTTAGTAGACTCAGTTTCAAACTTCTTTGAAGTTTTATAAGTTGCAGCTAATATACATGACATCAAGTTGAGTAACAGAAGGAAAAATTTAAAAAATGACGTCTAAAGTTATCACACGTATGGTGTAGGGTGAACACATTATTTACTCTTAAGCTTGAGTAAATATTTTCTTAATGTTAATTAATACACCTTTGCTCTTGATGAAAACACTCAGCACATAAGCTACATAGCTTGTAGCAAATGTCGCACCTTTTTGCTTTCCTATCTCACTTTTATACAATCAAGGAACACTATTCACTTAAATGAATGCTGCACAGTTAGCAATAGAGTTGTGGATTTTGTAATGTTGATTGTACTTGCCTTAACTTTGCAAAAAAAAACATTGAAAAGAAAAGCGTAGGCAAGTTTGGTACAGGATATTTTTCATAATTCAAGGAAAAATAAAGCCACAGCATATTCACAAGACTCCTTGCAAACATGACATGAGCACATATTGCCCTGGGTTTGTTAAAGCACAAGGTGTACTTTGTCTAGAGTTGAATACCTTTGGTGTAATTTTTGCTTTAGTTAAAAAGAAAATGTTGAATGTGGAAAAAAAACTTTATTACTTGCATATGAATATTTTTGTATCTGAAGGAGGTTAAGCTACCTGCTTTATCACATGTATCTTTCAGAGAAAATAAACAGGGTATGTGTTCAATTTGTAAATGTTTTCTTCTAGGGTCACTCTTAACTGGAAATTGCAAGATAATGATAAATCAAATTTTTGTGAACTCAATGAACAATAAAATAGTATAGATAAAATATAGTTGATTATTCACCATCTTTATTTCTAATAGTAATGAATGGTTAACTGTTATTTAAGATTACAGATTATTCTGAAATGATCAATGCTGTGTTCTATATTTCTGCAGTTACAAATAAAACTTCCCAGCTTTGTTTCCATGCATCATTATTAAAATAAAACAGCTCCGCCACAATCAAAATAAATAAGTTTTTTTTCTCATTTTCATCCCTCACCTTCCTAAAGTGCTTCAAACACGAAAATCCTCACAGCACTGTTAGTTATTCTTTTGACGTGTTTTAGGTGCTGACCACCATGAAAGTGAGAAGACAAGAAGTAATGTGCATCTGTCAGGAAATTTTAATGCATACAATTTTAAATTGACAAGAATTGAAACAGGTTTTCCATGGAAATTTCATCAATCTCTCTCACTTGATTTGGATGCATCAAAAAGAACCAGTCTGTCACAGAGCTCATTGACATCCATCACTTATGTTGCTGGCATGTAGAAGCCTGGTTCCAATGCTGCGACAGGTGCTCTTGCACTTGAATGAGAGCTGATTGAATAAGGGAATGACTGCTGCCCAGAACGGTATGAAGCTGACTTTGACAGAAAGTAATAAGCTCACAGGTAAGGCAGATTAAATTTTTATTTATAACTTGCTATTCAGAAATCTTGTGAAGTGAAAAGCAGAATTCTGATTTTCCATCTGAAATTTGAACCGTACTTAAATGCAAGATTTCTGGCCAATTTTGTATCACAGACCTAAACCCTTGAAGAAATACACCTCCCTATATATTGCCTGCACTGTCACAAGTGGGCGAGTCACAAATATGGGAACATAGCTGCAAAATCAGGAGCTAGTCATTTAACATTGTAGAAATTTCTTCACTTGAAGTGTAGTGAATCTCTGGAAACCTCTGCACCCAAGTGTGGTGGAGGCTAGATCACTGAATATAGTTAAGGTGGAGAAGGTAAATATTTCAAAGATCGAGAAACTGAGTATTCTGGGGAACTGACATAGAAGAGGAGTTGACACCAACATCAATCAGCCATGGTCATATTGACTGCTAGGGCAGTCTTGAGGAGCCAAGTGGGCTACTCCTGCTTATTTTCTTGAGTTCATGTGTGTTCATTGCTCCTTTCAAGTGTTAGATGAATTTAGAGTTTTTAAGTCAATCTCTCAGATGTTCATTGGTATTTTCAAACATGATAGAAAGAGTGCTTTCAACTTAGACTATTTATCCAAAGTTAATTTATGATTTTATTTTAATCTTCTCCCCAGTCTGACATTCCAGGATGCAGAGACTCAATCTCCTTATTGATGGGACATGCCTTTTTGAAATCTGCATACTTAGCAGAAAGCCAGTCACCAAGTACAAGCCATTATATCTCCTCAGCAAGGAGAATCTATGGGAAACTGCAATTCTCATCCCCTTCCTGTTCAATGTACTTCCCTCTGAGCACCTAAACTAGGAAGTTCAATACCACAGCATATTTATTTTGAAGGGTACATAGGAAAATAAAGTATTTTCTCAATTAAGTTCCAGATCAGAAATTATAGAAATAATCACATTTTCAAGTTGTATTTGTGGGAAAATTGTTGAATTTTCCTTCAGAAGTTTCCATCCATTTCAGCATTACAATGTAGAATGATGCTGAGGCGTTACTTAAGAGTTAATTGTAATCACAGAACGGTTTGTTGTAGCCGGTAAAAGGATCACTATTCAGCTTAAGGTCCATGCGAGGTGCTTGCTTCATAATCCAGTGCAGTGCATGGTGCGAGGAAAATGGCTCAGTCAGATTGCAGGAGGATCCCATTTTCACACGGCTTGATTGGTCTCAGCTCCACCTTTCTATTCAGGTGGATCGCAAGCCAATGCTCCAACAAAAGAATGAAGCCCTGCCAGGTGAATGTGCTGATATGGCTTCGGCAACAATCAAGAAGCCCAACACCATCCAAGGAAGAGCAGCCCGCTTGCTTGGAACCCCAGCCATCACCTGAAATGGCACATCTTACACCACAGGCACTCTGTGGCTGAAGTGTGCAACCTCCACAATATGCTCTGCATTTACTTGTCAAGGCTATTCCAGTGTCACTTCCCCGCCCCTTAACCTCGACTGGCAAAGAATAACTTCACCATTAAAAAAATACAGTGAAAAATATCATTTGAGTAAATGGCAAATCAGACACAACATTAGGGCCAGCAAGAGATAATGCTCTTACACTTCAAGCAAAAAAAAACAGAACATTTTAGGGATTTTTTTTTACAGTGAGGATAGTTCTCATCCAGTTTTGAGTACAACTCTGGAGAAAGCTGCAAAAATAGCAGATCCTGTAAAGGAGCGAAGAATTTGATACCAAATTTTGGGTTACACACACACACACACACACACACACACACACACACACACACACACACTGATGTGCCCTTTTGAAGTCAAGGCAGTTGGTAAGTGGTGATCTTGCACTCGGTGTTATCTGATT
>JARFYF010000074.1:76460406-76471287 GCA_030265395.1 Rhina ancylostomus | reverse complement strand
AAAGAATTTTCAACTTTTAAGATAGACAAGTTATTTATCTATTTATTTATTTATTTATTTGTCAGCACGTACATCGAAACACACAGTGAAATGTAGGTTTTTTTGCATTACCGATTAATGTTCTGGGGGTAGCTCGCAAGGGTCGACGCGCTTCCGGCGCCAACGTAGCATACCCACAACTTCCCAAGCTGTACGATTTTTTGGAATGTAGGAGGATACCAGAGAACCCGGAGGAAAAGCAGACACGGGGAGAACGTACAAACTCCTTACGAACAGCGGCGGGAATTGAACCATCCTTTGGGTGTAGAAATATTTTCTGGAGCACGCCAGAAAGCTCAAACTTGATACCGTCTGCGAGTTCCGGATTCCCTATTGAGCAGTTGCTGTGCACCTAACCTATGAGCACCTTTTAGATCCTTTTAAATGTCAAGAAATACAAACAGTAATATATCTCTTTTAATTCAATCCTTAATTCCAGATATGGTCTTTTTCTTTCCAGTCTGGTTGAATTTTCCCAAGGCGTTGCACCAAAAAGTGCGTGCAGTGCGGCACATGTCGTCTAACCAGAGTTTTGTTTTGCTGCAGCTTAACTTTTGTATCTTTGTATTGTGGTCGAATACAAATCAAGACCCGTTTACAGTTGGTTTCTGTAACTGTCATTGGCATTTTATCACTGCATAAGGATTGCCAATTTGCTGTGAATTGCCACCGTTTTTAGCTTTTCGCCATTTTAATGACTTCCCGGGACTGTTTTTATTAGTCTGAAGTGGATGACCTCGCAGTTGGACTGAACTCTATTTTTCATATTTTTGCCTATTCACATAATCTGTCTCTCTCTCTCTCTCTCTCCATATAATTTAACACTTGAACTGCCTAAAATACTGTCCGTGCCATCAGCAAACTTGGATTGATCCCAGCAATAGAAATACGGCTTTCTGATGTATACTACCCTGCTTTACCTCTATCGCTGAAATAGTAGCAATAGTTGCCAAACATTTGTGTGCCTGCCCACTTTCTTTGGATCGGAAACGATGTGGTTCTGGGAGTATGTCACTTTTAATTTCCATCTCTCGTGTTTATTAATTTTGGTGATTTGATCGTTCCCGTAAAATATTTATATCCATACGGATGTCCGGCACGGTATATCGTCGTCCAGTGCTGTAAATACTTAAGATATTATTCAACGATTCCCCGATTTCCATATTTTTACGTGCGAACCTCATCGCCGTCAGCTTTAAAGGTTGCCCCGTGGCTCTCCTTTTCGTCGTATAATGGCAGAGGTCATTTGTTGGTTGCTTTGTTATCATTGCCTAAATTGAACTCGGTCATCTCTTAATTATTGTTAGAACTGTGTTTACAAATCATGAAAAAGCTTAAATATTATGTATCTCCTTTCAGCTCCCCTTCAAAGATATCTCAAAGTGCTTTTCACCCGCTGAAGTAATTTTTGAAATTGTAATTTTTAAAGGTTGGAATGCAGTATAGTTCATTACTCATAAACACAACGTGGCCTGCCCTCTGTGTTCCGGGAAATATTGCTGCAAAACACGCAAGAATTCATTCTCTTGTGATTCCCAATGTGCACTCTGTCAGCTTCTCGTATTGAAAGAAGATCTCTTGTCTGAAGATGAAAAACATTTATTCCTGGTATAAGTATGAGATGAAAATATTTTAAAGCTTCTGCGTACAGGAACTTGGTCTGATATTAAATGTCCTGGGGACAAACGGCAAGTGGGAGGCTTTTAAAAGTGCGATTTCAAGAGCCCAGTGGTAGCACATTTCTGCTAGGGTGAAAGTCAAGGATGGCAAGTTTAGGGAACCCTGTTTGACGAGAGATAGTGAGGCCCTGGTCAGGAAAAACGAGGAGGACTGCGTTGGATTTAGGCAAACGTAACAAGCAGATCTGTTGATGACTGTAAGAAGTGCAGGATTACACTGGAGAGGGAAATCCAGAGGGCAAAATGAGGGTATGAGATGGATCTGGTAGGCAGCGTTAAGGAAAATCCCAAGAGATCATATGAGTATATTAAAAATAAAAAGGTGGCGAGGGAGAGAATAGGTCCCTTTTAAAGATCAGCATGGCCCATCTACATGTGAGGTCACAGGAGATGGGCAAAATTTTTAATGGATGTTTCTCATCAGTTTTTACTGTGGAGAAAATGATGGATGCAGTAGAGGTGAGGGAAATGAGTGGACCACATACGAATTACCAGGCAGGTATAGTAACAACATGGATAGGAAGGGTTCAGTGGGATGTGGGCCAAACACGGGCAAAAGGGACCAGCTTGGTGGGCACCACGGACGACTTGGGCCAGAAGGATTGTTTCTGTGCTCTATTACTCTGACTCTAAATATCGTGATCAAGTTTGGTTGCTATATAGTTGATAGTCACAGAGAAGGCCAGGTGAGTGTGAGTGTGCAGTGATTCCAGTGGCTGGCCAAGTTGAGCAAAATCTAGCCCAAAGATTTTCCATCTTGTCTTCAATTTTGCTACCACTTCATCCTTTTGGCCCTGCACTAAGGCTGTTGCATATCTATTTTATCCAGATCTCTGGCCAAGTTGTCGAAGAGGTAATATGTGTGATGTATTTTTCTTTGGCAGCAATTCAGCAAACTCCTCTGGTATGAGCATGTGCCATCGCTTCTGAAATTAATCCTGCAAACTCAGTCACATTAATTATGTGATTGCTTTCATCAAAACGGTTGAAAGAACAGCAGAGGGCTTTGCTTGATCCCAACGTTGACTGTTCAGATTTCCAATGAAATGATTCCTTCTGTATTTCTTGGTATTTTGCAATAGCTTTCTTGTAATCGAAACACACCCAAAGAAATACTTCATTTTTGCTTGCACACCCTGCATTCCTAAAAATGTCCCAAAAAGGTTTCCAACTTTTGCAGTGTAGTCATCGTTGTAATTTGGAAAATTGGCAGTTCATTACCGATGTAGGAGATTGCAGATGCTGGAATCTGGAGCAGCAGACACAAATCTCAGCAGGTCATGCTGCCTGAAGTTCCTCCAGCTTTTCGTGTATCGCTGGTAATTGTGCACGGCAGCCATCTACAAGTAACAATGTGACAATGACCCCGTAATCTGTTGAACTAATGTCGGTTGTGGGATCGTTATTTATAAGAGCAGCTGGAATAATATCCAGCTCTTAAAATGGAAGTTTTGCAATGAACCAGACGGCAGGCAGGGTTTCAGTTAAATGTTGAAGTTGAAGACCAGATATAAATTTGATATTTGCTCACTAGGTTTCAAACAGCTATTTAAAATTAATTGGCAAAATGGAGGCAAGAGCAGCTTGCTGCAGCAAGTTCTCACTTTTTGCACTAAATCGTGAACAAGACAGGAGCGCTCCCCTCGGTCCCCTCAAGCATCTCTTGGATCAATCTTACCTACTCTTGGTCTCCACGACAGATAGCTTGGAATCTCTCCCTCCCTATCTAACTGCCGAACCCTTGGCAAAATGACGAGAAGCTGCAGGAAATAGCATTTGTTCACGTTGCAAAAAATATATAAACAGGCCTGACAGAGCTGCCCAACTGCGCTTAATTTAACAAAATCAAGAGAGAGAATTTGGCAATCCTGGCAAAAAAGCCTTTCAACTTAAATTTATCAGAGGCCTGAGGTACAAAGTATGAAATATGAGACTGGATTACATTTTCGAAGATAACTTTGGTTTGTGGCCATTAATTGCACAAAACGATGGGTCGGTTGAGTCACTGGGTGGGGATTTATCAGGCGTGTCCTCTCCTGCAGCTTGTTTGAATGCCTTTTGGGGATTCGGCGGCAAACTTCCAAGCACTTTTCAAGATCCAGGAATAGCTTAGTGTGTGTTTCCCAAAAGACAGCACGTGGCACATACGAGGGTATTGATGCACCGGGCTATTGTGGATAGACTGTGCTCTTTATTCGTCCCTTTCTTTACGATAGCTCATATCTTTATTTCTCAAAATCACTACTAGAGTTGAAATGAACGAGGGAAGATGTTATTCAGCCATTAAAGGTTTCTTGGAGAAATTGCCAGTGTAGATGCTGAGAAGCTGATTATTCCAAATGGTGAGTCTGAAACAAAGGGGCGCCATTTCAGGATTTGGAGATGACCATTTAGGGCAAAGAAAGAGCTTTATCCAGAGGGTTGTGAGTATTTGGAAACCTGTGCAGGATGCTCGATTGTAACGACTCTTCGAGATTGTGATCATTTATTTTGGACACATGGAATGAAAGTAGATGTGCATCAGGAAGTGAACAAAAGATTGCCCGTGACTTTCTTCAATTGAACAAATACAAGGGATTGAATTGCTTGCTGCTGTTTTGCAAGTTCTAAAATTCTTTTCTTTTGTTTTCTGTTAAAGATGGGTAGAAGAGGACCCCAAGGAAATTTTGCATTCTGTTTTTGAATGTATTGAGAAAACATGCGACAAACTGAAACAATTTGGGATAAGAACTTCCAATATTAAAGGTATTTATTTTTCAAACAATAGCATGTTAAAATATGATGTATTAACATGTTGGACACGAGTAATCATTGCTCCTGGAGAATGCACTACTATTTCACTTCTGCAAGCAGTGAAAATAATCTTGTGTTGTTTCCTTCAAGACCATGTTTATTCAATTCAGCCTTTTTGAGAAGCAGTAACCAGGGCAAACATAGTCATCTGAAGCACATCTGTTGAAAATTGAATTGTGAAATAGAACATAGAACACTACAGCACGGTACAGGCCTTTCGGCCCACAGTGTTGTGCCGACACTTTATCCTGCTCTGAGACTATCTGACCCTTCCCTCCCACTTACCCTCCAGTGTTTCTATCATTCGTGTGTCACGTTTTTGTTTCCAGAAATATCAAGGATCATGCAACAAAGATGCTCGATAGAAATACATATCAGGCAATAGTGTGGCAGATTCTCCATTATGTCTCCCTCATTGCACTTGTACAGTAAGTGCAATTAAATTGATGTTTGGTATCCATTGGAGAATTCTGTTATTCGCCACCCGTTATTAATTTATTCTTGGCTTGACTAGCAGCTCAATATTGCAGACTGGAGTTATCAAAAACATACTGGAAATTGGGAAATGAGGATGACGAGCAATAGGGATAACAAAGTACAGTGTTACAGAGGATCGATTTCGGAAGGATAATCGGGCAGAGGAAGCAACGGGCAACTTAGGAAAAAAGATCAAAATCTCCAGATAGAGATGCCTACAAATGGGATTGTAACAGAAGGAGCTGTGTCAATCCGGACATTTTCCTTTCCGTATTTGACCGATGTGTTTATCGTGATCGATTTTAATTTTCACAAACTGGAAGGAAACAGAAATGTTTAAAAACCATAAGCACTTAACCTCTCGACTATCGAAGACTTTTGGAGTATGTTTTTGAACTGGGAAGGAAAAGCATATTAGATTTAGCAATCAGTAAATGAACAGACTTTAGTAATAATCATTGGTTTTGTGAACAGTGAAGAAAGTTGTCAAGGGATGCAGCAGGATGTAGATCAGTGACACGCACGAGTGGAGAAATAGCAGATGGCGTTTTATCTGAGTAAGTGTGAGGTGTTTCACTCTGGGAGGTGGAGTGTAAAGGGAATGTTTGCAGTTAATGGCAGGACTATTTGCAGCATTGACGTACAAAGGATCTTGGGGCCCAAGTCCATTGCTCCCTGAAAGTGACCACATAAGTGGACAGGATGGTAAAGAAGGCGCGTGGCATGCTTGCCGCCTTCAGTCGAGGCTTTGAGTAGTAGAGTAAGGAAATCGTGTCGGGACTATGTAAAACGTTGGTTACGCTGCACTTGGAGTATCTGTATGCAATTCTTGCTGCTCCATTGCAGGAAGGATGTGGGGGCTTTGGAAAGGGTACAGAAGAGGTATACCAGGATGATGCCTGGATTAGCGGCTGTGAGCTACGAGGAGACGTTGGACAAACTTGGGTTGTTTTCTCAGGAGCGTCAGGGTCTGAAGGAGAGGCCTGAGAGAAGTGTATAAAATTCTGAGAGACATAGATAGGATAGACAATCATAACCCTTTTCCCAGGATGAAAACGTCAAATACGAGAGGACGTGCGTGTAAGCTGAGAGGGGGAAGATTCAAAGGAGCTGTGTGTGGTCGGTGCTTGGAATGGGCTGCTGGGGTAGTGGTAGAAGCAGATACAATAGTGATTTTTAAGAAGCTTTTCGATAGACAAATGAATCTGCAGGGGATGGAGGGATTGGGGTCACGTGCAGGCAGAAGAGATTTAGTTGAATTTAGCATAGCGTTTGGCATAAACATGATGGGCTGAATGGCCCCTTCCTGTGCTGTACTGTTCTATCTTCTATGATGGTAATAGAACAGTTGTAAATGTTAGAAAGACTAACCACAAAGAAATGAGAAGTGATTGACCTCTGTCAACTGTTTTGCCGTCAATGGAGAAACATTGATATAATGTTTTAGTAACACTGAGAATAACAAATATTTGCAGAAACATCACAAAGATCAAGGTGAAGACTAGGCTTTCATTGACTTTTGTTGTTCAATGACATAATGTGTACCAGGGTCAGTATTACCCCCAAGAAGAGTTCACGTGTGCAAAAATGGGGAAATCAATTGCAGTGGGTGATCAAATATTATTCTTTTAAAAAAAACATAGACTTTGAAAACTAATAAATTGGAATAAGAAGTGCACTATGTTTGTAAAATATTTAACAAATGTGTTCTGAAAGACTGTCATAAAGGGCAATATTGGGCCTCTGAGGACAGAAACAGCTCGTGCAACAAGAGATAATATGGATTTGATAGACTTGTTAAATTTGTACTGCTGTGTCTCTTCACCATGGAGTAGTTGGCCAATGAGCAGTGGTATAAAAGGCAATGTTGTCCAATGATAGACTTAATATTTGGGAAAACGTTAGTAGAGAAAGTATGGACCTGATGGTTTCAATTCTAGAAGACTAATGGAGGTACAGGAAGATATAGGAGATGTTAATGATGAATTTGCAAAGTGCATTAGCTATCGAGTATTGTACTTGTAGATTTAAAAAAAAGGAAGTCGCTGAATTTTTTTTTCAGAAAGAAGGGAGAGATCTATCAGTTTAACATCAGCTATGGGGAAGTTCCTGGAAAATAGAATTAGCAATGTAATGGTCAAAACTTGGTAGGGTTCATGAAGAGTAGATGATTTTAGAATTTTGAAGTTATTGACATGATTTGACAAGCTTTCAGAATGTATTTAATATGCCTTTCGTAATAGACTTCTTTCCAAAACCGTATTTCTGGATGCAGTGTATTTCGAATTTGAGACATATCTTCTGGTTAAATAGAGCCTGTTCAAGGTGGACAGGTGACTTTGAAGGCTCTTTTTCTGAGTAATTTGTAAACAGAATGCTTCCAGAACCATGGATTCTGTATCAGATATTCACCTTATGTTGCCTTGATAACTAGCCATGTGACAGAGAAGGAAAATTCAATTTGGCGGTATGTAGCAATTGATCGATACGTGGATCTCATATTTTCATTTTATGTTAATGACTTGGACGGGAGCATGGAAGGCTGTATAAAAGACGATATCTGGCCATGATGGAATTAATCACCGATTGACCAAAATTATATTAGCGGTTAAATATTTAAACCATGGGAGTGGGTGGCATAGAAATGGAAGTGAAGTAAAAGCAAGTACATGCAGTTGAGCCAAGACAGACTTGAGGTCTGAACAGTTGTCTGGTGTTCCAGTGTACACGTGTTTAGACTGCCAAATTGGCACGTATTGCAATTGTACTGTGGAGGACAGCGATATTCTTGCCTGCCCCTGGAAGTATGGTTGCTGTGTTGAAGGTTGACCAAATCCTGGTCAATCGGTATCATTTTTATGAGAGGGAAGCTTCTCGGTAAGCTCTGGGTTGATACAGGAACTGTGCCAGACCAACAAAGTCTGCCACGTGGTCTCCGTGTCGGAGTCTTTGCAGGTCTGGTACAGTTCCTGTATTAACCCAGAGTTCAGCGAGAACCTTTTCCCTCATTGCACAAAGGTGTAATGGCAACTGGCATCCTGGCTTGGTTGCCTGCTGAGTTCCCTGATCTGGTTTGGACCGCCATTCGAACGTAGAACAGTAGAGCCCAGGAATAGGCCCTACTACCCACAGTGTTGTACTGAACTAATTAAACTAGCAATTAAAAACCTGACCAAACTGGTCCCTTCTGCCAACATGTCCATTTCCCTCCATTCTCTGTATTTTCATGTGCCAATCCAAGAGACTTCTAAATGCCTCTTCAGTATTTGCCTGCACGACCACCCCTGGCAGTGAATTCCAGGCACCCACCACCTTGTATTTAACTTATTAAAGTAAATCTGGGTGCTTTAATAGCAAACGCCTGCCCAAATTTTCATTTTTTTTCCACTTTGGAACTTAAAGTTTAAACGCACTTGTTCCGATTTACACTGGGCTGAAATTCCAAGGAGTCGTCGTTATTATTGTGTTTTCATGGAAAACATTGATTAAACTACATTTAGAATATTACGTTCAGTTCTCAATGTCATCATACTTTTGAAGCATTTTTTGGTCTCGAAGTGGTATGGTGTAAATTATCCATAATTATCCTAAGACCAAAGAGATGTAATAATCAGGAAAGGCTCCAATTTTCATAAATATAGAATACAGATGAGTGATCTGATTAATTTAAAAGATTTGATCTGGAAGATAAACTCCAGTTTTCCTCCTGTGGAGAAGGAAGCGGTTGGCAGCGGCGGGCGGGGGGGCTGTGTTGGGGCGGGGCGGAGCAAGTTCAAATCAAAGGAGCATAATTCTAAAAGTAGAGCTCGGGCTATTCACAAAATTCTCATTATACTGAGGGCCACGGCAATCTTCGCCCGGAAAACTTTGAACTTTTGAAGACCGTGACTGAGAGTCCAGGATGTCCGTGAATATGGAGCCAAATTAGATAAAAATGATACAGATTGACCACGATTTGGTCAAGTGGCAGAAGAGGGGCGAGGGGCTGAGATATTCTGTGTGGAGTTTTATATTGTTATAGTTTTAATTATTCGGTTTTCTTTTACAGTCCTGTTGAACTTTGTATGACAATGTGTTTTGTAGTGATTTTAATATTTGGCTCTTTATTCTTGAATAATATTTCCCCATTAAGCTTACGAAGTAGTAAGAAGGCAAATGCTAAAGCACATTCACAATAAGGGATGAGCAACTAAAACGACTTTTAAGAATCCCTATTGGTGGAAAAGCAAGTCCAAAACATTGCAATGAAACCGTCGTGCAATGTGTATTACCCTCTTTTTGGCTGGGTGCCTGCTTGTTACTATTAATTTTATTTTAATTCCCATTGGCTGTAATATTTGCTGTTTCACATGTCGAGGAAAGGAAGGTAAGATATTGAGTAAAGCAAAATAGTATGGCTAATTTGGGAATGTACTTGAGGTTGTTGTTATTTAAATTGTTTAAACAATTAACATGTTAATTTGTCGAATTCTAGCTATTGGAGTGAGCAATCAAAGAGAAACAACAATCATGTGGAACAAATTTACAGGATTACCACTCTACAATGCAATCGGTAAGACGTTGTCCATTTGCTTACCTCTTCACAAAATAGTAAATTTCTGTTAAAATGGAATAATAATTTCTGAAGCTTTGCTGAACATAATAGCTTTATTCAGGGATAGCTTTTGGTCTTTAACAAGAGTGAAGCAGCCCTCGGGAATGTATTTTGCTAAAATGTGATAAACTGGCTCTGCACTAAGGGGAAACCCAAGGATCAAGAGTAGCAATGGTTCTGAATTATTATGATTATGTGATTTGCTTTTGAGATTCCGTGGCAGCTGAATCCTGGGATAATTCTAACAGTTTTAAAAAGTTGTCAAAGTGGAATGTCAGATTTTGTTTCTCGATCCAGATCATTCGTGAAGTAATGACAGTTACCATAATCAAACGAAACACACATCCTAGCCGGTCGAGCAAGTGAACTTGTTTCCACAGTTCCGGCAGCAAGCAGCAGGGTCTTCACTCGGGAAGTTGCCGTGAACTTGCCGAGGTATTCAGCCAAGGGTAACGCGGATTCCATTTGGAGATTGTTGGCCACTTTCCCATTTCTCCTCGTTGCGTGTCACCTTCGGTACCCTTTACGAGGGGTCTGTCGGTGTCCCGTCAGTCTCTTCGTGCCTCAGTTGTGAGCAGACCGATCGCAATCTTGCAAGTAAAAGAGTGGCTTCCCTTTTGCTGCCACATGACTTCCACGTGTCTTTTCTTTAACACGAACTTTGCTCAAGGTACCAGGTTAATTAAATTCATCCTTCATAATGACCTAGACGTCTACTACCCCAGTCTTCTCTTATTTTGTTTACATCTTATTTTGTTGTTTCACCTCTGCAGAAGAATATGCTGAGCTCAGCCTGCTTATCTGAGCTTTCGCTGGAAACTGTTTGATCAGCCTTTTGAAATCAAAGGCATCCGTCAAGTTAAAGGTGCACTTTGGTCTTAATCTTCCCTCAGTGGCTTCTCTACTTTTTGTAATCTATTATATTATGAGCATTAAGTAACTTATCTGATTGTAATCCTGTTAGTTAGCTTTTAACCTCAGTTATGGCACATGAGCAATACAGTAACTGAAATACAAGAATCATCATTTTTTTCCTTAGCATTTATGTAATCAAACTATTAAAGGTTTTGGATTTAAAAAAATAGCAGGCTATTAAATATTTGTAAAGATTGGCTTTGACTATGTAATTTAGTTACAGTCTGAGGTTTGAACAGGACAGAACTTGGAGCAGGCCAGGAGTGTCATCGTTCTGAGTTCTGGCCCTCAGTTTGGCTCCATTAACGCCTTGTTGTCCAGCACATGGATTCCATGCTGGACTGATTAGATAACAATACACACCTGAGCCCCATCAGGGGCCTA
>JARFYF010000074.1:76320897-76335870 GCA_030265395.1 Rhina ancylostomus | reverse complement strand
ACTGACGTTCAGTGTCACCGGCATCTAGTGTTTTTATTTAAGTCACTAAAAGGCTCCACGCACAGGGTCGGTGGCCTGAGAGAAGTTCATTTCTGTTCGGACATGGGCAGCAGTTTCAGAAATCCTCAACTCCAAGAATGATGAGGATTTGGTCAGCTGCACTGAGGCAAGAGCAGAGCTCAAGACGACAAAATAAATAGGCAAAGTGCTATTTATAACAGGAGCTAAGTCAAAAGGAAACTCCGAGCTGTTTAAATCTGGGATAATGTTCTAAACACAATGCCATCAATGCATTCTTGGGACACGGGCGTCGCTGGCAAACTCCGCCATCTCTGATGCAGTGATCGATCCCTGCTCGCTTGATCCACTGCACGACACGTGGTGAAGGCACTTCCTCACAGCAAGGCAACTCTGAAATTTTGGCCCAGCGAAAAGAACTGAACAATAACACGTGCCAAAGTTACAATGCTACACGAACTGGATATGTGAACTTGAAGGTGATGATAGCCGATGCTTTTCTTTTTGCCTTTGCCCGCTCATTTGAAACCAATTTCACAAATTACAAAATGTGCTTTGCGTGGAATTAAGCTCGTTTTATTGCTGGGCCTTTTCATAGGATATTAAATGTTTTGGCTCAGTATGTATTCTCGCCTTGTATTCGGCTATATTTTGTATCTTAGTGACGAATCAGCTTCACCTCATCATAAAAGGTTCGTGTTTAAACTGTGTTCTCGGGTTTCTTTTCCTTTATTAAATGATTTGTTTCTACTTCAACGAGATCACAGATATTATTGCAGGCTCTGATCTCGCTCAAGCGGTACGAGAGTCTCAAAACAACCGCTCTCCTTCAGTCCCCCATGATTGTCGTGACTGAATAAGGTTTGAAGGAGGTTCTCCAGCTCTCCTGGAAACAATTTAACATCCACCTGAAATCACCAGAACATACGAATCCCTGAACCGTGACTGCTCAAAACCAAGCAGAAGCATCCAAGGCACTGAGCACCTTGAATATCTATCGCAGAAGCCTCGCGCAAACAGTTCACAATTTCCCTGCTTGCGGAGCAGCACCTTCCCCGCTAGTCGCAGAGTCTGTCTGACATCCCACTTGGGACTCCCTGGCTCCCTCAGAACTCAAGCACGTCATCCTCGACTTGTCTCAGTTACTTGAACGACTGTCTCGGACCAAAACTATGGTTTCAGAGCAAATCTTAAATGTATTGAAAGCTTGCTCAATGTTGCAATCAAATTATTTTGTGCTCTGATTACATCCAGAGACTATTGAGCGGTGAAACAATGCACACTTCACATCCAATGAAATCGGTTGAAGAGATACATGATTTTAACCTATCAATTTGTAAATACTGCATAGATTGGAAGATATTTATTTTATCTTTCACAAATGAACTGCTGTTAAAAAGACCTTTTCTCCCAAGATGTCAGGTTCCAATTATCAGCTTCCCATCATATGGTCAATCACCCTTCCCGACACAGAAACACAACATCAGCCATCACTTTTAGTTCAGAAGGTACATAAATGAGTGTAGCTTCCAAAACGACAAATGAATATATTATTTCTGATTATTCCCACTCACTTTCACCTCAAAGTTACTAACATTCGCCCATGTGGTAGGGATTGTTGAAGTTCACTGAGGGGATTCCAGTCCCACAGCAGAGAGCTGAAAACCACCATTCCAAAGAAACAACTTTTGAACTTACTCATCGTTGCTGACAGAAGACCAGAATTTTATGGCCTCAAAAGCATGAGAAACTTCTGAGTTTCACAGACAGACTTCTTTAAAAATATTTATGGCATTTATTTTAATGTGAATTTAACTATTTGCATCCCTCATGTGACAAAAATGAGTGAGCACAAGAACCAAAATACGAGTGGCCGCCATCAGGTCCTTCCCAAATATTTAATGTAAAGTGAATATGTAAAGTACCTGCATGCTGACAGCAGATTCAGCAATTACCAATAAATGAACACATTCAGGAAAAATGGTGCAGCGTGATGAGTAACTGATTTCTACTTACTAACATTGCACTAGATGTCAGAGATATTTTCGAGAAACTTCCCCCCTGATACGGATAAACATGTAAATATCAGAACACGTGCTCCAAGGTGATTTAAAAAGAGGTCGTTGAAGGCTTGATGCACGGGGCCTCCAAGTCTTAAAAGGAGAAATCAGACAGTGAATGACCCTTCTGGGGCTGGTGGTTCTAGATGCTAATTGAATGGAACCAAATCAGTTAGCAGGCACGGTGGCAATCTTGCCCAAATTTATATGCAGCAGGCGGCAAGGTGCAACAAAGATGGTTATCGTGAGACCGTCCTGCAATACAAGCACAACTTCAAAAGCAGGAGTCGGTGATCTCAGAAAAGTAACCAATTAGATAATTCCACGTGGATGAGTCAATTTCAGATACAAATAGAAACAGTGCGTTAAAGTGCCCTCCGGCTACAGGCACAGACCATAAACTTTAATTGTACACCAAGCTGCAATTAATAGTAGCCTTACTGTAGGTATTGACGTGTTGGAGTTCACTCTCCTCAGCCGCCGTTGCATTAAATCATATTCCATTTCATTGACTTCAGCTTTCAGTTTCTCCAGCTTTTGTTTTTCTAGGTTTAGCTCTTTTAGTAATCGCTCCATTCGAGCTCTTTGATGGAGCAATAGCGCTAAAAACATGGAAAAAAAATCAAATAGTTCATCCAGAAACAGAACAAATGTCCGAGTCAACAGCGCATATTAAAACCAGGTTGACAGATAAAACTTATTTCACTTATCCCCACTGAACAAAATGCTGAACAGAAATAATCAACCATTTCAAAACTTATCCTCTCATCAGTTGCTCCGAGCCTTCCAAAACTCATGATCTACCTCATGTAAAGTATTTACTTGCACAGGCATAGACCGGAAATAAACGCTTAAGACTTATTTAGCACGGAGAAAGGAATTGACTTCCAGCAGATTATTCGTAACCCTCTTAAATAACAGCATCAATGTCACCAAGATGCAAAGGCAGCAATTGTTATTAGTGGAGATTAGATTAAGACATATGCATTCCCCTGGGAAGACATTTTTAATGATCATTCTGTCCCAATATTTTCACTTTATAAAATCAGAGCGGCCGGATTCTGGTAACTTTTTTGCAACGACGTCCCTCCAAATAAAGGCCTCTCGTTCAAAGCTCAATGTTGTAAAGCCATTCCATCTGCTCGAGCAATCGTATGTGATTTGCAAATTTAAATTAAAAGTCCTTGAAGACCCAAAGAAAAACTCAATTCAATGTATTATGAATTAGCCAAGAAGCTTACTACAAATACTCAAAGCAGCAATTTAGAATCACAGAGTTATGCCAAACAGTTACAAACGCCAATACACTTTTATCAAGGAGCTATCTACTTCAATTATCAAACTGGAGGTTTCAAAAACAATATGTTACACTAGAATCCTGGGATATTTTGGCTGATCTCAATGCAAAATGCTGGCATGACACCAGCGATTTAAAAAGAAAATAGTACTGCAATTATTTACAATTTTTTATTTCTAATCAAATCTACCTGCATCTGACTTCTTCTATTTTGGTTGTGCATTGCATTCCAGGACAGAGAGCAGCTATTACTTTAGCCCACCGGCATGCACAAGCTACTCTCACAAAGTGTACTAAAACTCGTTCCTTTTCCACAAGTGTAACCTATTAACTTGCTCATTACTTTGGCAGTCAGAATTCAAAATTTTCCTACCTGATCAAGTTTTCCATCACATATCAATTATTAAAAATCCAGAGTTCCAAAATTCAATAAAATTCAGTGAGATACTTCATATCATTAGAATTTAAAGATATGAAGTATATCTGAGCATATAATACTGAAAATAAAAAGCCAGATCAGCCAAATGCAAAACACGAGGCATGAAACAAGAAAGGGTCCTGCAAACCCACGCTTCCAACCCCAACACACATCTCTTTTAATTTCACATTTTTGCAATCTCTACTTCTAAAGTAGCTAAATAATCTTAAGCTGTAGTTATCCAGTGTTCAGTTTAAAGAATTAAATCAGATCTCTTGCTCGGTCTTCAATGGAGACAAGCTCTGCACTGCCAATTCTTTCAAGCTCCAGAAATGTTCTTGTTTACTTTCTCTGATCTCCCTCCAAGCTACTAATTTATTTTAGATGCAAAAATGTTTTGCCAGAGGGTCGAAATAACCCATCTCAAAAGATAACAATTCCTTTTGCAGAGTTTAAGCACGTTACGCTCCGATTCCTCGTCAACGTCGGATTTGGAACAAGCAACTTTCAGCATCCTCTTCGGCTAGGGCCGTTAAGGAAACCACCACAGTAAAACAGAGGGACAGATCCTTCACGATCGATTTGACTGGTGGAACCGCACTGAGGAAAAGTCACCTTTCACAAGATTCCAGAATTAAAAGCAAACGACAATCAAGTAACTGCACAAGAGCAGCTTGACAAGAATCAAACAAGTTCGAATTTCATTCGGGGTTCATTTCTTCAAGACAAAATGACATTCTGATCTACGACTGAACCCTTGTTCCTAAAATTATAATTTGTAATTAAATGAACAACTCTCTCTTTTGAATTGTAATAACCCATGAAATTAATTCCCAACTTACAGAAGGAACTTGTCCGTTTTTTTTCTGACAGCAGTTCCACAAAGCTGAGTGACAGCATTTCAATAGAACTTAAAATCGCATCTTCTCGTCTTATACCTGGAGTAAACTTCCTGTGTCGACGTTGCAGCCCAACCCGTCCTCAACGCGCGCAACCGATTTTAGAAAACGACACAGTGCAGAAACAGGTCCTTCGGCCCGCCACGTCCGCATCGACCACGACGTCAATCGAATCCCAGCTGCCTGCACGTGGTCCACGTCCCTCAATTCCCTGCCTGTTCACGTCTGTCAAGATGCCTCTTAAATGTCACTTTTTTTATTCTGCTTCTACCACCTCCCCGGGCAGTGTGTTCCAGGCACCCACTTCTCTGTGAACTTGCCTCGCACGTTTCCTTTCAACTTTTCCCCCCCTCTGCCCGAAACCTATGCCCTCTAACATTTGACATTTCCACCCTGGGTAAAAGATTCCGGCCATCTACCGTCTACGCCTCTCATAATTGTCTGTCCTTCTATCAGATCGACCTTCAGCTTCTGGCTCTCCAGAGAAGACGATCCGAGTTTGTCCCATCTCTCCTTATAGATAATACTCTCCAATTCAGGCAACATCCTAGTGAACCCTGCACCCTCACCAAATCTCCACATCCTTCCTGTGACGCGACGACCAGAACTGCATACGGTACTCCAAATGTAGCCTGACGAAAGTTTCATCCGGCTGCAACGTGACTTCCTGACTTTTCTACTCAATGCCCCGATCGATGAAGGCAAGCGTTCCGTACGCCTTCTCGACCACTCCGTCCACTTCCGCCACTTTCGGGGAGCTATGGACTTGCATCCCAAGATCCCTCTGTGCACCAAAGCTCCCGAGGGTCCTGCCATTAACTGCACACTTTCCTCTGACATTTGACCTCCCAAAATGCAATATCAGACTCGTCTGGATTAAATTTTCTTTTAAAACAGTATACTGTACCTTGAGTGTAAGCATAGTCATCTGACCCTGAACTTGACTTTCGCCGTTGGTCCTCGTTTCGTTTATCGAGAGTAGACCCTGTTAACGCTGATATTGGCTGTATAGGTTCTGGGGCGCCAGGATGCTCTCCTTGACAATCCACTAAATTCAAGATGCTCCCAGGGTCAAAAGTAGGTGATGCCACACCTCGGGAAATCGAAGGTGGTCTGTTTGGAGAAACTGTTATTTTGAAGGTGTATTTAGTATTCGGCTGAGTTACGACCACACGAGGAGCGTTCACTTGGTTACTGCCAGCAGTTGTAGACCGAGGTCGCGACGGTTGATGGTGAATGTACGTGGGTGGTACACTGTACACCGGCTGTGGTTGAACAACACTCATTTGTCCTGACATTCCTCTCGACGGCGAATTTGACGGTGAATTGGTGGCAATATACAACGTAGGATGACTCCGTAAAGCAGGCTGACTGCTGACAGGGGACGAACTTCGAGTGACGTTGGCGCCGGATCTCTGCGGAGTTTCCAATTTGATTTCTATCTGATTTTTCATAGGAGCTTTGGACAATCCAGACACGGAGTAAGGTACGTAGGACAACGACTGGCTGCCTTGTTGCGGATAATTCTGTGGAGGTTGGTAAGGGAGATGCGTCATTGTGGGAGAACTAATCGGCATGAAGACGTGGGAAGTCTGGTGACCTTGCTGGTTGGCTTGTACCTGATGTTGCGGAGAGCTGTAAGGCGAGCTGAACTGCGACGGAGGCGGCGACCGAAATGCTTGCTGAGGAAGCTGCGGCTGTTTCGGAGAATACTGAGAAGGCTGATAAGTCTGTTGTGGCTGATAAACAGGGGGAGGATGATGATTATACTGCGGGAGAGGACACTGACTGGAAGTCCAAGCTGTGTTCTGAGGAGTCTGTCGTCCAGATGTTGGCCTAATGTAAATAGAATTACCAATCCCATAGGGAGCGCTCTGCATCTGTGAAGGACCGCCGTGTATATGCAATGCAGTCGGAGCAGTCTGACCAGATGGTATGTTCTGTGACAAGGTTACAGTAATAGGGTTTATAGTGTACCGAGATATGGGCTGATATGTCGGAGAAAGACCTTGCATAGGTGACGTGTTCAAGCCTGGCTGAAGGGAAGTTGGCTGTTGAGATGGTGGCGGAGGAGTACCTGTATTTCGGCCCTGGTCACTTACAAAGAAAGGGTTGTAGCCAGGTGGATTAGCTACAATTGCTGGGGCAGAATGCGGCTCCTGTATCAGTCGCACAAGTTGCTGACCACCTCCTCGTTGAGGCTCAATGTGGCCATCACTCGTGCTATGGACCAGCGTTCGACCACCATTGAGTTGGCCACCATCCCCTGTCTGGTATGTCGCTGGAGGCTGGATACCCAGGTTAATCTGCAGCATGTGGTTCCTGCTCATTCTGGCATCATCTGGGCTGTGGAACTCCCCATACAGGTACTTGTTGCTCTCTTGGGCAAGGGCCAAACAACAGGCTTCCAGATTATTGTTATTCTTAATTTAAAAAGAGAAATTAAATAAATTTAGAAATATTTACGTCACAACAGCATTTTTGCATCCTACAGAACAACAATTTCAATCGCATCTAATTTTATATAATATTCAAGCACTCCAAGCAATGAAATTAAATTAAAAAGACTGGGATTAAGTAAAGTACTAAATAATTCTACTGATTGGGTTGTATCATTTGGCTTGAAATTTATAAGTTAAACCAAATATCAAACTTCTAGGCTTTAAGAAGTGAGGTGAGAATGTATTTTCAAAAGCCAGGTCACTTAGAAGAACAAAGTGCAGCTTAGGTAGAAGGAAAGGAAAAAGTCACACAGGGATTTTGCACGGTGCAGTTGCACGTGAAGTTCAAAAGATGAAAATGAACGAGCGTGTCCACGATCAGTTAGTTTAAAATCGGAATTTGCAGAGTATACTGAATACAACTCAAGGGCCCAAGCTGCTTATTCCTTGGAATGGTTTTAAAACATTTAATGATAACCAGAGTATTTAGTTGAGGGGCAGGAAGAAAAAGAGGGGGAAGGAGATTCCAACAAATACCGAATGGCATTCACATGCTAATTCAGCCACCTTTTATACTCTTTTGCAAGGTCGTGATTAAGACTGATATACAGTAGATACCCCTGCCAGCTCAATCAGAACACGGATGCCAACGACGAAGCTGTGTCGTCATTGGGACACGAAAGTCCAATGATACATCTGCACTTTTCAATATCGGGTATGGGAGAACAATCAGGAATAAGATCGCTTCGTGTTTATGCCCTCTGGTCATCAGTTGGAGGGAAGAAAAATCTAGTGATCTGAATCAGCTCATCTAACAGGCATCAAATTTGTAACCAACAGGTCATCAAAAACCTTCCGATGAGATTCACTTCTTCACTGCACCATCGGGAATGACAACTCTTGAAGGAATGTGAATATCCCAACAACTGGAGCACAATCCTCACGACAGCATATTCAAATATTAGGTAACAAGATTTAATATTTTAAGTTTTAATCCAAAACTGTATCGAAGAGTGTAAAATTCTTTTTATGTTGATCACCAGCCCACAAAGCCAAAAACAATCTTCATAGCAAACACATGCAAACTGATGGTCGTGTGCAAACAAATGAGAAATCATTCTCTTAACTGTTACCACTGAACAATAGATATCTTCTACAACTCAAAATTCATGTTTTTCTCCCAAAGATGAGCTGTAATATTAAATGCATCAGGATGTGAAAGTTGAGTTACAGCAGTGAATTGAAGTGATACATGTTTCGTTTCAATAAAACTTAAGTTTAGATTACAACAGAATTCTTTAACATTTTGGATCCAACTTAGTTCTTTACAAATCTGTGGATCATTACAATCCCCTTGGAAGGAAGTTCATCAACTATGGAACAAGTATGGGTCACCAGCATTTAAATTCCGGTGTACACAAGTTCACTGCTCCAACTCCACACCATTCAAAATGAAACAGGATGCCTCACTCTAAAGATACCGGGAAGAAAAAAATACCACTGTTGTATAATATTAAAGTTCTCGCTCAAGTTTGAAGTTAAGGTGATTCAATGGAAGAAATTTTAAAACACTTGGGCCACATTTTACTTATCTGAATTATTTAGTTTAAATAGCAAATGCAAAAAAAACTTAAACAAACTTTAATCTCTCGATACTCAAGTTCTTTATAGGATGTGCGCAAGATTCCTTCTTAATGACGCAGGCAGGCATAATAAACTACGCCCGCACACAGATACAAATTTTTCTAAATTTGTAAAAGTTAAGTGATAATGAATTGACAGGAAGTGTCACTGAGGCAATATCGTCTACTTATTCTGCATGATATTCTATGAAATGTTGTGAATGAATTTTAAACTAAAAACCTCTACTTCAGAAATATCTACAACTATATAATCTGAGAACAGGTGCATAGACTCCTCATTGATATCTTCAGGACAATTGCATCGTGATTAACTATTATTCACTGCACAAAGTACAGTAGCCCATTCATATTTCCTCCACCTCCTGTGCATTGCTGGTTGTTCAAAGTTTCAAGAATTTTCTTCAAAATTTGTCAACAAAATAGTTCTTCTTCAGTTATTTTGATGGAATCATTGACCTGTATCTTAACCGAGAGCTGTATCCGATGTACGTATCGTTTTAAGGTCAGTAAACCTGGAAGAAATCCCTCAAAACACTTTCCTGCCCACAAATTGTTCAATTGACAGGCTGAAGGCCTTTCTGAAAGGGAAGTCTGCAGCAGAATGCTGCAGTCGAGGAGAGCGGACAGCTGCTATGGTGAAGGTGGATATTAAGGGAGTTCAACTGGCCACACTTGATGTGCAGAGAAGAAACACAACAGCTTCTCTGTGCTCACCAGCAGTATCAGAAACGATAAGATGATGTGTGTACTTGACAGGAGCATCCCACGGAAAGGGGGAAGCAGACACATTGTGGGTCTAGTGGGTTGTTTGACGTGCCAAGAGGAAACTATTATTCCTCCGGGCCAACGGGCAGTGCTATAAAGGCACTTACCAAACAGAGTCGGCCTTTATCATCTCCTTTCACCTGCCAGATTTTCTAAGGCCTGTGAAACCAAGATGATGTTAAAAATTGAATGAAGGAAGATAGCTTTTGCAGACCCTAAATAAAATACTCCAAAAGAAAAATCTCTCTCTCCTTCCTTTCACGATCTCAGGATGCTCAGAGGTTTCCAACCATTCAAGTTCTTTTAAAGTAAAACCGAGAAGGTTGGAAATATTTGTCAGACAGCTTCCGTGGTGAAAGAAATAAAGTTGCTGCTTCATCTCAACGACTGATGCTAGGTTACCTATCTGAAATACCAGCACTTTTTCCTCACTCCACAGTTAATGATTGACCTGCTGAATATTTCCAGAGTTTTTTCCCCCCCCCCCCCACCCCAGATTTCCAGCATCTGCTATATTTTGCGTTGGAAGTAGGTCTGAAACATGTGATACGGGAAAAGTGGCAGTCAATTTGTTCACACCAAGCTCTCATCAGCAGGAATGAAATTGACCACATTTGAATGACCAACCGTCATTCTGCTCGCAGATTGGTTGCCTGACCTTCACCCTGCCTCCATTAAAGCAACTTGGATGGGCTTAAAATGGATTGAGTTCTGGCTTCAGATACTTTAGATTTTAACCCCTGGCCCCACCCCAACTCACCCACTTGAGGTTCAGTCCATCCTCAAGCTTCCTACTTCAGCAAACCAAAAGGAAGTGGGTGTTTATTGTATTTTTACGTATATACTTTCTCTCAGTATCATCAGCTGCTTATCAAAAGATTTTTTGGGGAAAGTGGTAGGTACTGAGCTTATTACAGTGGACTTTCAACTTTCCCAGATGCACATAATGCTACTGAAAAAGTCAGAGACAGAAGAGGCTGTCGACTTTCAAGCTTATCCTTCTGGTCTCCTTCCACGATATTCAATGACCTCTTAAATTCCAACTCAGTTGCCTCTACTACCCTGTTTCACAGATCATCACAAATCTTTATCAGTGCCTGTTATTTAAAGTTTATTTTTCATCCTGCACTGGTTTTGCAACAAACCCCGACCAGTCTGCACTACCTCTTAAGCTGACACTTGCACGACATTCCTATTTAAGTGCCTTTTTACAGAGAGCAAAACAGAAATTTCTTAAACTTTCACTTGCAGCCTCGCTTGCAATTGAGAACTTTTATTCCCCTCCCTGAAGTATCTCTTCAACTTTACAGCATTGTTGCAAAAGAGTTCAGGTTACAGTCGGTCTTCGCAGATCATTCTGCAGCCTTCATCTGGCCTCAACGGGCTTAGATTCTGCCACGGTAGCCAGGTTTCCTAGCCAGTCTTTCTAAAATTCATTTCATACGGTGCCTTGACAATAAAAAAAATTTTTAAACCACTGTTATTACTCCTTATTAATTTAATACCATCTTATACCTGTGAATCTTACCCATTTGACTCAGATGTAACTCTTTACCTAATTTGCCATTTTTAAAAACACAGTCATTTCCGATTTAAGTCATTTTGCAAATTGTCCGTTTCGTCCTTTGACTTCACTCCGTCAGCACTGAGGAACAGCGTTAAGCTTACAATTAGCTGAGTAACCTTGTCAATAGATGTAGGGTTCAAAGCATCAACTCTGTGAGGCTAGCCAACAGTCTTCTTCCTTCACATCTAACATATTTGTGCTTTTGAAGTAAAACTCATGTGAATTTCTATTTAGTTATGAATTCCTGTGATTTCTGGTTAATTCAAAGTCCTCTGTGATAATTTACCATTGGCTTTACTTAAAATTCACTTAAAAGTTATTCAGTTAAGTACATTTTTTCTCTTAAATCTCTACAGTCTGCACTATTATTTCACTGCAACCTACATCCTCCACCATCTGTGACTCAGAAACATTAATCTAATATTTTATCACTGATATTAAACTGCTGAGCCTGCAATTACCATTTTTTTCTTAATTTTGTTCCCGCGGTTACATTTTTAGTCACTGACTCCTTCTCCTGGTCGTGAAAAAAAAACCCAGATCTTCCCCAGGCTCCTTCAGCAACCCAGGATATATATACTCATCCAGCTGAGGCAATGTTCGTCAGATGTGCCTGTGATATTTATACCTCTAAAAAATCTGACTTTAAAAATTTTGATATCAGGCAAATTACAAAAATCATACAACATATTTTACTCCAAATTCAGGTCTTAATGTTACTTCTTCAACAACTTAGGACACAGAAAGATTCTGAAAGATTATGAACTTTCTGTTCACTCGTCAACTTTCCTGGAGCTGAACACAAGAACACATAGTGCTCTTAGTTTCATTGAACAATTTATTCATTTTCATAAAACATATTCACACAGAGTTCCAAACCAGTTAAAACATTCCACAAAATAAATGGTTCCTTCTGATGTACGTTCTAATATGTATAAATCTAAAACAAGGTTACAGATTAGAATGCCGGAGAGACATTGTTTAGCAAAAAAAACAATGCAAAGCTACACAAATTCAACATTTTTGTTGTTAAAGATAGGGTTTTTAAGCTCAAACTACAGTGAAAGCATTGTCAAGCCCATAACTTGGAAGTCCTTTGTAATCAGTCCCAATAATTGTGGATGTAACTTATCCACTGAATTTTATCGTGACAAGAATTAGCAATTATGAGATTACTTAAGGCTGCATGAATAACATACAATTACATCAAACTTTTACTTTGCTGCTGTTCCATAATGTAAAAAGGTATTTAGCAGCTGATGGTCCTATTTCAAACAGTACCTGCAGCATGCACTGAGACACCACTCCTTCTGGGATCTCAGGGAAGCGCTGCCGGAGGTCATGCAGCACCTGAATATCAATCTGTTGGCTGCCCTGTGCCATTGTCAGGATTGGATGGATTACTGGAACAGTTACAGGGGATGGATGTCAATGGGCCTGCCAGTGCCTACAGTCCTCCGACCCTTCTGGCATTTTCTGTGCAGAGAGAGAGAAAGATGTGAAAATGTGAGCAGTGGATTAAAACAAATGAGTTTTATTGATGGTTAAAACAGGATAATCCCCAGTCCCTCCAGCAGTATGGGTGCATACATCATTGAGTGAAAGAATGCTAACATAGTTCTAACCCCAAATGATCTTTAAAAGACATCCAATTTATAAAGCACATTATAAAGTCAAAACATCTCAAAACTCTGGGCAACAAATAAAATTGTGTGTCGAATAAGTTATGCACTTAACTATAAACACTTAGCAGGTATTAGATGTGCTTAAGACACTTCCCTGGTACGGGGGAAGTTGAACATCCTTGATAAAAAGGCAGCACTCGCTTAAGTAACCAGTCAAGAGGCAGAAATAAACTTAACCATCGAAATATCTCGAGACAAATTCTCAGACACTTGAGCAGCGACACCAATGATGTACGTAAAATGTTACAATTTCAATACTGACACGAAAGAATGAGGTACTTCAGTGTGCAAAAAATTATATTCCGTATCCAGATCAATGTTAGCATTTCTGGAATTAACAGTGAATGTAACCTGGCAAACTAACATTATGGAAGACCTGTTGTGAAATTTTTGTTTCAGACCTAATTTTCATTTACAAAAAGGGATTAGTATTCATATTGATTTAACAATAAGACTATCACAGCAGTGACAGCAGTTCAAACACTGACACATTTTCACTGGACTCACCAAATAGTGTGAAAAGATGACGAAACCCCATATTTTTGATGGGAATCGCAACATATTTTGAAAATACAAATTGTGAGCAAGTTGCACTTTCTTCCTCCATAACAGCAGCTGATGTACGTTGTCAGAAATGGGATACTACTTGCAGATACTGTGCGAAAAATACACCAAAGCATATTTTTCACTTCTGCTCTTAAATGTCTTTGACTCAACTTGAGGCGACAAGGGGCCTGACTACATTTAATCAACTGTTCAAAGTGGTCTTACAATAGGACGGTGACAAATGGTCAAAAGTGAAGATGCACGTTGAAGGAAGCAAAAATACCTTGAACAAATGTTACGCGCACATAACTGAATGAATAAATTAGTGCCAGTGAACGGCAGAAAAATAATACTGGATCTGATATCACTATCCCAGTTCTCCCACCCAGAACTGACATCCAGTCTCCTCACACCTGCGGTTAACAGGTCCACACACAGTGGCCAATTCGGCTGGCCTAAGGTATATAACCGATGGTGTGATCTGAAGGGAGATGGGGCTCTGATGGCACAGCGAGGCATCTCTACCCCAAAGTTTAAGCCAGAAGTTTGAACAGTCAGCAGAGCTCCGTCGCCAGGTTTGTCAGCTGCAAAAACTGTGAGCGTTATTTCCAGCATTTTTAAAAACATCAGCAACAAGAAATATTTTTAAAAATTGATTAAGTTGGAGTCAAAGACTCATACGGCACAGAAACAAGCCCTCTGGCCCAACTCGTCTACGCCGGCGGCGATGCAAATTTACACTGATCTCATACGTCTTCATTGGACCTGTATCCCTATATACCTTTCCTATCCAAATACCTTCCCAACTGCCTTGCAAACATCTTAATTATATCTGCCTCTTACTTTTCCACGGCAGTTCTTTGCATATAACTGACACCCTTTGTGGTAAAAATCTTTCCCACAGATCTCCTTTAACCTATGCCCTCTAGCTTCAGATTCCCCCACCCTGAAACAAAGACTACCCACGCTTCCTACGCTCTTCATAATTTTATAGATCTCTGTATTGTCGTCACACAGCCTCCTAAATTCCAGTGAGAATAAACCCAGCCAATCCAATCTCTCCTTTGAAGTAAAGCTGTCCATTCCAGGCAACATCCTGACGAATCTCTTCTGCAATCTTTCTCATGCTCCCACATCATTTCTGAAGTGTGGCGACCAGAATTATAAACAGTATTTGCAAGTGTGGTCCAACCAATGTTTCGTACAGCTGCAACGTGACATCCTAACGCTTGCACTCAATGCCTCAACCTACAAAGGAGAGCATGCCAAATGCCTTCTTTACCACCTATTCTATCCGTGTCACAATTTTCAGGGAGCTATAAAACTTGCACCCCAGGTCCCCTCCTAAGTTCCTTTATGCCCTGTTCGCATTTGACACCCCAGTATGCATTACCTCATCCTGGATAAAATTCTGCCTTCACCACATTGCCTTTGTTGCGATCTGCAACTCCACTAATTTTTGTATCGTCAGCACATTTACTGATCAGACCATCTATGTTCTAAGTCATTTATATGTACGACGAACAACAATGACACCAGCACCAATCTCAGCGGTACACTGCTTCCAGTTAGAAATTCACCCCTTGACAACGATGCTCTGCCTCTTTTGACCAAGGTAATTAATATTTTAATTC
>JARFYF010000074.1:76296718-76310849 GCA_030265395.1 Rhina ancylostomus | reverse complement strand
CAAGTCTTAGTGCACATTATTCCCAGTGACGTGTGTGTAATTTGTAATATTGATTAGGCTAGTTTCCTTCTGGTATCATAGATGGACAAAAGACAGAAGGGGAAAAGAATTGCAAAAAATATGGAAGGTGCAACATATTCACTTTATTTTTGAGAAATCAGATCCATGTTCATGGATAAGGCTCCAGGGTACCTTGGGGGAAAGTGAACTTCATGGGCAACTTCATATCGTTGTGTGGCCAAGCAGCTCCTCAGAACAGGGAGCTAGGAATCATGGGAACGTTGGCCAAGTTGACCTCAGACTAACGCAAGATCCAAATCTGCAAAACTATCCAGACATTCAGTGTTAGTGATGCCGTGGTACAGATGGGTGACAATGAACACAATGTAGGTACATCGACAAACGACTTAAGTACTTAATCTAAGTATCGGCCCAGGGAAAGGGAAACAATCGAGAGGCAGACTAAATGAAGCCTACGTTTCTCACATCCACCTTACTTTGGAGGTTACAGTCAAGGCTTCCCCCAAACTCGTTATCCATTGAAATGACTGGCAACGGCCCTCGCACGTTGTCATCCAATTGGTCAAGCCGAGAGGAGTTTCTGGAAGGCCACAGCAGGGGTAGAACTAACCCCATCAGCAAGCTATGGCAGCGATAACTCTGCCCTGGTCGTCAGCGGCAAAGAACCTCAACGACAGCCAGCAAAGGCCTACTTCCAGGACTCCGACCAAGGAAGCAAAGATGGTACCAGTACCACCCGAGGCAGGAGACCAACCTTCATGAAGTTCAGAGGAGCCTGGATTCCAAGAGCCTAGCCAAGACTCCTGTGACCGGCTCCAAACACGACAGATATCGACTGGAACGCGGACAGATTGATGGAGCCAAAGAGTTCCACGATTAACTTGTGCGTCCGTGGGGGGTAGGAGGCGGGAGACTGAAACACACTTAGAGAGAGATATTGGTCAAGGAGCTCAGAAAGAGCAGGAGCAACAGCAGACACAATCCCACCTGTTGATCTTACTGACTGAAGTCTGAGATCTCACATTTATACTCAGAGATGTGGGAGAAAGCTGGTGAGAAGGCTTCAAGGATAAAGTTTGTGGTGAATTGTTAAGCTAGAATTTAATGTTTCATTCCAGTATGATCCTGAAATAGTGAGCAAGTTCAGCCAACAAAATTGGGTAACGTACAATGCTCTTCGGCCACATCTGCCAATGAATTCCTTAGTCAACTCGTGTTTAAATTTATGCGCTTTAAAATGAAGGTCTTAACAAGATAAATAACCACAGTGGATTCGTAAGAATGCATCAAAGTTCAGTAAAGACAGAAATACTTTGGCTTCAATCTCAAAACAAATCATGAACAATGGAATACTTCTGATTTGCAATGTAGGAAAAGGCACCAATGTGTGTCTCGGGTCAAATGGGAAACAAAGTTATAAAGGCAGGAGTCGATAATGTTTCCAAATAGTATCACGGGATCTCCTGTATTCAAGGACACAAGCAACTGTTAAAATATGCCATCCAAAAACCTCAAAGTGCGGTAAATACAGTACATTGTGAAACTTGACCTCTCAACTTTCTCAGGACAACACCTTAAATCAATGATGTTATTTTCATTTATGGCAAAAAATCTGAAAGAAAACTTCAACCAATTTCCGTTAGATGCTCTTTTGTCAACACCATGTACGTTTTATTATAGGTCCAAGTTTTGCGCAATCATGCAGCAAATTTTACATTAGTCAGCAACCCTCCATATATAGGACATGACCAATTATAGCAGCATCCCTGGAAGGCTTCAATCAACCTTACAACAGAGAAAAACGGCCGTTATATTTTCAATCTCTTGGAATTTATTTTACATTTTCATTGATAATTTTGTCAATAAATTGCTTGGTTTTGCTCACGACTTCTTCACCTGCATTTCTTTCCTCACTGCTGCTGCGTTTCTTAAAAAGGAGGCAGAGTATTCCCTCTCCGGTTGCGCGTGATGCACCATTCAAGTACTTTGCAAGAACCTTCAGGTTATCAGCCCTCGATCTCCAAAGGGCTCCGAATGCACTCGCAAGGCTGAGTCACTGTTACGCTGCAGAACTATTTCAACACAAGGTCAGCAGAATGGAACACATTCTCGATGATGTTAGAGGATCTCCAAAGACCTCCATCTCATTAACAAGTGGACAAAATGCTTCAATCACTGCATCCACTTGTTTACAATTTCTCCCAATCACCCACCTCCAACAAATCTTGTGCATTCCGAGTTTTAAAAGTCCATGCCCGTAACTGAAGTTTAAGTACCTGGTCTCCAGGTATTTGGGCTTATCCATTCCCACAAACTCAATGTTCAAATGTCAGTCAAGCTGTCAAGCTATGACTCGTCGCTTGCATTTCTCCTCCCGATCTTCAAATACGATTGGAGGCAAATCATTGTGGCCCTCTGACATTCAAAAGATATCAAATTATTATTTCCCAAACCCAGGACCTTAACTGTAACTAACAGCATAAATAGGTTTCACAGAAACTGACAATCAAGTACCGTCACGTCCAGTGCACCTAACTTGCCCGAGCGCGCAAGATTTGCGAGAGTCAAAGAATTATACAGCACGGAAACGGGTCCTTTAGCCTAACTCATCGACGCCATTTAAGTTGTCTACCTCAGCTATTCTCATTTCCCTGCATTTGGCCCATGTACCTCTAAACCTTTCCTATCCATGTATCTATCCAAACGTCTTTTAAATATCAAAATTGTACCTGCATTTACAGCTTCCTCCGGCAACTCATTCCATAAAGCCTCCACACTCAGTATGAAAAAGTTGTCCCTTTTCAATCTTTCCCCTCACCTTAAACACGTAACCTCTCGATTTCGACTCCCCTACTCTGTGTAAAAGACTGTGATCATTCACCTTCTCCAAGCCCCTCATGATTTTATCCATCTCCACACGGTCACCCTCAGCTTCCAATGCTCCATGGCAAGAAATCATAGCCAATCCAGCCTGCTCTATTATTCAAGCTCTCCCTCCGGTCTTGGTAACATCCCCGCTGATCTTTTCTGCACCTTTCCACCTTCCAAGTGTGGTCTCACCAGCGACTTGTACAGTACTGCCTTAAAATGACATCCTCATTCCTGTACTCAATGCCCTGGCCTATGAAGGCAAGCGTGCTAAATGCCTTCTTCACCACCTTCTCTCCCTGTCTCTCTACTTACAGGGAACCCCAAAGTGTGTCTGTTCTACAACATGCTCTACCATTTGCTGTGCAAGCGCTGCCCTGGTTTAATTTACTGAAGCGAAACACCTCAAACTTGTCAGATGCATTCTCTGGCCCACTTCTCCATTTGTCATTTTTGATAACCCTCTTCCATGCCCATCCTACCGCTAAACTGGTGTCACCCGCTAACTTAGCGACCACGCCGATTTCATTCGCATCCAAATTATCGACATTAATGACAAACAACAAAGGACCTGGCACACCACGGTTCACTGACTTTCAATCTGAAAAACAACTCCCCACCACCACACTCTGCTTCCATCAAGACAGTTTTGTGATCAATTGGCTAGCTAACCCAAGATTCCATGTGATCAAACCTTCTGGACCAGCCTTCTTTGCATGACCTCGTCAAAGTCCTTGCTAAAGTCCACGCAGATAATATCCATGTCCTGCCCTCATCAATCCTTTGCCTCACCTCTACAAAAAACTCAAAGTTGTGACACATGATTTCTCATGCAGAAAGCCATGCTGTCCCTCATCAGTCCTTGCCTTTCCAAATGCCGGTAGATCCTGTCCCTGAGAAACCCCTCTAGTAACTCTCCTACCATTGATGTTCGGCCCACCAACCCGTAGTTCCCTGGCTTGTCCTAGCAGCCCTTCTTAAATAAAGGTACAACATTTTACACACCCCAGTTTTCCGACACCTCACCCGCGGCTAAAGGTGCAAGCATCTGTACCAGAGCCTCTGCTATTTCTATCCCATCATGTCCTGGGATACAATTGGTCAGACCGAGGAATTGATTCATCTTAATATACTCTCAGACTGCCAGCACTTCCACTTTGGTAACGTGGATATGTTCCCTTTATTCCTCAGCTTCCGTGACCTCCTCCACAGTAAATATAGGTGAGAAATATCCATTTCCATTTAAGACTTGACCCATCTCCTGTGGCTCCACACACAGACAACTACGTTAATCTTAAGTGATCAAATTCTCTCTCGAGTTACCCTTGGAGAATCTGCTGGGATTCTCCTTTACTTTATTTGCCGGAGCTATCTCGTGTCCTCTTTTTGCCCTCCTGATTTCTCACTTAAGTGTACTCCAACATTTCTTGGACTCAAATGGTTTGCTTGATCTGAGCTACATATACCTGTCATACACCTCATTCTCTTGCATGATCATAACCTCTATCTCTCATCAACCAGGGTTCCCTAATCCTGCCAGCCTCGCTCTTAACTCCAACAGGAATATGCTCACTTTTAAAAGCCTCCCACTTGTCATTAGTCCCTTTACATGCAAACAGCCTCTCCCAATCAACCTTTGGTGTAATGCCTCCAAAACTTGCCTTGCCCCGATTTAGGACTTCGATCTGTGAACCAGTCCCATCTTGTTCCATAACCATTTCAAAACTAATAAAATTGTGTTCTCTGGCCCCAAAGTGATCCCCACAAACAACTCAATCATTTACTCTGCCTCCTTTCCCAATAGGAGGTCCAGTGTTGCCCCCTCTCTCGGAGGGTCATCTGCAAATTGTTTGAGCAAACTTTCCTGGACATAGTTAACAAATTCCACCCCATCCAAGCCCTTTGCACTCTGGCAATCCCAGTGAACAGGAGGGAAGTTGAAATCATCTACTGCTTCAACCCTATCATTCCTGCAGCCATCTGTAATCTCCATATATATTTGCTCTTAGCATTCCCGCAGATTATTAGGTGTGCCTAAAATACAATCCCATTAAAGTGATCATCCCCTTGTTTTTAAGTTGTACCTATTAAAACCTCACTGGACAATCACCCAAAAATATCCTCTCCAAATCGTGTCACGATATTCTTCCGAATCAAAAATGCCACCGCCCTCCGCCCCCACCTCTATTACGCCTGCGGCATCTGTAGCCCAGAACAAAGACCTGCCAGCCCTGCCCCTCCCCGGACCATGCTTGCATTAGGGATATAATATCCCAGTCCCATGTACCAATCCATGGCCCGAGTTCATCTGCCTTGCCTGTCAAGCATTTTGCATTAAAATAAACATGGTTTAGTCTGTCCTACTTCCCCAGCTCCCTGTCTGGACCCTGCCTGTCCTGCCTACTGAACTTGCTTGCTTCAACATATATATTTACCTCAACTTTCCCATCTGTTACACTACTGCTTTGAATCCCACCGCCAGACTCGTTTAAACCCTCCCAAGTAGCATTAATAAATCTCCCCACCTGGATGTCGGTTCTCCTCCAGTTCAGGTGCAAGCCATCCCTCTTGTACAGATTCCACCTGCTCTGAAAGAGAGCCCATCGATCCATACACCCAAAGCCCTCCCTCTTGCATCAGTTCCAAAGCCACCTATTTAACTTTACCATCTTACTATTTCTTGCTTCGCTAGCTCATGGCATGGGGAGTAATCCTGAGATAACAATCCTGGAGATCCTGTTTTTCTTTAAAAAGAACTTACTATCCAACTCCCTAAATTCTCTCTGCAGGATCTCATCCCTCTTCCTGCCAATGTCTTTGGTACCAACATGGACCATGACCTTTGGCTGTTCACCCTCCCCTTTCAGAATGTCCTCTGCCTGCTCAGAAACATCCTTGGCCCTAGTATTTCACCCCGGAGTCACACAGAAACTCCTGTCTGTGCTCCTGACTAAAGAGTCCTCCATCACTATTACTCGGCAAGACTTTGCCCTACCTGCCTTACAGCAGAGTCAGTTGTGGTGCCACTGATCTGGCTACTGCTGTTATACTCCCCAGAGAGGCTATCCCCCACTGGTCCACCCCAACAGTATCCAAACTGGTGTACTTGTTTGAAAGGGAGATAGCTGCAGGAGACTCCTGCACCCATCTAACTGTATGAAACTTTGGGGCGACCATCTCTCTGAAACTACTCTCTACGACACCCTCGGCGTCCTGCATGCACCTCCACAAGTCCAACTGCCACTCCAACCACTTCTTCTGTAACCTCTTCCCCCAACCCAACTCAGTGGAAGGATCCGGAATCCACAATCCGGAACAGACATTCCTCTTCCAGATATCCACTTTTCTTCACTGCAATACCACTGTTGAAAATACAACACACACCAAGGCTGCCTGTCGGGATCACCAAGCCCCTTCTGGTCATCCTCATCCCACCTCAAACCCATCGCAAAGCACCAGCAACAGTGTCCCCAAATGCACTATCTGCTTCTGAGACTTGGACTCTGTGGCAGACCCCTCAAATCCCCAGACAGAGATCAGTAATGCTATCTCTGCAAAAACCGTTCACGTTCACTGTCAAGCCAATCAACGTTTGCATCCTCTCTCAATTCAACATCCTTGTCATCGAAGCCCTAAATATATCCACTTGGCTCTACTGGACAGGCCACGTCACTCACATGCCCGACATGAGACGATGAATTCAAAGCTTTTATGACAAGAGTTGACGAGATAGACAGGAAAAAAGTCAAGGATCTTCTCAAAGCCTCCTTGAAGAATGCAACAACTCCACCAACACAAAGTAGTTCTTGGCTCACAATGGTTCAAAACATAAAAAGAATACTGAAGCTAAGTCCGCATTTCAGGAGCACGCAAGCGAGCCAGTGCAAATTGTTAAAGCACGTGCACTATTTGAACCTTGACCAAACCAATACCTTAATCGCCTGTATTGTTTCAGTAATAAAACCACAAAATCTACTTGCCTCACTGCTGCCTTTAATGACTGAATAGTTTTAGAGATCTACGTAACTGCTTTGTCCACTAATTGATTTTTCATGTTGTTTAAAAAAAGCTTCAGTATTTATGGTGCACACGTGCATTTCCAGTACAAGTGTCAACATGTGCTGATTCACACACCAAAATGAACTTTGATCTCCTGGTTCAGCAAGACAAGAAGGAACCTGTCCAGATGAACCAGAAAGCAAATGACAGAGAAGTTGATGCAGTTGAATAGAACACATCATTGCAGCAGAAAGTAGACAGATTTCCATCAGTAGCCGCGCGACAGCAAATGCTGGAGATACTCGGAGAAAAAAAAGAGAAATTAAATTTAACAAATATAGCAGGTAATTATACAAAAGTCATTCAAGACCTGTGTAGGAAACATGAAGGGGAGGCTCTGAAAAACTGTAGATTAGTTTGGTGACCAAAAGGGGAAAAAGTGAATTATCTTGCAAAAGAAAAATGACAGGGCCAGGTATACAAGAAAATATTGTGGACAATGACGAATTAGGTAAGATACTAAATGTGCACTCTATTTCAGTTATCACATAATTACGTAGCAGTCAGAATGAAATATTGGAGAGGAAGAAACAAGAGAGGTTACGAAAGATAAAGCAGTACAGTTTACGTTGGTGGAACTCAGTTAAAGACCCTGATGTCATTCAATCACATTTTGTAAAGTTAGAAAGGGAATTGCAACACTAAACTTGATTTTCAAACCAACCTTCCAGATACAAGCTTGGTTTGTGACTGGAATGTTTACAAGTGTATAGACAAAATTAATGGAAAAACTCATGAAGTCATAGGTTAATTAAGTTCAGCCAAGATCAAACCGTACAGCGCATAATACATCTGACAAATTTAAGTGTTCTTGGAATTGGAATCAGATTGCAATCTCTTAGGTTAAGTACTTAGCCATTTTTCAATGATCAGGGACAACAGGGTTTGATAATGAGTCAGACAGATATGGAGATCCAGGACTTGATCTGGAAGGAGTCTGCACCCTTGTGCTTTTCTGACAGATGCATAGAGAGCTCTTGCAGTCTATACCTTTGGGAGGAAGGGCTGCATATATCTTGGTGACAACAAGAAATGAAAGCAGCACATTGTCTACAAGAGGATATGCAAAGACTAAATAAGCAATAAGATACCAAATGCTGTCTGAAGTGGGCATGTCAGATTGTGCGATTTGTTTTAAACAAAACTTTTTAAATGGCCAGATTATTGGTGCTCACAAAAAATGTGGGTGCCCTCACAAACCATATGAGGTTAGCTTGCTGGTGCAACAGATAAATGCAACGTTAGCCACAACTGCGAAGATGGAGTTGAAAAGTAAACAAGTCTTGCCACAACTGCAGCAAAAAGAAGACAAACTGCCGGAGGAACTCGGCGTGTCAGGTCACATCAGAATGCAGGATCTCAACCCGAAACTGTGACTTTCCTCGGCCTCCACAGATGCCGTTCGACCCACTAGTTTCCTCCAGCAGCGTGCGTCTTTCTTGCTCCAGATTCCAACGTCTGCAGTCTCGTGTTGCCACGCAGTTGTGGCAACACAAAATCACACCCAAGGACCGACAAGGCTTTGGTCTCTTTTAAAAGGTATTGTTGTATCGAAGGCAGCATAAACGATCGATTCCTGGAATTACTCGTTTCACGAAGGAAGAATGATTCAGAATAAGTCAATGCACTGAAGTTCAGCAAATGAGAGGCCATTCAGTTGCAGGACAAGATTCCGAGAAGGCTGAAGAGGGGAGGTGAAGTGACGACATTTCCCCCGTGAAGGAGTGCACACACACGGCTCACACTTTTGCTCAGCCATTTAAGACCACGGTTGGACAGAACTCTTTGCCTCAGATGTTTATGGAATCCTCTGCCATGTACACTGAACAAGTACAATACTATCATGGCAAAGGCCAACTCTTAAACAATCACGTTAAGGACAAATGGATGGAAAGCAGACATAGAGCAAGATATCTTATCAGCAATAATTTCACTCAACAGTGCAGCAGGCTTGAAAGGATATGATTTACTACTACTCCTCTTTCTTCTGCTTGAATGATGTTGAAAACATAATGCATACAGATTTTCAGAAAATGCCTTTTGTTTCAAAGAAACTAAACACACCAAACCCGAGGTTTTGCAAATAGATGTGCAATAAAGGCAATGCTGCGAAAATTATTTTGCAATGGACAAAGGGGGAAAATGTGATATGGGCTGACAAAAGGTAAGTGGCATGGAGCTAAAGATCAGCCATGATTTTACTCAAGGGCAGAGGGCACGAACAGGCAAATAGTTACCCCTAGCTTTCTTTGTGTTCCAAGTCCAAATATTAAGTTCAGTTTTGTGTTTCTTCCTTTTAGAAATCTCATCTCCATTGAGCAGGTTTACAATAAATGTACTATGGTAACTTGGGATGAGAGGCAGAAGTTATCAGGAGGACACGGGAAAAACTGGGATTTGTTTCATTTGCATTCTGAATGCAAAGTAATTAGAGAAGCTTTTCTACTGGTTGTTGAACCCGAACACAAGGTACACAAATTTATCAAATGGGAAATACACTAATACAAACACTAAAGTGCAAATCCACCTCGTATTCATTTTGTGGGGAAGGCACCAAGTGTGGAGATTGTGACATCAGGGGAAGGGTTGCTACTCTCCGAAACAAGTGAATTTTTGGAAAATCATGCCCTCACACCTCAACTCCAGGGATAAGAAAATCACTCCAGGCTTTTTTTGCCTTACCCTTCTCCTCGGAAGCAATGCTGAGTGCGACTATTAGCTTAAACCTCTCCAAATCGACCACTCAAGTGTTCCAAAGATATGTTCTAATGCCAATCTTTCTGCAGAATGGCAATCAAACAAAAAAAAAGTCTAAACGATACCGTGCAAGGAATAAACTGGACAACAGAGCCTTGCTCATCATCGATGCTCCTGGTTATCCAATTAACATCAGGCATGTGACTCACATCATCAAGGCAGTCCTCTAACATTACTTAATTGTTACCATTCGTGAAACATGGCGATATTGCTATGGTCAAGGCTTACGACCTGCAGTTTGTAATGGGACGTGTCATTTCAGAGTCAAGCAGCAATAACAAATCACCATTCGGGACATCTCTCAGAGTGTATAATACAAAGGTGGTCATAAACTCTCTCACTGCTGCTTGGGATGAAGTAACCCACACAATACACAGTGCACGTAGGAAATCATGGCTAGAGTGTGTGCATAACTCCTGTGGATTGATGAACCGGAAAACTCAGAATACATGGTCAAGTTGGCAAATGAGTTTTGAAGCATACTAGCAGAATGAAATATAAGTGTTATTGGAAGCTATTGGCAAAGAGCTGACTGACAAGGATCTGAAGAGCCTGAGCAATAGGTGTCAAAAGAAGCCAATGACATAGCACCACCATGAAAACATTCATGACAAGCCTTTCAAGAAGTATCCTTTTTCATCAAGAATGCTGTTACCATCTGCAGAGACGAAGCTCTCAATATTGAGTGCAGAATGAGATGTAGCTGTAGGGCAGGAAATGCCTTGCTTTGTGATAAGGAGCTTTATCAACTGAAAAGAGTCGTCTAGATTTTCAACAAAATCATCTTTAAACCTCATTCATTAGCAAACAAGTCAAAGAAGCCAAGCCATCAGAGCCACAAACTCTTGTCAATCTCAATTTCACCATCACGTTTCAAACAAAAACTCTGCTTTGATATGCAAAGCCACAACCGCTTGCATATGAAGATATGAATTAGGAGCTGGAGAAGACCACCTGGCCCCTCGAGCCTTCTCTGGTTTTCCATCAGATCACAGCTGATTGAATTGCCATCTTTCCTCCCTATCAGGAACCACCTTTCACGCACCTTGTTTTTCAAAAATCTGCCTCAAAGAACATTCCGTTTCCAAGGGCCTTTGAAGAGTTCCAAAGACTCTCAATGCTCCGAAAAAAGAAATGCACCTCATTTGTCTTACTTGGGCAAGACTTCAATCTGAGACAGTGATGTCGAGTTCTACATTCTCACACAAGAGAAAACAGGGAAAGGAATCGTACACTTCAACTCAGTGACACTGCAGCAAACTTACCACTTCTTCTTTTGAACAAAAATATCCTTGCGTAAAAGAGTGACTGCAGATCTGATGAGAATCATTTTAATTGCAGCATATGTCAGCTCAACTGCAGTGCAATCAATCCAAACCGGAACACACAATTATTGAAGATCGGTTAATCATTAGTTTTGGAGGACTGTCCTGCAGCGTTAACAGGAACTCCTCCAAATTGCTGCATGCAAAAACTACTTGTAATGCAAGATTTCACATTAGATACAATAGCCTCTCATTATCATTCCACTGAGTCTCTCGTGCACTGGAGTTCAATGCCACTTTGAGACAAATGTGCAAATGAAAGGTTCAAGGCTCAGCAAATCCCAGTTTATGTACACACCACGGTGTAAAGGTTTATAGTGACAGAAGACAAGACGACAGAGGCTGAAAATTTGGAGCAGTACACAAAACGTTGGAGGAACTCAGCGGGTCAGGCGGCATCCGTGGAGAGAAATTGACAGTTGCCGTTTCAGGTCAAGACCTTTCATCAGGAGGTTTAATGGTGCACATCACCAGTAGATGACTTCAGATACTGCAAAAACATTCAATTACTTAAGGGAAAGTTGGTGAATCTCAAATGGCCTATTGTTGCAATTCTTCTCCCCCCAACACAGTAATCATCATCGGTAATCATATTTTTTTCTTCCAGGTGGTTTGAAATCCAACAGAAGCAATATGGTCAATAAAAAAATCATTGTCACGAGTATATTTTAACAGTTTTAGCACAATATTACAATTGCATCAACATATTTGAAGCAGCAAGACTTGAAATAAAATATTTATAATATCCAGATTCCTGAAGGCACCACGTCTTACCTGTCAGTCCTCGACATTATTAGAGTGCACAGTTCCGTCGTACATAATCAGTCATCAGAGAAGAAATTAAACTATCTACCACTCCAGAATACGAGTTGGGCTAATTGGGTGGAGAGGAAAATGGTGCATCATTGTTTAGAAAGTTAATTATTTAAGCAAATGGACATTGACATAACCATCGTAGGAGGATGTAACCAACCTTAGTAGTAACCATCATAGGAGGATGAGAGGTGACTTGTCAGAGGGAACACACTGCCAGCAGAGATGGCGGGGGCAGATATATTTGGGACATTTAAGAGACTCTTAGATAGGCACATGAATGATAGAAAAATGGAGGGCTACGTGGGAGGGATAGATCTTAAGGTAGGATAAAATGTCAGCACATCATGGGCCAAAAAGGGCCATCGTGAACTCTTTTCTATAGTTCCTAAAAAAAGTACCTCTGAACACAAACCAGACTCTGAAGATGCAGTACAAATGCAAATTGTTCAATGTGATAAAGCATACCGAGGTGCTTTAAAGGAATATCATTAAACCAAGTCCTGAAAAATTCCTTAAGTAATGATGCCTTCATTGAAAAATGGTTCATTAATATTTCTGGCAGAAAAAAGAAAGAAATTTTACCCCCAACCATTACTGGTTACCCCCTACACAGAAGCTCTTACAACATGTGCAAGAGTTAGGCCAAAAAAAGGACATGATGAAAATTTTAAAAAGATGGCAGTCAACCAAGTTTCCACCATGACGCTCTAATTATCTTCACGAAGATCTGATTTTCCAGTTTTGGATTCAGATAAATTATACGATATGCCAAAAGATGATTTGAATACTCAGCTTTTCAGGAATTGTTCCAATGTTTGCCAGGTCAACAAAGCTGAAACAATATATTCCAACAATTTACCATTGCTTCAACACGTTGGTCGAAAACAAAGCCACAGTCAGGGTAACCACCGTCATTTGAAACTGTGAGATTTATCAAAATTCCCAGTCTTCCAGCTAATAAGGGTCAAAGTTGCAGGCCCGAACCAGAGAGCTCCATCCTGGGAAGAGATTACCAGGCAGAGGGAAAAAAAATCAAGGATGTGGTCAAAGACTCCTTGGAAAAAAAATGTCACATCTCATCCAAACCTTGGAAATCTCCAGCCCACAGTTGCTTAAAGTGGCACTGAGAACCTCAAGTCCTTTCATCAGGAACATGCACAAGTCCTGTATAAGCAGCAGCACACCACATCAGAAACTAGCCACCCCAGCTGATCGAGCAACTGCAGTCCCAACTGTGGCATAGTATGCAGTCCTCATATTGGTGTTAACAGCCACTCGAGAACCCAAAAAAGGTAGAATGGAAGCAAGTCATCCTTGATCCTGAGGGACTGCCAAAGACCAAAGAGAAACAGACCACAAAAATGAATAAGGTTTTTATTCTGTACTTCCTCAAATTTGGTTTGACTATCATTTTTTTTCCCTTCTACAATCACGGCAACTGCAACAATCGAGCATTGGGGCTGTCATTTTATTCCAAGAATTTATGTTCAAATCTTAGTGTGAAGCTCAAACCCAAACTTTTCTGGCTCAGAGGTAATAGACAACATATTTGCCCAGAATTAAGAACATAGAACATTACAGTGCAGTACAGGCTCACAATGTTATGCCAACATTTTATCCTGCTTTAAGATCGATCTAACCCTTCCCCCCCACAGAGCCCTCCGTTATTCTATCGTTCATGTGGCTAAGAGTCTCTTAGATGTCCCTAATGTATCTGCCCCCACAACCTCTGCCGGCAGTGAGTTCCACACACCCACCACTTAACTTAACTCTGACATCACCTTCCTCCAATCACCTTAAAATTAAGCCTCCTCGTGTTGGCCATTTTCGCCCTGGGAAAAAAAAGTCTCTGACTGTCCACTCAATCAATGCCTCTTATCATCTTGTACACCTCCATCAAGTCACCTCTCAGTCTCCTCCAAAGAGAAAAGCCCAAGTTCACGCAACCTGTCCTCGTAACACATGCTCTCCAATCGAGGTAGCATCTCGGTAAATCTCTGCACTCCGCCTAGAGCTTCCACATCGTTCCTTTAATGAGGGGACCAGAACTGAATACAATACTCCAAGTGTGGTCTAACCAGAGTTTGAGAGAGCTGCAACATTACCTCGCGGCTCTTGAACTCAATACCCCTGACTAAGGAAGGCCAACACACCAAATGCTTTCTTAACAACCTTATCGACCTGCGCGGCAACCTTGAGGGATCTCTGACGTGAACCCCAAGATCCCTCTGTTCCTCTGCACTGCTCAGAGTCCTGCCATTAACCTTGTATTCTACCTTCAAATT